>CM065398.1:6627500-6672500 GCA_033060915.1 Euryodendron excelsum | reverse complement strand
AGACCTTCTTAAAGTCTTCTTCCATTATGTAATCTCCAATTACAAATGGGTTACTGATTGACAAAGTGCTCAGCTCACTATGCATAAGAACTTCCACCTGGGATCTTCAGCCACCAAGTGGTTTTGTCTAAGCTCCACTCAAACTTACAAGAGTTTTTTCTTCTCAAGAGAACTCTCAAACTCTTAATTACAAGTGTATAAGAGTATACAAGTAACTCACAAACTCTTTAACAAGAGTAGAATATACAATCAAATCTCATAAGTGAAGACAGAAAGAATATTCAGGAATTTCAGTTGATCAATCAGTGATTCTTATTTCTTTTCTCTCTTATATGTTATAAATGCTGTTGGAAGCTTGTATATAAACCCCTGTATTGATTTCATCTGTTGGAGGTTGTTGGGCTTCATTTCATGCACGTCTAGTCCCTTATAACGTTAGAAAAACTAGGCGTTATATTCCAAGGGTCGACTCCAGGCTTGTAGAGTCGACACTTCTGGCTCTGCATTTACCAGATGTTGTTCACTGTCTCCATGAGTCCGCTCTTCATATCAATGAGTCGGCTCCTTGTTCATTCTATCTTCACGTCATTTTACTTCTGTAGTCACGAGGAGACTCTTCAATTTCATGAGTCCGCTCTTTGTACAGAAAACTCACTTCAGGTTTCATGAGTCGATTCTTTAAATCAAAGAGTCAGCTCTTTACTCATTTGGTCTTCAGGTTTTTGCTTCTATCTTCATGAGGCGACTCCTCATTTCCATGAGTCGGCTCTTTGTCCATTTGGTCTTTAGGCTTTTGCTTCTGTTTTCATGAGGTGACTCTTCATTTCCATGAGTCCGCTCATTGATCATTTTATTTTCAAGCCTTTTGCTTCTGTCTCCATGAGGCGACGCTTCATTTCTATGAGTCCATTCATTGCCTAGAAATCTGTATTCTGTCCTCCAATAATCCAGATAGTCTCAGCAGCAGTATAAGATCTTCAAGGAGTATCTTTTTGGAGTATGATGATCAATCAAAACTTCTTTAACTCATTAGAGATGTCTTCTATTCAATTTGGATTGAATCAATCATTATTCGACTCTTCTTGATTTCCAAACTGTCAAAGCTTCATTAGATCAAAGTTGATTTCTTCTTTTTCATTTGCAAAGCTTCCTCTTTCATTGTAGAACAATCTCTTTCGACGCCAAGCTTCCTCAATTAAGTAGAGCTTCGCAATGCTTCATTGCCGATTTCTTCTCTTTGTTAACAATTCTTCTTTCTTTTTTAAAATCACTTCAATGAGACTTTTGTAAGCTTGATGAAATCTCTTCATACACATTGTCTTCATTGATTCTTTACATTGTAGAAGAATTCTTCACTTGGATTCCATGTAGAGATCAGACAATCAACATGAATCTTCATCTCAAGCAACTTCAATTACATAATCTGGATTTGATCTTTGCATTCTTGATGAAGTCTTCTCTTGAACATTTTCAATATCTTCAACAAACAAATTGTCTTCAACTGATATTTACATATTCTAATGAAGTCTTCAATCTTTCTTGAGTACAAGTCAGTCTTCAATGAGTCTATGCATACTTGAGGAAAGTTTCATTTGAACACTTTTAATCTCTTCGAATATAAAACATTTGTTTAAAGTAAAAATAGGTATCAATCCTCTGTTTGGTTCATTGCATAGCTCTTGGAATTCATTGCTTGATCTTGAACTTGTTGTACATTTACTTTGACAAGTATTAGACTTAAGATTGAACTTTAAGTCTAAATTATAAACTTTATTAATGTACACACTAAGTAAATGCATTAGTAAAATAATACAAGGTTTAGTTATCATCAAAATCAACATGGGAATCAATCTTGAGTCAGCATGAACAACACTAGTGGTTTGTCTTATTGTTCTCATCATGATATAATTGTAGTCTTTTATGTTTCATATTTATTTTATTGGAAAAATCTTCACTTGTTTTGTCTTCTACTCTATGATGGAATCAAAGTTTAAGGTGTAGTAAATGTGTCTCTCGTTTTTGCCAAATTATTGTTAATCCCGTTAATTCATTAATTTTGGTTAAATGCTGAGAAATGTTACGCTATTATTACGTTATGACTTCTTTGAATTTATGTAAGTTGAAAGAGTATGCCAACTTTTGAGAGATGATCCTAGGCTATCTTTGTCTTTTTGAGCCTTTATTTATTCATACATCCTTACTTTTTAAAAGTCAAGTTGAGCTTTATTTAGCCTTTCTTTGTTAAACCTCATAACCTAAATGTTTGGTGATATGTTGGGATATGCTATGTTAAAGGGCCATTATATTTTTTTTTTTAAAAAAGAAAGAATAAAAAGAAGTGGGGATGAGAAAAAATAGCACTAGAAAAAAAAAACAAAAGAAAAAGAAAACCAATAGTGGAAAAATAGAAGAAAAAAAAAAAAGAAATGAGTAGAATGCAAAAGTGCCTTATGTTTTGTGTTAGAATCCCAATCATTCGTATATACGTTGCTCGATTTTTACCTTTTTCTCCATAACTCTTGCATTACAACCTAAATAAAGTCTTACTTGATCTTAGACGTTGATATGGTCTCGATACACATGGATTCATTGAAGTGATGTTGTGATATTTATTATTTACATCTCAGTATTTGTCATTCCTTTTATGGGACTAAAATATTCTTTTTCTAATAGTGTTTTTCAAAAGGACATATGCAAGATGTTTGCTTTTGACTTATATTAATTCTGCTCGTATACATGAGAGTGTATTTACATGCACCTAATTCGGAGTGATTTATTTGTTGAGTGCAATATCCTGTAAGATTTGAGTCAAAGCATACTTCTCATAGAATTTGAGTCAAGTGAATTTTGAAAATTGTAGTCATATGTAAATGAGTAGAAAGTTTGTTTTTAAAACAAGCTTTTGAGGTGTTTTTAATAATTGCTAGTATTTTGAACTTTGATTCCTACTCTTGTCGATGTAATAAATTTTATGACTTGATTTAAACTCTTGGCATTTGAATGGAAGAATTATTATTAATTTTGATTAAAGAAATTCATGAATTTTGTGGATATATTCACTGCAAGCCCTTACGAGACTTCACTCATCCACTAGGGGGAACCTACAAGTTTAGAAAGCTTATTACATATGCTAAATGCAATCAAGATTTCCAGCAAAAGTGGATTAATTAGTTAAATAGTTTAGTTTTCTTTTAATTTTTTATTTTTAATATCGGTTTGCTTGGGGGGTGTGATAAGTCACATAATTTATATATTTTTACCTTTTAATTATATTAATTACTTGTTATTTATTTACTTATATTATTATTTTTATTACAGATTTGAATATAAAAGCAAAAAGGAAGACTCCCAGCCAAAATAGGAAATACATGCTTAAAGAATCAAATTCTTCAACAATTCTACTAAAGCAAGGAAACTAGAAGGAAAGACTTTCAACCAATAAAGGAAACTATGTATGTAGAACAAGAGTTATAAATATGTGTGTGTGTGTGTGTGTGTGTGTGTGTGAAAAAGAGTTATAAATATATATATATATATATAGGGGTGCACATGTGAAGTGGGGAAGCAAGGAAAAAACAAGGACAAGAGTTTAAAAAAAAAAGAAAGACAAAAAACCTAGCCTAATAGCCGTGTGGTCAAGGGGCGGCCAAGAGAAGGAATAAAAAATGAGAAAAAAACAATTCCCAAGGGGAGAACATCATAGAGCCGCAATAAGAGGGGAGTCTTAGCCGAGAAGTGCCCCGCGGAGAAGAGAAAAAGTCAAAGAGAAAAGAAAGAAAGAAAGAAGGAGGAAGAAGAACACAAAGACTTGGAACACAAAGTTTTTGAAGCTTTATTATTTTACGTGTCTAGGTTTTATGTTTTATTTTTCTTACTTTCAATGGATGTTAAAACTATAAGTGGCTAAGTTTTCATACTAGGGTTGAGGATGAAACTCCATGATTTGTAATGTCTTGACATGTGATTTATATTTATTTTCCAAGCACGTGCTTTGATTGTTTAATACTCTTACCTATATTTAATTAAAGTCAATAATTTTGGATATGAATTTTGTTCATGATTTGAGATTATTGGATTAATTATTAACTCTGTTGTTTATTGGTATAATTTCAAGTATTGAATTTCTTATGTGATTTATTTTCGAATGGATACATTTGAATTTTCGATCTTGAACATTAAGATTAGGAAGAGTATACATTAGTTTATTTACTAAAGTAATTTTAATGTTATATTTTCCACAATAATAAGTTTGATTACGGCGTTATTGTGAAGTGAATTAGGGAAATAATTTGAATTACGTGAAAAGTTATTATAATGCATGTCTGTGGATTCTAAAACCTTAGTCCTCTTAATCTAATTTCTCTCATCTCTTTATTATTATTGTCTAGATTAATTGTCTACTTGTTTATTTATATTTAGTTATTTTGTTCATTGCTAGATTAATTAAACAAACTCAAGATTTCTTAACTAGGTTAGGGTGAACTAGATTTATTCTAATTTATTTTTTTAAATTTTACAAGTCCTTGTGGGATCGACCTTGCACTTACATTCTTATACTTCAATCTGATTCATGTGCTTGCGAGTAATAAAATTATCACATCAAATAATACAAAAATTATTAAGAATTAGTAAATGAAAACATTAACTGTAGATTAAATGAGTAAAAATAAGGATAGAAATCAATAGGCATGCACTATGCTAGAAACTAGAATAAATTAGTACATAAATATCATAAACAAAAAATTAAAAACATGAAATCAATACAAACATATCAAAGATCAATTAATACAAACAAAAAAAAAAAAGCCCTAGCTGAGCACTAAATGTCTATTATGTAATAAAAAAAATCAAATACACACAAATAATTAGGCCTTTACTGTAGAAATAGATCAACACACAACAAAGCATGTCATGAATATGACGACGTGGAAAAAAAAAAAAAAAAAGAAAGAAACCCTAGCCGAGCACAACCATGTTTATTTCAATAAACAAAATCAATGAAATACACCTAAACAATTAGGGTTTTACCGTAGAAACGATGGATTAACACATAACAATGTAGACGAATATTTTCAAAACATGTCCTATACTAACCAATAAAGAATTTCGCAACCACTGAATTGAAATAAAATGGGCTCGTACAACCTCACCTGAATGTCTTACAAAGCTTTAAGTTTGGAATCGATGAGATAGTGGGTAGCAATCAACTAGAAGACACTATTTCAGCTTTGTTAGGGTTTGGCTTCAGCTTTGATAGAGAGATGGCGAGAGCCAGATGAGAGAGAGAGAGAGAGAGAGAGAGAGAGAGTGAAATAAGGTAGATTGGGGATTTTGATATGAGTAAGGGCAAATAGGTAATTTTCTCTTTTTGTCCAACTTAAGCGTAGTCCGTGGATAACGAGTCCCCCACGGGGGGGAACAACATAGTCTTGCATATATGGGTCTATTAATTTGTCGGGTTTCTTTCTCCAATGATATTTTTCGTAAACACTAGTGGAGGAACCCGTGCCCTTGCACAGGCTAGTTGTCTGTGACGAAAACTTTGAAGGGTAAAGTGTTTAAAAATACCAAAATAGAAGAGGTCAAGAATAAACCGAAGAATTGCATCTTCTGAGGGAACTTGGTCCCGTCCATAATTCCTATCCATTTCCCAGAATTTAGGTGTTGGACATCGAGGTGGTAACGGGCACCATTCCATGCATTCCGACCCTTATTTGGCTCGTCCAAGCCCAGTGGGACTTCAACTTCTCTAAACTCATCTTTGGTAAGAACTTCCACTTTGAAAAGATGTACTCGTCGACCATATGTCTCGCCACTATTTTGATCGATACGATAGACGTTAGCATTGTACACAAATGGTCTGCCACGATTCCAAGCCCCCATGCTCTTGTCCGTGTTATAAATAGGGTTGTTCTTATGTGCTTTCTCCAATTGGTGAGCTACTGTACCAGATTTCCAGCTTTCCATTCTTCTTGGTGCCAATACTGCTGTGATCTGAACCAAAAAGCCAATATTTTCCATCATGATTTATGATAAATGAATCAACAAGGGGCTTTTTTATGATGACCTTCTCTAGTGTCCATTTCAAAGGAAAGTTTATTGCTCGATACAGACGGAGTTCCCCTTTCGCACTGCCCTCAGGAATCATGTATATCTTTTAAAAAGAAAAAAAAAGGACAAAAACATAAAAAAACATATCAATGAAACAATTAGGAAGTAAATCTTAGCACATGACAAAAGAATTGTCTTACAAGGCCCAACACAAGATTGCCAAATCTAGACGATTTTCTGGCCCAAAAGGACATCTGATATTTAAAGTTTTTCAAAAGCTTCTAAATACTTCAACCATTTTACCCTGTGGGCAGAGTCAATATCTGTGGTCATGTAGCACACTGATTTTAACTTTCACAACTTATACTGGTCAGACTCATTGTTTACAGTCCACATCTTTATTTATGTACTTTTTCCTTTTTTTGGTGGAAGAAAAAGAGTAGAAAAGGAGGAGGAGAAAAGAAGAGGAAGAAGAGGGAGGGTGTATGTAGGAAATTTGGATCTTACTTGGCTATTGTAGTCAAAGACATATGGATACGAGAGATGCCATTCTTCATCTAAAGCAATGCCCAACTGTTGCCATGTTGCTCCATTATCAACACTTCTTGTAACTCCAATGTCTCCCTGCATGGTTATTGAATTCTTGGTTTTGAAAAATAGGTAAAGGATATCTCCCTAAATCAAAATGCAATATCAATGAGATGAATGACATTATGAACAGCACTAAAGTGATTAAGAACAGTAAACACAGGTCTATTCAGGTTCATTTGCAAGCACCTATTATGCACACACATAAATACTTGGCAAAACCCCAGAGAAAAGTTCATTGAGCTCCAAGCTCCAAAAAATAGCAATTGATTGAGTCTGACACTAAATTAGACATGATGCAAAACATTCCAAATCTACCCAAAAAGGTTGGCCAAAACATAAGAGGAGAAATGAACAAGGAGAGGAGAAGGTAATTAATATTCTTTGCATTGAAGGCATGAAAGACAATCCCAACTTTAAGCAGCCCTATTCCTGGAGATCTGACAACAACCATTAGTAGAAGTCCTAGATATAGTTGTTAAAAAAAGAAAAAAAAAGGCCTAAGAACTTTGATGTGATAGGCTTTTTCCAAATGAAATCAATGAGAAAAAGAGCCATTATATGCATTCCTCAAGGGTCTACAAACAGAAAGATCTTACTTGGTCATTGTAGTCAAAGACATATGGATATGAGAGATGCCATTCTTCATCTAAAGCAATGCCCAACTGTTGCC
Source organism: Euryodendron excelsum (assembly GCA_033060915.1). Classification (NCBI taxonomy): domain Eukaryota; kingdom Viridiplantae; phylum Streptophyta; class Magnoliopsida; order Ericales; family Pentaphylacaceae; genus Euryodendron; species Euryodendron excelsum. The sequence goes on along the minus strand of CM065398.1, from coordinate 6,665,188 downwards.
ATGTTGCTCCATTATCAACACTTCTTGGAACTCCAATGTCTCCTTGCATGGTTATTGAATTCTTGGTTTCAAAAAATAGATAAAGGATATCTCCCTGAATCAAAATGCTATATCAATGAGATGAATGAGATTGTGAATAGCACTGAAGTGATTAAAAACAGCAAACACGGCTCTATTCAGGTTCATTTGCAAGCACCTATTATGCATAGACATAAATACATGGCAAAACCCCAGAAAAAAGTTCATTGAACTCCAAGCTGCAAAAAATAGCAATTGATTGAGTCTGACAATGAATTAGACATGATGCAAAACATTCCAAATCTACCCAAAAAGGTTGGCCAAAACATAAGAGGAGAAATGAACCAGGAGAGGAGAAGGTAATTAATATTCTCTGCATTGAAGGTATGAAAGACAATCCCAACTTTAAGCAGCCCTATCCTTGGAGATCTGACAACAACCATTATTAGAAGTCCTAGATATAGTTGTTAAAAAAAGAAAAAAAAAACGCCTAAAAACTTTGATGTGATAGGCTTTTTCCAAATGGAATCAATGAGAAAAAGAGCCATTATATGCATCCCCATTCCTTGCATTGCTCTCATGCTAAATCATCAAGAATAAATCTTGAGGAAGACATCAATTGCCTGTTGCCATTACCTTCCAAGAACTGACATCTATCATCAAGAGAAGAAATACACAAGTAAAGGTTGTTTAACTGCACTCGACACTGATAGCTGAGTCCATGTAACATAAGAGTAAAATAATAGAGTTCTACAAAGTCTTCCTGACTGTAATTGAGAATTTTACTTGTCCTCATTCAATCATATGTGTTCCAATTTTATAGAAACCTTGTGCCTTCAAACATAGGTGAAGCTAAAAAAAAGTTGCATTAGTTTTTAAAGGGTCAAAAATTAGTCCAAATGAAAAGTTTATCCACATTATCATGTCAAATTTTGGGTTGTGTGTGTACAGGTTGATACGTACGTTTATACATAGAGGGTAAGCAAATGTAGTTTCATGAAATTGTTTCAAACAAAGGTCAATTTCAAAGTGTAAGTCAACTATCCCCTGTTATCCTATCAAAAATAAAATAAAATTGCATATGAACTAGAAACTTGTACTACAATTTAAATAGATGAAGCAGCCAGTTTATTGCCTTGTGGCTTACCAATTCCAAATCTTCTTAATCCTATAAACTTGAAGCATGGTCACAATGCTTTGTTAAGGCTTGATGTCACATAAAAAGATTGAGAAGAACAAGCCCACAACTTTTGATAACCTTACTTCAATCTTCAATGAAGTGTTCTTCCAACCATATGCTGTAATAGAATTGCAAGGAGGAGAAGCATTCTTTCCCAATTCTACACGTTGAACTTTTAATTGTTGGCCAGGTAATCTGACAACAAATTTCTAAGTTCCAACACCACTTTGATCAAACTAAAATCAATCTTAATGCATTCACAAGAATTATATGACCAGCTACCATTAGAAGTAGGAAAAATCAGGAAACATGAAAGTATTATCTGCAAATTTAGGTGAGCAATAGAACAATACATTAAAGGAAGCCCTTAAACAAAACTTACCACCTCCTATTAAGATAGACTTGCGTGAGCCTCAGCTACTAAGCCCAAGGAAGAAGAGAAGGTGAGAAAATTAACTTTAAGATTGCCATTTCAATGCTTTTTAGTGCCAAAACCCATCATAATTACATCATTCAAAGTTAAAAAATTATGCATGTCATTTTTTGAGAACAATAACAAACTTATAAAACTAAATTATGGGCCTCTTTGCTGTTAGATACATGCCTTTTGGGTATGATCCACATTGACAAGAATTGAACTGTGCACAATGGAAATTGGAAAATAAGGTGTCCAGATGGAGAACACAATTCAAAATTTTATGGAGCTTGATTTACATTTTTTCTGGTGGAATGAAATTTTGAGGCATTGTTGGCCCTTTGTTAGAAGTATTCAGAGTCTTCTCCCTTCAAGGTCCCTTCAAAGATGCATCTATCATTTTCTATGTCAGATAAACAACTTTTTCTCATGCCTATTGATTACTTTTTTGAAGGCCTTCCGAACCAATTCCAAATTATGTTATTATTATTCTCGCTCAAGTATTCGTTTCGGAATATTGCAGGACAATGGCAAAATGACAGAATTTTCTTCACTGAACAAACATGTGAAGTCTCACAATGGAAGACCAGACTATTGCCTACATAACACATCCCAAAGAAGAACAGAACATGTGAAAGAACATGACTTATTTGATGCCTCACGTTTCTATTTGCTTTTGATCTAAATATTGTCTATTCCATCCCTTTGGAATTGCACACCAATGGCATCTATCGTTGATCTATTCCCCCCAATCCCCTCAGAAAAGGTCATCACAGTTCCTTATCCATGGTACTGTACATTAGCCATTGAAGTCATGGCCGAACTTAATTACATATAAGCTTCAACAATAAAATGAAATAAATAAATCTAAATAAAACCAACATGTCAAATGCAAAGAGTTCTACCGTTTTCTTAACACTGATAGCAGCAAGTCCATAGAAATCAAATACAGAACATACCTACATACATACATACATAAATACATATGTGCAAGGCTAGGACAACTACTGTCAACTACCATCCCTCAAAATTTTGAAGCAAAAGTTCAATTCCATCTTCAATAATGGAACTTTTGCTTGCACCCAATAAGCCAAGCCATGCCTGATGTTTCTTTTTCACTACTACATAGCTTTTGTATATCAGGTGCATTGCAATGAATGACTGCATAAACACATCTCAATCAGTTAAATGAAAAAACTGTAAGGAAATACATAACTAGGTAAATCTGCTTTTGACACTTGGTAATCTACATCAGTGACAAAAAATAAGTCCTATATTTTTGCATTTATTACTTAAATAAAACAATGTGGAAGTATCTAAGAATTATAAATGGCACAAAGCAAAACTTGGAAAATACGCCAATATGAACGAAAAAAAAAAGTAATGTATTTCAATGGAAGATAAGCCTTAACAAGGTAATGAATAGTTAGGAATGTCCAATTGGATGAAACTGAAAAGAAGCCAAAGACCAGGTTATTGATACCCTTTATCAACAGAGACATGCTAGCAGCATAAGAAAAAATTGAGTCTAATGAGCAATTACCAAACTAATAAAGCATAATCACTACGTGTTTATGTTGTGCAATTTATGGTGTCTTGCTAGTGGCATTCCAGGAAAATAGTGGTGAATGTTGTTACCTGTATGATACACCTTAACTAAACCCTAACTAAACCGCGGCTAATATAAGGTAGTTTTTAAGGACTGCAGATGTGTTTCTTTCTTCTTGGAAAACTTTATATATTGCTTGGAACTTGGCACTCTAATTTTTATTAAAAGTTTTCATATAGCAGATATAGTTAGATATAATTCACCAAAAAATTAATCACATAAAAATTAAATACCATTTATGTTTTTTGGCCTCTGCAAACTTCCTTTGAGCTCTTTGAAAGTGGCTTAACAAGTCTTTGCCTGACAATTGAGAACATGAACATTCTATTTAAGATCTTGTATATGAAAACATCAAATAGTAAGAAAACCAAAAATAGAATCAATCCAGTTTCAAACATGGGATTCATCCTCACATTTTGTTAAACTGTAGAGCTATTGTGGAACTTCTCTTGCAAATCTTCACTTTTTTGCTTCAGTATTGCCTTCACATTCTTTCCTTCATTAATTTTCTTCATTCCTTACAGCGAATCACCAAGATTAATCACCATGGCAACATAGTTTATGACTAAGAGCAAGTGAATTTGAGCAATGAACAGAGTACTCAAGCAAATGAATTTAAAAGGAATAATGCTTTGTTTAGACTTTGAGAAGCAGATGAAAAGACTATTAAGTAAAAAATTGAACTAAAATTTTGTTTTTTCTTTGATCAAAAAAAGAGATTGAAGAAGATTCATTTTTTATTCTAAACAAAATGTAATAAAATCTAATATGTAAAGATTTACTCAAATCAAATAACAAATCTATGGCTTGTGTTTTTTTTCTAATTGGCATTAATGATTATGTTATCTCACACTTTAAAGAATGACTAACATCTTAGAAAACTTAATAAGAAAATTATAAATTCCAGAATGTCAGTGAACATCTACCAGTACAAAGTCTATATAAACCATGTAATAAAGATGATCACAAGAAAACAGCAGTATATTCTTAACATCCTTCCTCTTGCTACTATGCAGTATTCTACTATTCTCTCAAACGAAATCCTCTACTCAATAGCAAAGACAAAAAAATAATGAAAGTTCTCAAAAAGATAGACCTCATAAGACATACTCTTAACATTCATAATCACTTGAACAAGAAGATAAATAGCTGCCAAAGTCATGGTTCTATGTTTTTGCAACCATAATATGAGATTCTTGTCTATAGATTCTTGTCTTGAAGGATTTTATTTGTATTACCTTGGAAATTTTAGAAGTGGAGGAGCCCGTGCCCTTGCATGGGCTAGTTGTCTTTATCGAAAACTTTGAAAGGTAAAGTGTTTGACAATACCAATATGGAAGGGGTCAATAAATTTCAAGTCAAATTTGCATGATATTTAAAGAGAATGAAAATCAGAGGGTACATCTTTGCAAGCAAAGGGACTTTCAATATCTCTGCAATGCCATTACATGCAAATATGCAATGCAAGTGCAATGGATGCAAGTTAAATACGCTTTGCTACATATAACCTTATCTTCAGTGGTTTAGTGATTAAATATCTTACCATTATTAGTTAGTTTAAGCCTCTTATGATGAATTAGGAGGTACAAGCCAAACTGCAAATACAAAATAGAGTGATTCATGGAGAAGGGAAAGCAGGTGAACTAAGCAAGCTAATATGAAAGGGATGGAAGGGGGAGGAAGTTAGCCTTGCAACAGAAAGAAAAATTATCCTCCCATTTGTCCCTCTGGATGCATGAGGAGACAACAGCAAAATCTTAAAGGAAGCCATTCCCAAGCATCATCTTTTCTCTTCCCATGTTGCACATTAAACTGAATCTACAGGATAAATCCTTAAACAATAGAAACAAAGGAGGAATCAACAAGTTAAGAGGCAAAAAGCCTTTTGGGGTTCCCCCAAAGAGGAAAACTTCAAGAGAGCTCGACAAGGATTCTCTAAACATAAGTAAAAAGAAGGGGTGTATTTTTTTTTTTTTTTTGGGGGGGGGGGGGGGTGGAGAGGGTCGTTTTAGCATAGGATGCATTCTCCCCACTCTAAAGAAAGGCCTTGGAGTCCCATCATTGTGGTGGAAAGTGATTGTTCTCATACTGCAAATAATACCCTTTCACCATGGGCTCATCTTCCATTAATTAGAAAATACAAGAAATAATTCTACTTTTTTTTTTTTTTTTTTTGTATTGGTTTTGTAATGATAAGTTCTATAATTGAACCAGCTAAAGAAATGTAAAGATGATGTCAAGCATTAACTTGGTACTCACCTATCAAGCTGAAGGCTCTCCAGAGAGAGTGAGCAATAAGTTGAGGATTCCTACTACATAATCAATACAACATTCAGATATGTATAGCAGGAAACAAAAAATCATAGTGTTTGACACTTGATTCTGGATGATAGTGTAAAATAATTCAGATTATTCAAGAACTCTAATTCAGCAACAACCAGCCTTCATGATACTCAAATCAACTCAACTAAGCCATTATGATATTTTCATAATTTTCAACCTGAATTTTATTTGCTAGTAGAATGTAGAAAAGAATACAAAATAGGCAACTTTCATAAACAGAATAGTTCCTTTCTTAACCAAAAGTAGTTGGTTAATAAATATGTACCTTCTAAATACTTCTACAGTATTTCTCAAAATGTACTTAGTCTTCTCTAACCCATAATTTTAATTTAACCTCCTTAAAATGCAACATTTGCAGGTTTCAAATGAAAGCACCATGCTTCAAAAAAATCATCCCAAATGATTTCAGACCTCGAACACAACTTTCTTTCCATTTCTTCTCTATAAATCCTTATCTTGAGGGATTTTATTTGTATTACCTTGGGAATTTTAGATTAGTAGTTTTCGTTTGGTTTTCTAAAAAATACATACTATGCAATAACCCAAAATTAAACATTAGTACAAAAAAGCTACAAATATCAAGATCAGCAACTATGATAGGATTTTGATTGGTTATAGAATTTTTTTTTTTTTCATTTTGCCAAGTCAAGTTCATCACCAAAAACACTACAAATTTTTTTTTAAAAAAGAATCATACATACAACAAGAACAATAGATGTATTTCAAAAACAATAATATTTAAATGGACAATTTAAGATAAATAGGTTGAAGTAATAGTGTGAAAAGAAATCTGAATACCTGGGAATCTAGTGTTCTGAATACTCTGTGCATAAGAAGCAACCACCAACTTAGATCAACTGTAAAAACAAGAGCAATGAAAAATATAGGTACTTATATACATAGTACATATGATTGCTTCATAGAGAAAGAGAAAGAGAGAGTTGTTGAGAGAGGAGAATAGCTGGGCAGTGTTGTTCTCTCCAACACTCTTTAAAGCTGCGATGATGAAAAACAACATACCCAAAAAAGAATGACAAAATAAAAAGGAAATTTTGTTAATTTAGTTACCGAAAAACATTAAATATATTTGTATACATATAGGAGCAGAAATTAAGAGCTATTGGTGTGAGTATATTATTTGATCAATAGTGTTGTAACATAAGTAAAGATGAAGTTATTGAGACTCCTATGGATAAGGTATGTTAATTATAAGTCTTCTAGATAAGAATATTGTTAAAGAAAAGAAAGAAAAAAATCAGAATTGTGTTGTTTTGTTTATCCATAGTCGAATCAATGACTTCATCATTGTTTATTATGTAATATTATTGATCATATTTGTTTAAAGAGCCAAAAAAAATTAAAGCAAATATTAGATCAAGCAAGGAAAAGTATTTAGATTGAAAGGAGTTGATGTAAAGAATTTATTGACGGGATTGTTTTAATGAAGTAAAAGTATAGAAAACATATTGTAGATGTTTATATTGGCTCATATCTGTATTGGTGATGAAAGGTTGATCGCCATAATTATGGTTGCAACAATGGTTGCCGATTAGAAGCATCAAATAGTTAATGTTTGTTGACCATCCAAGTTACCTAACCAATAATTAGGCACAAGCTTTATCATCTCTAATTTGGAGTCTATATCATAGCCAAATAAACTTTTTTGATGCAAGAAAAGGTGAACAGTCATTGTAGATTTCAAACCATCCTGAAAAAGCACTATAGAGAGAGAAATTAGATGAAGCAAAAAAACAAAGCCAAAGCACTATAGAAAAACCATATCTTGCATCTCTCTGACATTGATATGCTATCATCGAGTGCTGTGAAATAGCGATGTGGGCAATCCAAATCCATACAACATCTTGCCAAAGCAAAAATCAACCTAGAGAAGACCACTTCATTCGATAATAGGAAGCCCACAAAGCATCGGCATATCAGTTTAGTTGAGGGAAAAAATTGTAACGATACTATGCAAGTACTCCAGAGGTTACGTGTTGCAATTTTAAGTGAACCTCAAGGGCAAAATCATCACTGGAAAATGGTCTGATCATACAACTACAATAAAGGGGCAACGAAGTAAAACTGTAGAAATATATTCTACATGTTTATATTGGCTCATATCTGTATTGGGTGATGAAAGGTTGATTGCCATAATTTTGGTTGCAACAATGGTTGCCAATTAGAAGCATCAAGTAGTGAATGTCTGTTGACCGTCCAAGTTACCCTACCAACAATTAGGCAAAAGCTTTATCATCTCCAATTTAGAGTCTATATCATAGCCAAATAAATTTTTTTGAGGCAAGAAGAGTTGGTCTGTGTTGAGCAGGAACAGAAATAATTCTAGCAAGAGTTGAATTGGTTTATACCATAATTGCATAGCAACGAAAGAGGGGAGAAGGTGGGAAATGACCATTTTGGCTACAATAATATGTGACTTCACCTAAGGAATGATGGAAAAATAAACTAAAAATGTTATTCATATATACACCAATGAAAGTGACTAAAAATGTAAAAAAGAAGAATGGAAAACAAACAGGAGCAATGTTCTAATGATTGTCTAATATAAATGATACGATGCTATTGATTGTTATGTGTGAATTTTAGCTTCTAATGGAATTGACTGAGGAGTAGAGATACATATATGTATTGAATGAATAAAGTATCTTTAACATATCACAGCTGTAAGAACAGTTACCTTTGTGCATCATGAAGTGAGAAGATGTTACAATGACCCTCAGAGTTGCCTTGCCAGTGAATCGGTTTATTTTTTTGCAACCAATAGTAATTGAAATCATAAATAGGTTTTTTTTATTTTTTTTATTTTGTAGCTGTGATTAAAAAACAGTAAACTAATATAAGAGTTGTGATTTTTAGCAAAATGTCAAGAATATTGTTAGTCAAGTTATTGTTACCATTTAAATAGAGTACAATAATATAGAAAATGGACATGAAAATGAAATTATAATGAGTAGTTTCATATGAGGGCATGTGTAAAATCATGCTAAAAATGTTCATGTCCTTGTAGATGTATATAGACTATGGAGAATTACTATCTGGGGAATTTATATTCTGTGTCTTGGCTTGTGATAAAATGTATGTATGTGTTCTGGTTTGCCATTATTCAGGTTTATGAGAAGGTAATGTGATGAAAGTTGCTTCATATATCAAAAGCTAAAGAAAAAGCAATTAAGAGAAGATCAAAACAATTCTCAGTAGGAACAACATTCTATTGTTTATCTTATATATATGAACCATTATGGCATTTTATACATTATAGGCAATCAAAGGAAGTTTCCAGTATAATGTAAGGAACATTGGCAATTACATAAGTTCATTATATTCTTGAGAACACTGTCAATGTTTATACACTAATATTAACATGTCAAAAGAGACAAAAGGAAGCTTCCTTATGTTGCTTGCAACAAAAAAGATATTACAAAAATTATTGTCTTCCAGTTGTTAAGGAAGAAGAGCAGCATAGATGCAAGCTCTCTATATAGATATGTACATATTATTTACATACTTATTTTACATATTGTTAGATTTGTTTTTTGTTCTATCATGGAGGCACATTTGGAAATGAGCTTTCCCCTAGAATATCTTCAACAGAGATGATGTTTAGCTTTTGACGAGTTTCTTCTTGAGTTTCATATTGATATGGTTTTAGCAGAGTTAAGAGTTGTTGAGTGGCTGAAATGTCTTTGAATGCCTTTGCATCAATAATTCCATCCTAGTTACAAATGGAATGAATTGTATGTTTGCTAGTATTAAGACTTATATTGACAACACATGAAATTTTATGTGAGAATACCTCATCTATATTCTCCATCAAATTCATAGCTGTGAATGGGAATAAATTTTTAGCATTTTTGCCAAATAAAGTAGCAGCAGTGGTGCCAAAATCATCCTGAAGCTCTACCTCAAATCAACATCTACGATAGAGAATTTCATTTTTTTCAGGTTTTACAAAGAATGTAAACATATTAATACTTCAGTTTGATGTAGATGTTGTAATTATAGGTTTTTTTATGATATAATAAATAGACAGGAAGTTCAATTGGTGGTGAAAAAACATGGAGTTTATATAACAGTAAAATATGATCAAATAACGCAGAACAAATGAATACCAAATCAACTAAGAAAAGAGCCATCAAAATGAGTGAAATTGGAACAAAGGAGATAGTTTGTTTGATTTGTTAAAAATTTCTAGTGAGTAAGTACTATCGATACATAAGAAATAAGAAGAATGAGGTAGAGATAGTCAAGAAGCTCAGATGGTAAAAGAGGGAAAAAAAAACAAAAAACATGTGAACTATACAGTACATTTGAGGTGAGATTAGATGACACTGATTAAACTACAAGAAATATCAAATTCACTAAGAAAATAATGGATTTCAAGAAGTGAAAACTTAGAAAAAGCAAATATTTCATTTCATTTGTTAAAAATTGATACTAAGGGAGTACCACAATTATGTGAAAAATAAGAGAGAACTTGTAGGTAATGAATATAAAGAAGCAAATAATAATAAAGGGAATATCTTTGAAAATATATCATCATAAAAAGTACTATAAATGAGGCTACATACCTTGGCTCTGCTACAACAGATTGACGATTACAGTGAATGCAATTAAAGACTCTGCCATATTCTACAGCTATACCTTTGAAACATTTACCACAACTCATGTACCAAAAGCTTTGATCAAACTTCGCTATGGATACCGAAGCTTTAATCCAGAATGGTTTCTATAATGGTAAAAAGTTTAGTTAGTTGGAGACAAATAAGTAATAAAGAAAAAAGGAAAGGACTGACATGGTGATCAAAGGGGATATTGCTCATTACATTATCCTTCACATTTGCAATCTCAGTGATAGGCACCATGTCCTCAGCCTTGGGAAATCCAAGTTTGGCAAGGGAAGATAAGAATGCATCATCAGTAAGTAGAGCTTTCACTTGATTTTCGTTTTCGACAGACCTTTCCAGTAGAGAAGAACAAAGAATGAAGAAGTAAAAGAGGAGAATGATTTTGCTATTAGTTTATGTAATTTTATGTAAGCAGTAGAAAAGAACAAATGATAAAGATATATAAAAAAAAAAACAGCAGAGTAATTGTGTTATTATTTTTTTATATAATTTAAAATTACCATGCACGTAGTTCATATGCTTCACTAAGAGTGGGATTTATTAGGAATGAACTGGATGATCTGGTAGATAAAGATAAATCTGCAAAAATCATGAGATTGCTATATTATTGAAAGAATTTAATGTTCTCCACCAGAAGTGTAGAAAAAAAGGATGGATATTGGCTTATCATTGAATGATACAACTTTAAGGCGCATTGCAACCACGACAGGGAACGAGTCTATAATTTCTTCTATGGCAAGACATTCATTTAACACAAATTGATCCGACATTGTAAGCAACAATGGTTTGGATCTAAAATATCACAAGAATTGGAATTGGAGAGAAAATAATAGAAAAAATTAATGTTGATGATTACAGTTTGAAAATTTGGTTAGTGAATTTAAAAAATTAGGATAACCATTAAGGGGAATAAATATCTTGCATGAAATTAATAGTAATAGGTTGAATTTTACTCTTGTGTGATGAGCAAGATTTCTCGAATAGTTGATGGACCGTTCCTGGTCTCTATCTATCTTGCTAGGAAGATTTTTATTGCGAGTGCAATCACATTTGTGAAATATAGTTTCTATTGATGATAATGTAGGAAAAACAAAGAATAAGTATTTTATAAGTGCAATATATATTTTATCGATCTGTGAAACTGTGTCTGCATATTTTAAAAGATCCGAAAATAGAACAAAGGTGAATTTGTTTGTGATCTTGCTATCTTTAACATCACTAGCTTCTTTAACATCACTAGCTTCTTCAACAAGAGTTCTGCTATTGATGACCCACTGGAGATGATTTTCAACAAGTCGATGTTTTGGTAAGATTGGCCTGACTATAGCATTAGAAACATAGTACTATTTCAACAAGGAAAGCGAATTTTCAAATACTTGAATGTCACGTCCAAATATAGTTGCTGGCACTCTTGTGCCCTGCATGAAAAACTAAAGGTTTTAAAGGTATTGGGAACTTGCATTAATGTAAAAATAATGTAAGTGAAAAGTGGCACTTTTTACTCTGGAGTCTCCAAATATGAATCACTGATACTTCTTTGGACTTGATTGTGAGGTACGGGGGTATCCTTTTTCAAGAACACAAATTTGGACTGTCCGGTTCTTGCTCTTTTTAGTGATCTCACCAATGTATTTTAACTGTGCTTCCATTTTGAATGTACTATGGCAAAGTAAACTATAAATTAGAAATTTAGGACTATTACTCAATAGAACAAGTATGTTGAGTGAAAATTAAACTTTTTCTTTGTTCTAGTCTTCACATAGATCTTCAACAATTAAATTTTTTGAAAAACCCAAACCATTACATACACGTATGCTAAAAAAAACAACAGATACCTATATTTCACCAGCCCTTAAACAACTGCTAATTTTGGAAATCCAATTTTCAGAATAGCTTGCCATCTAGCATCAACCACTGTTATCTACAAACTCAATTTAGCAGCTACAAAGTAATATAAAATAATTAGTCACAAAATTTTTTTACAGGCAGTTATCATTTGATCGATAAAAAGATAAAAGATAGGTGAATAAGATAGAAAATATTTAAGACTACATAATTTGAAAATGTCAAACACAAAAATTAGTAGCTTGAAAAATTATAGTATTTTTTGGTTCTGACATCTCATAATTAAAGGAAGAGAAATTTAAAATGATAATAGAACTCATAAGAACTTTTTTTTTCTTTCTTCTTCTTCTTCTTCTTCTTCTTCTTTTTTTTTTTTTTTTTTTGGTAGGAGGGAAGACCTGGGATAAGGATAAAGGATTCTAATGATAGGAAATTAACTTTAGAAATAGAGAAAACGAAAGAGGACATTCTAATTTGAAATTTGTAACCTCACAAAGGTTTATATTTTTTTCTTAACAACATCTCAATCAATCAAAAGAGACAAGACAAAGGAATGGAAAATTTTAACAATGAATAATAAGAAATAATATGCACCATTAAAACAAATATAAAAGCAATATCTTTTTAATCAAAAGGAAAATGAAAAATACTCATAGCTTGTGAACAGAATAGAAATGAAATCAACAGCAATTAAAGTAAAAAGAAAGCACTTTGCAATTTAACTCTTACCAAACTGCATGCACAATTTTCTGTTTTCAAAAGCAGTGACGAAAATCTTCTTAAGTGCCCCAACACATTGCGAATATTAAGAAAAATCAAAAGTTGTACTCACAAAAAATACCAATAGAAAGAAAACAAAATATTACAGCCATAAACATAAAAAAAGGAAAAAATATAGAAGTAAAAGCCATGATTAAATTTCAAATCATTATTGTAAATGATTACTTGATATTAAAAGTATAAAAGGAGAATGTATTTCTTTTAAATAAATAGGGGAGTAATTCACTTCGAAGTACACTGGGAAAAGAAATAAAAGATGCATACCATTTATGGAAACATATCAAATGTGTAATCAGAAATGCCAAACATTGTGCACTAATTCTAACAGTTCTTGGTAGACAATATTTTTTGTACACTCACTATTAGAGGGATCAACAGAAGCAAACTTTATAAGAAATTTAATAGATTCAGCATTTTTTGCTCTCGATAAAGCAACATACAATTGACCATGTGAAAAAACAGGTTGAGGCAAGTATATTCCCACACAATCCAAAGTTTGTCCCTGAGCTTTATTAATTGTCATTGCAAAGCATAATCTCACTGGAAACTGTTTTCGTTGAAATGCAATAGGATATTTATCAGTATCATATGGTTGTAAAGGGATTCGAGGTAAAAAAAACTTTCTTTCGTCTATGGTGTCCCACAGCAATCTCTGCATGTATCATGTTAGGTTCAAATTCTCGACAAATTAGGCGTGTCCCCTTGCTTAGGCCTTCAGGGGGATCAATATTTTGTAACAATATAATTAGACAGTTTGGTTTTAAGACCAACTTGTGAGGAGGAAGCCCATTTGGAGTTAAGCTATTTAAAAAATCTTCATATTGCCCTTGTTCACTTGGATGCAATGTTTTATCAAAACTCTTATATTCTGTTATGCTTCCGGGAAATCTATCAATGAGAATATTATTTATCTCATCCACAAAATCATTTTTTGGAGTTAGTATTGCCCAATGTATCATAAGCTCTAAGTTATCAACATAAACCTTTAAATTTGGAAATACAAAATTTATGAGGAGATTCAAAGAATGTACATCATCTATGTATGTAATTATCATTTGTGATGGCAACTTTATTTCATCTTCTTTGATAACAGGCTCTGTTCCATTACCAATACGTAATTAAAACTCACAAAATGAATTATCAAATTTGGCTCTCATATTTTCTTTCAATTTAATTTTTTCTAATACATCCCATAATTTTGATCTAAGTAAGCTCGCATCAATTGATTCTTCTCTTGTTGCTTTAGGCATAACAATTAGAACCTGCCTAAAATCTCCTCCAAAAACTACTATTTTTCCTCCAAAAGGCAGTTGAGAGTCATTCACATCTTGCAACATTCTATTGAAAGCTTCAATAGACTGTTTTCTTGCCATAGTTGCCTCATCCCAGATTATTAATTTGGCAATTTGCAACAGTTTGGCAAGCCCACTCTGTTTGCTGACATTACAAGTAGTATTGTCATCAATGTTAATTGGAATCTTGAATCGAGAATGTACAGTTCTACCGCCAGGTAATATAGAAGCAGCTACGCCTGAGGTTGTAGTGGCAAGAGCAACAAAACCTTTTGATCTAATCATAGAAAGAATTGCACAGTATAAAAAGTTTTGCCAGTTCCACCAGGACCAACAATGAAAAAAGCACCATGATTTTCTGAGAGCACTCTATTTAGTATAATATCATATGCTTGTTTCTGAGCATTATTTAACATTGATGCAGCGAGGATATCCTCTTCGGATTTAACAATTTTTAACTCATCTTCTATTTGTTTTGATGCTTCTGTCTCTTCATCCAAAGTTATTTAATCGTTTGTAATACCATAAGAAACAATATTCCTACCCATTGATTCAAGTGTGAAATTTATACTTTGGAGAGTCTTAATCCTAATCTGTCGTCTAGTCATTCCTGAAACATTCTTGTAATATTCAGACATAAGAACTTCAAATTTCTCCCACAGGATCTTAGGATTGCTAGGATTGCAATAAACTAATATTATTGCAAAGAGACCATGTAAAGTATAAGGCATTTGGTACATTGCTGCCTCTTGTAAACACAATTCCAAACTATTGTCAGCCTCTAAAAGACCATGTAATAGGGCAGCCTCACGAAATGCTACAACTTCAACATCATTAACAATTTTCAATGCATAAAATGATGTAGCTCCTTTAACATGATTCAATAACAACCGCAAATAATAACGCTCACCTTCAATAGGATTTGTTATGACTATCCTACCAATAACATTGCCCTTTTTTCTTCAAGTCCAGATTTTTTTCTGTGAGACCCAAACAAAATGTTGTGGAAATTCTTTATACAAATAGTTTGTTGTTTCTGTGTTTACTTTGTTTATAAAAAAATACTCAGTAAGCATTGTCCTTGTTAACATATCATTATGAGCAATGTAACTAAGATTATCAAACTTTCTAAAACTAACCACCTAGTGATCTTCTAAATGCAACTGTAAACTTATCACTGCAGGGCGCATCTCATTTAAGGGAAAACTATAAATCCGTCACATTGCTTTTGGAGGAGATATCCACCTAGCAGATTGGAAGCGTTCAATTTCATCAATATTAGCGGATCCCTGTTCAGAAACTACATGAAATGCAACTTTATCGTGCCCTTTATATATGTACTTGTACAAGTATTTTACTGCCTTAATGGTAAAGCACACTTCAACATTAATATGGCAGTCAAACTTTGCTAACAAATAAGGATTATATGGTATGACCCACCTATTATCTAAAGATGCACCATGAACTTTTACTTGTTGCCCATCATTACGACACCTATACAGTGGGTGGGTATGAATCTTTTCCATGTGATGTAACAGAACAAAAATCCTTGGGATAGTGGTTTTTACAAAATCCACCTTGTTTCATGCATACATTATTTGGATTTAAATCACCACAAGGCCCATGAATCATATGCCTAATAACCAATGCATAAAGATGTGAATTTTGCTCTTTGTCAGGAAGCTCAGCACATACAAATCTATCATATAGATCAGTTGAGATTAACTTTGCATTGTGCTTAAGCACTACTAAGAAGTGAGCATGTGGCAAGCCTCTTTTTTGGAATTCAATAACTTAGACATAAGTAGCCACAAGTCCAAATATTTCTTTTTTAAACAGTTCATTTTTTGGTTGCTCTAGTTTTGCTCTAAAAACACGTGCAACTAAGTCTAGTCTATTTTGTGCCTCCTCTCTAGGTCGCAACTCTACATTTATCTCTAGCCATGTTGGATTGCAAGTCATTGTTAAAAACAAATAAGGTTTTCCAAATCTTTGAACCAATGTCATGGCATCCACATAGCAGCAACGCATATCTCTTGGGCCTCCTATAAATGTTGCAGGCAAAATTATGTGCCGGCCTACCTTACATGCACGAGTTTCTCCTATAGCAACACTATCAACAATTCCTTGATAAAGTTCAGCCTGAATCTCATGTTGCTTATTTCTAAAATAATCAAGCCTTGAGGTCTCAATTTTGATATACATGTCAACGCAAAAATTGTTGTAAGAGTCGACCCGAACATAAAAGAACAGATTTATCGTTTGGTCTTATTTGTAGCTTGTAACTATAATACTCACGACAGGACACTAATCCTTTGGTTTTTTTGCCGCTTTCCAAAACTGAAATTTTCTAGAAGAAAGAGAATTAATAATGTATGCTAGACAAGCATAATTTATTATAAAATTATGATTAAGAAATTACTTTTTTTCTCTTTTTCAATTACTTCAGCAACAGACATCATTTGATGTGTATCAACCAAGAATTCACCTTGACATAGTTTTGAATTTTTTTTTTTTTTATCTTTTGTATTCCTTGATGCCATCCAGTATCAACAGAACGAAACAACAATGGGTATTACAGTGGATCATAACAACCAAAATAATATTTCACTCTATGACTGAAACCACAATGACCATAGACAATAATATCTCGTTCTTTACGTTCCACATTGTTATTACCTTCAATCCATATTCCTGCCACTTGTGAAGCTAAAGGAGCATTATAAACTCTTTGATCTAAGCCAGCATCTCTTCTTATAACAATTTGTTGATTTTCCAAATTAGGAATATTAGCAAGACTTTGGAAGAAAGTAGCATATGGATTAACTTTTAACACTTCAACCAGTCTAGATAAAATATTAGTATTCATTTTGTTTGAAAGGCTCAATCGATTATATACTTCAAGCTCCATATCAAAGAAATAAAGCTGCAAATATGAAGGATGAGAATCTAGTAGTAAAAGTTCATTAATATAATGATACACTTGTCCTTGAGCTCTAAATGTATATATGCCCTTGTTCCTATGGCATAGGTCTTTATCATATTTGACTCAAAATGATGTGAATGCAAACGTATTATTATACGTGCGAACATATTTTCGAAATTCAATAGAATCTTCTGACCCCAAAGTATACAAATTGTAAAGATCAGTAGGAACTTCATTAGAAACTAATGAAATACTCCCATCAGAGCAGCAAAAACCCTTAGGCTTGAAACAAAATCTCTTAGCTTGGCAGTGGCCACATGGTTGTATAATAGGTAACACATCTGCGCAACACGGTACATTATCCACAATATTATCACTATTCGTCTTTCGCCCTATAAAGAATCCAAGTTCCAAATATTTGGTCAAATATAAATAAATACTTCCTTTAATGTAACCTTTTGCATACTATTAAAAAAAAATTACCTTCTATACACCTCTTTTTTTTGTTTACGGTACTTATCATGTTTGCAGATCATCCACATTTTAATAGGATCCTCAATAATAGAATACAATGGTTTTTCTATATTAAGGTTAACTTAAAGTAGAAACTCACCAACACAAGATTTTTCATTTTCTATGATGCTAGCATTTGCATCTTCAAGAAGAATGGAGGACCTAAATATGTTTCTTTGGGCCGAGATTGTTGTTTCGCTAGCTAACAAAATGTTGTAACCATTCATTTGACATAACAGGGTCAAAAGCTTGGGATGATGATGATCCTATCAAAGTTTTAATTATGATTGATATGACTATCAATTCGTAAAAGCCTCGAGGACTACATATAACACAACTTTGCTGCAAAAAGACACATATGTTGATTACCTATTTCCAGTGTAATGTAGTAGTTCACTTGGAACTTTCCTTTATCCATGTGATTGCATTAAAGCGCACAAATTTTGATTTGCTAACAAAAATATCATAAGAGAATTACAATAAATATATTATCATAAATTAAATAAAATTATGAAATCAGACATTAGTTTCTAAATCAACCTCAAACTACAAAGCGATACCTGTCACTTCCTTAATTGAAGTATCTTTTATAATAACCCCCTGATTTTTTGAGTGATAATCTGTAAACTCTTTTTGCGTATTCCTGAAGACATTTCTATCAGTGCATATTTATCATTGTTTGTTTAGAAAAATTCCTATCTTCAAATTAAAATATATATGATTCGTTATGTTAGGAAAAAAGAAATAGACTTTCTTGTTCAGCATGTTTCCTGCGTGCATAAGATTCTCTATTCCTCCTCCGTACATCTTCTTTCTTCTCTTCCGATAGCAGAGCATACCTTGTTCTAGAATCTTTATTTCTTTCTAACCTTCTCTTTGCACTATCTATACAGACATAAATGAGAGTCTCATTCATTTGTTACCTACATTATTTGGTAATTTGTAAATGACGTTTATAAATTTCTGAAACAAGCTATTTACCATCATGATTACAAGGCACCGAAATTTTCTGTTTATCAATTTTTCCCTACGCATATGCTTCTCTTTTTCTTGCTCATTTTGCTAATTTTTGCTCTTCTGACAGATCAGCATACCTTTTTCCCACAACTTTACTCATTTGAATTGTTTGGTTTATCATGTATATATCAGTATATGGTTAGAAAATAACTGCAATGAACAAAAACACAAGAAAAACCTCCTATTAACCTTACTCTCTGTATAATCTTGGTAACAGAGCTTTCTAATATTAGGAAGCATGAGATATTGATATCGATGAACCCAACATAATGCACCTAAATTTTAATTTTTTTTGGTTCTATTTTCATATATAACTATATAGTTTATAAATATCATTTTGCTCATTAGAAAACACCATCTTGCAATAGTAGATATGTTAAAAACAAAAAAACAAAAAAAAAAAACAATAACAACAGCCAAATCGAAAGAGAAACAATAAAAACAAAAACCACTACCATTTGCAAAAGCAAGTAAACAATAGATATATTTGATAACTGTCATCCAATATGGAGAGGTAGAAATGTAATAGGCAAATATTTGGAATGATCAAGAGTATTGAACAACAGTATAACATGTAGCTGAATTATAATTACCTAGCCAACTTCTAAATGCAGAAACTTGCCTAAAGCACGCAATATCTATCGCCTGTCAAAAAAAATGCAAGTCCAAAAAAAACATTTCAAGAAGTGACAAATAAACTTCTGCATTATCACTAATCAAAATAACAAACTAATTATACATTTTAACAAAATCTAAAAAGCCAACCACCACTATTAAACATTAAGTATAATGATGTATCACAAATAAATATACGAAAGAGAATAAATATAAATCTTCTTTTCATTTTAGCTATCAAATACAAATTCAGTGATACTTATCTGATCACTGGAAATAAACTAAATTAATGCACAAATACTGTGGGTTATGACATAGAAGAACTAAACAACAAAACTTGATCGGAAGCTAAATAAGGATTTGCAGCTATAAAAGGGGGAAAAAATGGGAAGAAAAATCACAAATAACGAGAATTCTGGATAATAAGTTTCTATTCAATCTTTATAGTTGCCCCAAGGAAAGTTTCAAGAGCATCTGTCCTAAGAAAGTTTTCAAGAGCTGTATATAATTTTCTACTCCTCAAAATTTCATAATTTTGTGCAAACTTTTAAACCAATAGAAGAAAATGATCATGAAAGTATAACTGTTGGAAAAAGAACCAAAATACACAAAATAATATATAGAATAAAGTAGTGATCAACCAAAAAATAAAAATTAATACATCTTCACTCTAAGCCGAAAGTGTAAAGAAAAATAAAAAACAATGAATAAACCTAACATTAAAGAAACACTTCATTTGTGCAAAATTGAATATAAAAAGGTGGGAGGAAAAAAAAGAGGACCCAAAAATTATGTAGGGACTAAGAAAATTTTCAAAACTTAATGGGGAGCTAATATACGTAATTTATCATAAATACTGAAAAATCTATGGGATATAGGGTCATTTTTCAAAATTTGGGACGTTGCCCATCCCTTTGGGCTTCTGCCACTGTCTCCCTCATTAGCATACTCATGAAGTTGGTGGTGTGCCTAACACATTGGTAGTCTTAGTTTAATAGTAACCTGAGAAAAAGTAATCATAATATGAAAATTATGGTTCTTGTTATTCTTATTGTCAATATTATCATTGGTCTCAAGTTTGAGTATTACTCAAAAGTTACTTGCCCAAACTACATTAGAGTCTAATTTTGTCCATGTAGCCTATAGGTGATGATCTATTTTGACTCAAAAAGGATCTGGGATAGGCTTCGCCATACCCACTTCAAAGGGTGCACATACCATAACAAAAAAATAAAGGAAGCAGGTTAAATATGCTGTTGAAGCAAGCCACAAAGTCCATGGAATTAAGCATTTCTTCTTCTTCCTCCCCTTCTTCTTATATTGTTATTTTTCTCATGGTTTTTATTTATTACTGTTGGCATAAGATATCCTTCATGATGACCCATCCATGTAATTGCAGGCAACCAACATGAGAAAATGCAATGGTATCGCCCTTTTCTTACTGATTTTTTTTTTTTTAAATGGAAGAAAAAAGAGAGAGAAAGAATTGCAAATTAAAGACCTTGACTCAGTGTAAAAAAAAAATTCAGATTTACAAAAAATTAATACATCATGACTCTCACCTAATAATATGCAGAATATTCCACCGAATCAAGTACTAAAAAACCCCATCGTCAAAGCAAAACTAAAAGAAAACAAATAGAATTCTTCAGACTTGAGAAATAACTGAAAAAAAACAAACTAAAGTTTCAAAGGGTAGAGATGCTCAAGGGAAAAAACACATAAACCTAATACCGCATAAAGCAAGCAAAAGACCAATCATAGAACCCAAATTGAAGCACAATTGAAAGCGTAGAAAAGAAAATAATGAATAAACCTAACACTAAACAAAGATTTGATTTCTCCAAAACTGTCTATAAAAAGCAGAGAGGGAAAAAATAAACCTAAACCAAATACCAGAATTAAAAATAGAGTTGAATAAACCAAACTAAATACCAAATGAAAGAAAGATAGACCAATCACAGGATCTAAACCCAAACCAAAGTATGAAAAGCACTACTGAAACACCTCAAATGAAAAAACCCCATCACAGAATCCAAATAGAACAAAAGATAAGAAAGCACTATAAATATATGAATACTAGATAAAAAAAAACACAAGTAGAACACCCATTAGAACAAAGCCTTGTCACACGTTAGAAGTTTCCTTCACACAATAAACAAACATATCTTGACCAAAAATTTTTCACATGCTATACATACGAAAAAGGTCATGCAATCTAATGATTGAAAATCTTTGACAAGTATGTGCAATTCATCACATATGATTAAAAGCATATTCCAATATTTGAAATTAAAACATACAAGGAACTATCTGGGAACATCAAGATTACTCTTCCACTTCAATTTTTTAATTTTTTTTTCAGCAAGTACTAATGCCACATCAAATGTTGCAACTTGCAGTGAAGGCCTATATAATTAATGGCCATTGAAACTATATAACTTTTATGGATGAAGGAACATGCAAGGAGAGGGGGGATTTGATTACAAATTAAGCCCTTCGAACCTTGCCAGCTTAAACAAACAAAGACCATCCCAATTCCCAATTCTGAATCTGGAGGATCTGCTAACCAGTCAATCTATCCAAGTTTACCTCACATGGTCCAAATATATATCAAGCAACTCCCATAAAAAACCTACACATCTATCTTATCACTATAAAATGAAGATTATATTAGCGAATTTTCTTCATCGACAGAAGTAGACCTCAAATCAACAACTTACTAAAGAAGGATAAGCTAGAAAATTATCCGTAGATAGTAAACAGACCTTAACAATAGCATGATCTAAAATATACACAGAAAACCCAAGAAATCAACAGAAATACACAACAAATATTTCCATTATATGATTCAGAGGAAGAGGGACTCAAAGACAGTAAACACCCCATCGATATTAATACAGCTTGACTCTCACCTAATAATATGCAGAATATTCCACCGGATTAAGTACCAAAAAACCCCATTGTCGAAGCCAAACAGAAAGAAAATAAATGGAATTCTCCAGACCTGAGAAATAACTAAAAAAAATAAACAAAAATTTCAAATGGTAGAGATGCTCAAGGGAAAAAACACATAAACCAAATACCATATGAACCAAGCAAAAGATCAATCATAGAACCGACATTGAAGCACAATCGAACGTAGAAAATAAAATAATGAATAAACCCAACACGAAACAAACATTTGATTTCTCCAGAATTGTCTATAAAAGCAGAGACGGGAAAAATAAACCCAAACCAAATACCAGAACTAAAAATAGAGCTGAGTAAACCAAACTAAATACCAGATGAAAGAAAGACAGACCAATCACAGGATCTAAACCCAAACCAAAGTATGAAAAGCACTATCGAAACACCTCAAATGAAAAAACCCCATCACAAAATCCAAATAGAACCAAAGATAAGAAACCACTACAAATAGATGAATACCAGATCAAACAAACACAAGCAGAATATCCATTGTAGATTCCAAACCAATCTGAAAGACCACTATATAGAGAGATATCAGATGAAGCAAAGAAACAAAGCCAAAGCACTATAGAGAAATCATCTCTCGTATCTCTCTCATTTGCTTTGCTATCATCAAGTGGTGTGAAACAGCCATGTGGCTAATCCAAATCCACGCATCATCTTACCAAAGCAGAAAGCAGCCCAGACAAGATCACTTCGTTCCACAATAAGAAGCCAACAAAGCATCGACATATCGATTTAGTTGAGGGCTAAAATTGTAACGACACTGTGCAAGTACTCGGAGGTTGCATGCCGCAATTTTAAGCGAACCTCAAGGGCAAAATCGTCACCAGAAAATGGTCCAATCATACGACTACAGTAAAGGAGCAACGACTCGTTTTATATATAGTAAGAAATGTAGGATAGCTCCGGATTCTTTGTGCAGTCCCGCTCAGTCTAGGCAAATAAATAGTGCTGAGTGGGTTAAAAAATAATAGGGTGGACTAAAGGTAAGTTGGGCTAAAAATTGAAGCATATAAAAAAATTGAACTAATTTACCTTGGGCTGCGGCCTATGTGAGCCTTTGCTATAGATCCGCCATGGAGCCTCAAGTGTCCAAATGATGGCACTCCATTAATTTTCCCTTATCATTAACAATTTAATAAACAAACTTATTTGATTTGTATTTCGTAGTTTGTTTTTTTGGTTTTTTTGGTATCATGGTTAGGGGTACTTGGGACAGTTTACACATACCTCGACTAATTTTCTCATTGATCTGATAAAAAACTGGTCATCCACTCTAGGATTAGAGTATTCACAAGGTCTACAACAGTTTTTAGTTTGTTTTGAATACATAGAGAAAACTTAGACGACACATTCATTTGTAAGTTGTAACAGTAATTTGGTTTATGAGTAAATAGCCTAGTTAGTAAATACTTGTATTATTCACGTTTAGTACCTGTATGTATGTATAAATGAAAAAAAAACTTATGTTTTTCATCCAGATCTGAAACTTAACGAAAATATTCATTTTTTGAGTTGGTGCTTATACTACTCGTATTAAACGTGTTGTGTATACGTGTAATACTTTTGAAAAAAACTCGAATAAAAATTTTGATATAATCCAGTACAATCTTAGCACATTATTGATTCTATACATAATATATACTTATAACAGTACAATTACAGACCATTAGACTCATTGACTTTATCAATTATAGAAAAAAATTGTATAGCTCATGATTTGTGTGTACTAGTATTATATCTTATATATTTGTGATATTTTTTAATAGCTGATATACTTCAACTATTAAACATACTTCTCTTAATTTCTTATTAATTGTAAAAAATTAAATTAAAAATTAAAATTGATAAATTAACCTATTCTTATATCAAGTATAGAAAGAATAAAATAAGAAAAATAAAATTTATTTATCTAACACTGTAATATAATTGTTTGTTAATAATGTTTTTTAAAAACTGATATACATGGGACAAAATACTACCTACTAACATGTACAAGAACAAAGTGCTTATAAATGTTACCGTATTTTTTATTTTGACTTTTTAATTGATGTTCATATGACAACCGTATAATTATATATTCATATTTTGACATTCTCATATTTTTATGCTGAAATTTATTACTGGATTTTGAAAACAAAATAGTATTAAACCCGTACGTATTATATACATTTCGTTTGCCATCCCATATTTTACTAACTATGGTAAATTCGTTTATTCTTTTTTCGCTTTTCTTGTGTTGCATAGGTGGGATTAAAAGCTCATTGAGCTGAGTTGAGCCAACTTTGCCTATATCGTGTCTTTAGCCACAAATTTTATGCTTTATTTGTATTTTAAATTTGCAACGGACAGGCAAAAAAAAATACTTACACGTATTAATTTTTTTATAATTAATCAGATAAATTAAGAGATTTTTTTTAAAAAAAAACCTGTTCATTTCCTTCTAATTTTTTTTAGCCAGCTAAACAAAAGAAAAGAAATTTGCATCTTTCACATCATTTTCTTCTTCTATCTTTTTTTTTTTTGCTCTCTCTCTAAAAATTTAGAATCCAAACGTAGCATTAAAAACCACATTTCAAGCTTGAGAAAAAAAAAGGTTTCACCAGATACATGACCTTAAAAAAGAAAAGGAAAGAAAAGGAAAACTTTTTATGAATATGAGTGTAAGTAATTTATTTCCTTATTTTTTATGGGTTGGTAAAAAAAAAAGTGCATAGAAAGCTGAAGTATTCACAACTGGTTTTGGGAAATGATAATTTGACTAATATAAATAGGGCATTCATTGGCTCTAAATTCTAGAGAAAGTGAAGAAAAGTTTAAGGCTATGAGGAAAAAGGAAGGAAGAAGTAAAATGAAGAGAGTATCTCTCCTCTTGTTTCATTAGATAGGTTCTAAATTCTAGAGGAAGTGAACAAAAGTTTAAGGTTCTGAGAGAAAAGTAAGGAAGAAGGAAATGAAGAGAGGTATCTCTACTCCTGTTTCGTTAGACAATAGACAATTTTTTTTTTTTTTTTTTTGGATCCAAAGTTAGACAATAGACAATAGCTAACCAAGGGGAATCGGAGTAGCGACATAAATTGGGCCTGCCCAACCTGATTCTGTCTTGGGCCAGCCGAGCAAGGGTCCAACAGATCTCCTGCAAAAATTGAGCTGGGCCAAAAGACAACCCCTAGGCCCAAACCCTGCTCATGGCCATATAGGTGGGCTTGGGCTCGGGCTTCGGACTTTGGACAGGCATGGCCAATTTTAAATTATTATTTTTTAAATTTTGGTTTAAAATTTAAAATAATAATAATTGATTTACAAAACTGGTAAAATAAAAGTGTAAGTAGTTTAAATGATGGTTAAACTAAGCTTATACAAAATATATAAAAAATATAAATTTGTTATACTATAATTAAACTTCTATTTTAATCTGATAATTAATTGAACTTATAATAGTTGTAGGTGAGATTTTTGAGAAGATCTAGTTGAACTTTCAAACCAATTCGACGAGCACAAGCAATCTGCAAAAGAAGAAAACAATAAGAAGGACTCGATCCCCTTTGGACCAAAGGCACTCTGATGATTAAGTTAACAAGCTTAATCACAATGAATCGAATAAGGTATTGAGAGTTAAAACTCAAGTGAACGTACCTTACATCTTTAGTGCATGAAGGTATTTGTAAGTTTTGAAATGTCACATTCCCTTTGAGAATTAGAGTTACTTTTCTTCTAGAAATCTTTCTTGTTTGAGTTGGTTTAATGTATTGGACATATATTTTATTTGTCCTAGTTCACTTAGGAATATGATTTGTATTTTGGACTTATTTAACCTTTATATCTTTTGGATTAGAATCTCTAACTAACCCCTTTGGGTCTTAGCCTCTGATCGGCATATGCTCGGCCTGCTAAATCAACATCCTTTTGCTGACATGGGTTGGTCTTCTCTCTATCTTAAGCTTGACTCTTATTTGGCCCGCAATAGTAATTGATAAAATATTTATATAATCAAACTTATAACAACAATTGGGCAGGTTTTGCGGGCCAGGCTACCAAATTTAGGGCCCAAGCCCACCCAAGGGGGCTTGGGCCGTCTATGGGCTTCAAGCCCAATTTATATCCCTAAATATGAGGGTGACCTTCCATTCCTGTAGCCTGTTAGACAATGAATTAAGAGAAATGTAGAAGCTAAATAATAAGTTTTAGTTTAGCATCTCACAATTAATCGGAGGGGCATTCTTGGTATTAAAAAATATCTTAATAACAAACACTTTACACTTCTAGTTGTTCCTTACAATTTTGGAGAAAAAAATGCTGAAATTGCAAGCCGTCTCTTCTCTCACAACCGATAAATTATCTAATAGGTTCAGAACACCACGTTAGCATGATGATGGTGTGTGCTCGACCTATTAAAAGAAAACACCTATTCCTATTTTTATGTTAATTGACCCATTTTTTGGAATAATAGAAATAATATCACGTTGATTGATCTAATTTTTAAGATAATTGAAATAATAATTTTTCTAACATGTTCATATTTGTTACCCATGTAACTAAGTTGACAAAAAATACTACATGTGTTTACTTTTAATAAGTTAAACACATCATGTCATTATACTGATGTGATATTCTAAATCTACTAAATAATTTTTTTTAAATTCAAATAGGGTGAATTTCTCCGTATCATCCACTTCCTCCAAACCGTCCAAACATAGTGGTGGTGACTGAGTTGCACATTCCATTGAGATTGGATTGGGAGATTCCAAATTCTAACAACGTCGTTCAAAACAAGCACCGCCCACACCGTAGTGCGCATATTGCTGGTGCTTGCGTGGCCCAACTCCAAACATTTGCGACAATTATGAAGTCTCAGTTCGCTAAGGCTAAAGATGCTAAAAAAAGGACTAACTCTCGGGGTGGTCGCTTTTAAATTTCGCTTTGTTTTAGTTGCTTTTTAATTAATTTTTTTTTTGGGGTACAACTGAGGATTTGTTTAGTTGCTTCAAGATGACTAGCATTAGGTGCGTCATAGTTACTGTGTTGAGTATAAGGAGATACTTGACCAGCAGTCGCGCCTAATACTAGTATTTTTCTAGTTGCTTTTTTACATGAGGAGATGCATATTGTTTGTGCAAGGACACAGAAATGTCCTTAGCTTGCTAGCTATCATCTTTTGAGTTTTTTTTTTTTTTCTTATAAGTTGTTCAGCCCTTCGGCCGACTACTCCTTCGAACTCGAATAGGGTCATCGTTCACACGAATCATGTAAACTTCATATATAGTATGAATGATGACTAACCACAAGAGGCTTGAAAAGAAATTAAACGGTTGACCTCATGCATAATTTGAGGATAAGCCTACCACTTAGCCACTCCTTGTGGTTCACTTTTTGAGTTTTACCATTAATAGTTTAGCAATTGAACACTCGCATTGTGTCAGCCATAATTTAATGAACATGTCTAATTATTTGATATATTATGGTAATTGTATTTTTATATGTAACAAATAGAATTGCATTTTGTCTTTATTTGGATGAATTGTTTTTACTAGCTTTTAATTTTGGCTTAGCTTTTTTTTACAAACTTTTTTCAATGCACATTTAATTTTATTTAGGAATTTTATTTTGACTTTTGCTTTTTTTTGTCTCCGTGAAGTTCAAAATTAAAAGGTCGTACAAAAGCTCATTAAAATATGAATTGAAGAACCTCACATTCAGGGACTATATAAAATAAGAAGTTTTGATCCTAATTTTGATCAAATTTCAAAATTACTAATCAAACAATTACCATAGCAGAAAAGGAAAACGATGAAGCTAGCTCCAAATTAATTTCATAAATCATTATCTACTTCCTACGGCTAAAAGACATGCATTCTAAGTAAACAAAATGAAGATTCGGAGATACTTTTATAATAAATTCAGCACTTTTGAAATTTTAGAAAAAAATTTGTTCGGTGTGTTTTCATAAAAAGATATTTTTAAAAAATTGAGTTGTAGAGTACAAGTTAAAAAAAAAAAAAACTCCTGAATAATAGTTTTTCTTTACTCTTTGTTTTCTTTTATAGTGTTACCAAAATAAACGACAACATCGATCACATTTTAAAAATATTTGTTATATTAACACATTCTTAATACTCGACCATGGCAGTTTTACTTTTGGAAATTGCACCAAACAAAACCTGTCCTTGAAGAACAAAGCAACGAGCTTGCTTAGCAGAGAGGTTTTATTTTAATTTATATCATACGAGGAATTGGGAGGCAAGACGCCTGTTAATTAGTGCCATTTTTGCAGTATGCAAAAGGGCAATATTACAAGAAAACCTTGATCCGCATGCTTTTGATCCGTTTTGGAAGAGTCAGTCGAGGGCTTCAAACCCTATAAGCAGATCTTTTCATTGCTCTCTTTAGCTTCTAAAAAACGTTTAAAAAAAAAAAAAAATTTCGCCATGATTATGCCAATTCATATTTGTTTTCCCACCTTTATATATATACATATACATATATATCTACATACTGCATCATTAAATTATTATACTATTTGTAAGTACGAGACTTTGGAAACTCGAAACATATATCAAAGTTAAAATTCCTGATAAATTTTCTTTCCCAGTTTTATGAAAGTGGAAATGTTCTGAACCCAATGAATCTGCATGATAAATGTAAAGGACTATATTCACCCGAAAAAACAAAAAGTTAATGGAGCACAAGGCATCAAAGTCGAATATTTACTTGATAAGTTCATTCGAATCGAATGTTAAAAAGCCATGATAGTGGCATACCCGATGTATTGACCCAATCAGATGATATATATACACATTATATAAACATGACTTTAACTTTGATTCTGTTTTGCATTAAGAATCATAATACCAAGGCAAAATGACGAAACCATGAGTCTTGGGAATCACATCCTGTATACTAGACAGAACAAGAAAAAAAAAGGAACAATATAACGGCCCTTCCTACACCATCTATGTGCAGCGGAAGAAGAAAAGGAGAGAGCATGGACTCATGCATTTTCCTTCAAGTATTGATCCTCTACTTTTTTGAATGTGAACAACTCCCCCATGCAGTTTTTTGGTATGCTATGTATTTTGAGCATTTAGGACGAGAAATGGTACATTGGCTCTCCTAAATTTTAAATAATATTACTTTTTCCTTTCAAAGTTCAGAAAATTTTTGTTTAAATCCTACATATTTCTAAGTATCTATGATAAAAATAGTATATTAGCCCTCTTAAAATGTAAATAATTTTACCTTTTCCCTTTCCAAAAGTTTCTCCTAATTTTTTTTTTACTCATTTCAATGTTTGTCATTAATCATCCAACTCAAGCTTAAATTTGAGTGATTTGTACCAATAAAATTTTTTCCTACATTAGTCTCTGCGAAATTCCTCATTCCTCGATCTGCCACTGAGTGGGTAAGTTAACTTTTTGATAAATCCAACATATTCTCTCTTTTAAAAAGCCAACCCGACCTTTAATTTATGATGTCCATAGCATTTTCTTGATTCCTTCATTTTTTTTCCAGTTCTTTATTATTATTTCACTCAAGGACACATGCAGGAAAGTCTCAATATACATGGACTCCAAACCCTATATATAGAAGGTTGGATAAAGGATCCATAACTGCAATTTGCTACAACTTGTGAGAGTTCTATTTGCTTCTTCCTATGGCTTCACTCCAACTTTCCCGTGAGGTAAATATTATGAGAACTCATTCAATGTTTATCATCATCATCATCATCATCATCAAAACCTAACCCTTTTTCTGGTTTGGCAAGTGAGAAAACTCTCACATTGCAACAAATGCAAACAAAAACATGGGCATGCTAAGAAGCATAGACACAAACATGCGGCATGGACATGCAACATGAACATGACACACCATAGACACGTCGACACAACAATTTAAAAAAAATGCAAAGCACGACATGGCGGAGACATGAAAAAATCATATATTTTATCTATTTTTTATATGTCATATAGAGAAATATTTTACTCAGAGCTAATGAAAGAAATACGTAATAACACTAATTGAAATTAAAAATCATGTATTTTATAGTATAAACATCAAATTAGGTATAAAATCATATTACTTTTATTTTACAGTTGGATTTCAAGTTATTTTCTTTAAACTTGTAACGTGTTTCTTTGATGTAAGTGTGGACACGGGTGTCCAAGTTACAAACACTTGAACACCCGTGTCCCTCAAGTGTCCGATTCTAAAAAGATAATAAAATAATAGGATAGGTTGAACGCTTGTCCAGCACATGTCAGGGAAGCGTCCAACGAGTGTTGTGTCCGACATAAGTACGACATTTCTTAGAAGTGTCGGTGCTTCTTAGTGGACATGCATATGCATATCCTATGTACTATAGACAGATCATTATAGATAGATCATGGAACACTTTTTTGTTACCATACCTGCTAATTAAAGATTGGAAAGCTAACACAATTGTTAATTCTTTTATGACCATTTCATTTCCAAGAGGTAAATTCATTTCATATAATAGGATATTAATTAAGATGACTGTTTCTTGTGCATAGGGGAATCAGAATCAACGTATACTTCCCAAAGACCTTAATATTGTTTGGGGCAATGATACCCGCTATTGGCGCATGCCTCCTCCAGGCCACGAGTGAGTACTTTGTGTCTTCGTTTTGTTAGAATATGCAGTTTCTTTTATTTTCTTCTCTTTGTTGTCATTCTTATTTTTCTTTTTCTCTCTTTTTCTTTTCTTTCTTTCTTTTTTTTTTTTTTTGTGAAAGAAATTTTCCTTTTCTCCTAGGAGTTTAAAATCGTTCAAATAAAATAATTGCTGTAGATGGTTTTATTTATTCATTTGAACAAGAAGGAAAGAAAGCATTTATCCTATTGACATAATAAGGAATACCCAATAGGTTTTTCGCGTGCTTTAAACATGGTTTTTTGTTAGGTTGGCAAAGTGCAAATTTTGGACTAATTAAGTTATAAAATTACATCTGAGAAAGATTAGGTTTCGAGGTCAATCTTTTCAGTGGTCAAGTGCCTAGTTATCAATCCTATTCACTGACTCAAGTAGTTCTATTAAGTTTTATGGTAACTAAATTAAGTTTTGATGCCTAGTTCTGGAAACAAAAACATATTTTTGTTAGTATTTGAAGTTCTACTCTATTTGAACAGATTGTCTAATTTTTGACTACTGCAATGGAAGTGCTCATGATATAAATAGAAATGTAGTCATTCGGTTCCAGTAAAAATGTAAACTAATCAATTGAGATCAGGATTACTGATATGTAGTGTCTAATCTTTGGTTTAACTTAAAAAACCCTTTTTTTTATTATTTTTATTTTATATTGATTAATGTTTTCTTTGTCTTCTTTGTTATTTTTATTTTGATTTATATTCTATATGTTAGTGTAATATGAAAACACTATCACTATTGCTAGCTAACCTTTTGAAGAAACAATAAGGACTAAGAACAATGTGAAAAACACGCGCATGTTGCGTTTACATGCAAAGGTAACTTTTCCTCACTCAATGAAACATGATGAAGATAACCATAGGCAAAGTCATTTTTGAAACCCTAAAATAATAATGGGTCGACTATGTATCCCTATGTTCTAATGCTATCTTTTCAAACTAACTTTTTCCTTATCTCCTGTGTAACACCTCGGGCATGCACCAACAAGTCCAGTTAGCTTCTTCCACCACAGTGAGATTTGAAATCTTTTTAATGGCTTTCTTGTTCAAGTTGACAGGTGATACTCTCTTAGCAGGGTCGATAATTGAATAAAATAAGTACAAAACAAAGATAACAATAAAGGAGGGAAAAAAGGGGGCTTTGACACATTTACAAGTGAGATAATATTAACTGGATGTTTGTACTAAAATTGCAAGTGTGTTGGCTAGAAATAACCGGTTCTGTTGAGATTAACCCACTAAAAAAGTACCAAGTTGGATTCCAAGTATCTTTGGCACCAAATGCATATGGTTGGGATGGCACTACGGTCTATATTATGGCTAAGAGGGGCGAAAAGGGACAGTATACTTGGAGAAAAGTAAACTTAGCAGGCCGTAATGCGAATAAACAGTTCATTATTCCCGAGAATTTTGTGCTTGATGAAGATCCGTCCGCATTTGACGGAAAGATTTATTTCGGTCTATATGAAATATGGACTGGGAAATGGAAAGCTGGTTTGCGAGTTCATCACGCATTTGTTAAAGAGCTAGAATAGCAGTGAAGCATAACGAAGCGTTTGGCTCAAATCCTTTTGTCATGCACCAATTGATGTGTTTATATGTGTATGAGAGAGAGAGAGAGAGAGAGAGAGAGAGAGAGAGAGAGAGGAGTTATATCTCCTGCAGATAAATAAATATTGGCAAGACTAGCCAATGATGTAGTATATTCATAGATCATTAAAATAAAATCAATTGGTACGATGGCAAATCTTGTTTGCCAAATCTTATAGTACATAATATATATGATGATTTTAGGAGCAAAATATATATATATATATATATATATTTTATTAAATTGGATTCCAGGGAAGCAAACCTTTTCAGAACTACAGTATTGTCTAACATCTCAAAACCTACTTTTTCCTTCATGCTTTTTAGTTTCTTCTTGCAGGAGTCAATACGAACCCATCTTTCTCTTAGAAACATTAAAAAACCCTTGCATGGAAAATAATGCGAAGAGAGAAAAAGAAAAGGGAACCACCATTAAAAAAAAAAAAAATTGAGAGAAGAATGAACTTTTTGTCTTGATGTAAGCTTTTCAATTTGGGTTAATTCAGTAATAAAAAGAAAACCATAAGAAAGCAATAAAAATGTGAAATGAAGAACCTTACATTCAGGGAATAAATAAAATAAAAAGCTTTCATCCTAATACTGACAAATTTTCAAAATTACCAATCAAACAACTAATATAGCCTGAAAGCAAAAACAATGACGCTAGATCGAAACTAATTTCGTAAATTTTTTATCTACTTCCCCACAGTTAAAATGTATTCTAAGTAATCAAGATTTGGTGATATTTTTAAAATAAAAATTATTTGCTTTGTTTTCATAAGAAGGTATTTTCAACAAATTAAGTTGAAAACTACAGGTTTTTTATTGTACTCTAAAAGTGCAATCTACATGCCTTAATTAGCTAATTGTTAGTTTTGTAATATGTATAATTGTGTTATTTTCAATCTTAAGTCGTTGCTAACTTAGTTTGGTGTTTATTTTCAAGAATCCTAGCTCAAAAGGGATAAATTTGCGCTGAAATAGAGTATGCATTTGAAGAGAGTTTGAACAGTCTTCATTAGCGTTCGAATGGTATGCAGAAGCATTCGAACGGTACGTCAAACGGTCTCACGTCAGGTCTGTACGTTCGAAAGATTCAGAGAAGAGATTTTCCGTTTGAAGTGCGTTCGACGCAGCGTCCAAACGGTAGTCCGAGGTGTTCGAACGATGGCACAGGCGTTCGAATGGTCATCGAATCTGCAGAGACTAGGAAGCCTATAAAAGCAAGGATTGTTGTTTATTTTAGGGTTCGCGTTTTTAGTTTTGATTTAGGAGTAGCAGCAGCAGTAGGTGTAGAAAATATACTGATTTATAGCGAGGTTTTCATAGTTGTTCATCATTTCGGTAATTAGATCTTTAGGTTTGCAATCAATATATGCAGTTTATGTTTATGCAATTTGTGTTTATACTATGAAGATGAGTATCTAAACTTTTTAATCTCAGGATTAAAAGTGAAGATCAATTGAATGTTTTAGATGTATGAAGGAGGTAGATTATTAGTTTTATAGTTCAATCTTCTAGTTTTTCTCTCTTCATCTTCTTTGTTCTAGAACTTTCGAAAACCTGGACATTTCATTATGTTTGGTAACATTTATGCGTGAATCTATATTCACTATATACGCTGCACGAATCGATGATACTCATCCTTGATTACAACAACTTGATTTATTCTAGGAGTTGAAATTTTGAAGGATATTTGTTTCTACTGCTAAATATTCCAAATCCGAGACTTGCGACGTAGTCGAAGGATTTGAGTTATCATATTATCTCCTTCGGAATTCCAAGAGATGTAACTGATTGGAGTGGCTGATTTCGGGACCTTTTTATTAATAGTTAAAACTTACATTGCTTTCCAATTAATTACTTTTGAGTTTGAATTAGTTTAGATAAATACACCCTCTCAAAACAATCAGATTTTTCTTTTACTTTTAGAAACAAGTCTTAGGATTTTTGTGATTAGCTCAGAGAAGTGTTTTGGTGCTTGTGGTTTTGTGTAATTTGCTCCCTGTGGATCGATCTCGTACTTCCGAGTTATACTACTCTACCATCCTACACTTGAGATATCTCGAGCATACATTTGGAGGCTGAGTCAAAGTTTTGGCGCCGTTGCCGAGGAGCATATTTTCGCACAAGGGACCGCAAGAGTCGTGCTAGAACACGAACGTCAGTCCACGCGAAATCCAGCGGACTATTTCGCCATTCATATATCACAGCAAGGAAATCGACGGCTAAGGCTATACCAGTAACCTTATTCCACCCTTTTCGTGTTAGTTTTTAGGAGTTATTTGTTTTTCTTTTCTTTTTAGGAGTTTAGGCATTCATTTAGATAGGAGGTGGATTTAGAAGCGGTTAGGCTTTGTGCTTATTGCTTATTGGTGGTATTGCTTTGTATGCAGAGATTGGAGGTTCGGCTGGGATAAATTATTTGTTTTGTGGGCAACAGAGTTGATATTTCTGAGAAGATTGGAGGTTCAGTTGGATTGTATGTGCTTTTTGTGTGCATTACATATGTATGTCCTCATCTTTTAGAGATCACACACACTGTCTGGTTCGAGTTGACCCGTTGTGTAATCTGCCATCAAGTTACTTGACTCCATCACCCATTCGTCGTAGTCTAGTAGATCTTCCCAGTTTTCCCTTGATTGTTGACCTAGGGCCCATTCTAATGGCGAACCTCAACGATGGCAACAATGACAACCTTGAAAGAGGGAGTAACCAAGGAGACGATGCTGCCCAGAACCGTACCATGAGGGATTACATGAATCCCCAAATACAAACCCCCACTTCCGCCATAGTACTTCTTGCACACCAGGCCATGTTAAATATTAAACCAGGAATGCTACATGCCTTACCTTAATTTCATGGTTACGATTCGGAGCAACCATACACACATATTAAAGATTTCGAAGATGCATGCTCACTTTTCCAAGATAACTCATGTCCTAGAGAGGTTTTACTGCTGAAGCTTTTCCCTTTCACTCTAAAGGGCAAGGCTAAGATGTGGTTTAATTCATTGAGGCCTATGTTCATACATACGTGGAATACACTGCAAGGGGAGTTCTTGAAAAAGTTCTTCCCTGAAAATCGCATTGAGGCACTACGTCGTGCCATTTCTCAATTTGCACTGAATAGTGGTGAGACGTTCTTCCAATGCTGGGAGAGGTTCAAGGACCTACTTTTTGCATGCCCACATCATGGTTTCCCTAAATGGCACATCATAAACACATTTTAATCTTCATTGACTCTTCAATTGAAGATGTTCGTCGAATCTATGTGTGTGGGAACTTATCCAGACAAAAACCCCATAGAAGCATGCAATTACTTCGACTATTTGGCCAACTTGACTAGGGATTGGGCTAACGCTAACATGGCTAAAGATTGGTCCAACAATGGAACACAAAATCTCACACATAAGCCCGCCACCACATCATATGTCGGAGTTAAACACCAATTGGGGGAGGTAGAAGATTTACAAGCTAGGGTCACGACACTCAGTTGTAAATTAGAGGTTTTGGAAACTTCTAAGGCCACCATGGCTGTACCAGTTAAAACACCTTCATTGTGTTTAGTTTGTGATACACAGGACCATGATACTACGTCATGTCCAGTAATACCGGGGGTACGGGAAGCACTTCATGGCCAAGTAAATGCTGTTGGCCAATTTCAAGGGGGATATCAAAATCAAAGGAGCGGGAACAATTCTTATTCCAACACATATAACCCCGGGTGGAGAAATCACCCTAACTTTGGGTGAAAACAAGAGGGCCCTTCAAACCCTCAACCCTTCCAACAACCTCGGCCACCATTCCAAACACCACCGTAACCGTTTTAAGGTCAATCAATCACGTATTCCACACCACCGGTACCACAACCATATGCACCTCCACCGATACAATATCAGCCCCCCACATAGGAGGAATAGTGAGGACCATCAAATGACTAATGATATTCGATCACTAGCAAATAGGGTTACGAATTTGGAACAATCGCAAGGAGAAACTAACTCAATAGTCAAAGACATCTACAAGATGTTGATGACTCAACAAACGCAAGGGCGATTTTCGGCCCAACCTCAACCAAACCCTAAACCTGCAAACTATGTTGACACGACACATGAACAGGTTCAGGCCATCACCCTTAGGAGTGAAAAGCAACTAGACCAAACCAACACTCCTAACAACAATGATTAAGGGAATCAGGATGCGTCTATGGGGTTAGGGCATGAGGAAAAGAGAGAAGAGAGTGAGAACGAAAAGGACATGAGTGAACCGAACGAACATGGGAGTCATTCTGAGCCGTCTCCTCAAATGTCTAAGGAAGTGAGCATGGAAGACTTAAAACATGCTCCATTCCCATATAGGTTGACTAAAGCGAATAAAGCGAATTTGAATACTGAAATTTATGATGTTTTCAAACAAGTTTGAATTAATATCCCTATGTTAGATGCCATTAAATAAATGCCCTCCTATGCCAAGTTCTTGAAGGACTTATGCACTGTCAAAAGGAAGTTGCATGTCAAAAAAAAGGCAGTGATGCATGAAAGTTAGAGCGCAATTCTCTAATGTAAATCGGTGCTGAAATATAAGGACCCCGGTTGTCCTACGATTTTGTGCATAATAGGGGGTTCTAGGATTGATCGCGCATTTCTTGACCTAGGCTCTAGTGTGAACCTTCTTCCATACTCTGTGTATAAATAACTAGGTCTAGGAAAGCTTAAGCCGACACGAGTTACATTAGAGTTAGCCGATCGGTTTATTAAAGTCCTTAAAGGTATTATTGAGGATGTGCTCATACAGGTTGGTACAATCTACTATCCGGTGGATTTCATTGTTTTAGATACCCAGCCCGTAGAAGCCGAGTCTTGTAAGCGTCATATTCCAGTTATTTTAGGACGACCCTTTCTAGTAACTGCAAATACCATTATTCATTGTAGGAATGAGTTGCTTAAGCTTTCATTCGGGAATATAACTTTAGAGACCAATATTTTTATAGTGGGTAAACAATTACAAGAAGTAGACCAAATTACGGAGGTAGATTTCATCGAGTCTATCATCCAAAAGCATATAGATCGAGAATTCATAGAGGACCCAATTGAAAGGGCTCTAACTTGGGATGAGCCTAATGACCAACTGGAGTCCGAGTGTATGCGTTTTAGGAACCAACATAGGGTAGGGGAAGGGAGTGAACCTTGCATGCAAGTGGGTCATTGGACCCCCGTGTTTGAACCCCTTACCCCAAGTGCTATAAAGCCAATCTCGTCTGAAC
>CM065398.1:6535000-6625000 GCA_033060915.1 Euryodendron excelsum | reverse complement strand
GTTGAAATAGAACACAAGGCGTATTGGGCAACCTGCCAATTTAACATGATTCTAGATTAGGCGGGTCCTTTACGACAATTGCAATTCAATGAACTAGAGGAGATTAGGAATGACACTTATGAGAACTCAAAAATCTCTAAGGCAAAGATGAAGTCGGTACATAACCAATACATTCTGCCCAAATCTTTCAAAGTTGGTCAAAGAGTCCTACTATATAACTCTCGGTTACATTTGTTTCTGGGTAAGCTGCAGAGTCATTGGTTAGGACCTTTTATGGTGCGTAGTGTCACATGGTACAATTGAAATTGAGAACCCCAAAAACGGAAATGCTTTTAAGGTTAATGGGCATCGTTTGAAGCTCTACCTTGAGAATTTTGTGGGTGAGGTCGAATGTGTTGATCTCAAGGATCCACCCCCTCTTGATCTTTAGTCGCCTTCTAGACAGCGATTTATAAATTTTGTCTTTTTCTGTAAATTATTATCATTACCTCTACTAGTTTGTTTTCATATTTCTAGAGTTCTTTTGCTTCCTTTTATTTTAGTTTATTTTAATTTCCCTTTTCTTTTTATTGAGTCTTGTTTGTCTTGTTTTGTTTTGTTTTTTTTGGGATGTTTAGTTTTCTTAGGTTTTTCTTGACCAGTTTCCGTATCATTCCTTGCATGCATCTAATGGCATCTCTTAGAACAATGTTATCCAAAAGGGGTCATAAATAGAGTCGAACAGACATTGAGTGTTTTACTAATTCACGGGAGAGAGACATATTCATGGCCAATTTCCATGGTCGAGAGGTCCTTATCGAGCGTTGTGTTCACTTGTCAGAGTTTGCGAATGATCTTTTGCGAGCTGATTTCATTCATAGGGGATGGATTCATATGCTCGGCAGAGAAGGGGCAGTGAACGTTGATATGGTTATGGAGTTTTATGCTTATTTGTCTCATTCCTCGCATCCTGAGCTTATCTTGACCTCTGCAGTGAGAGGCCACACCATTACATTGCCAAAGAGGATGTTTGTCGTATTCTACGCATACCATCCACTTGTCATCCTGATTATCTGCCATTCCCTCATTCTCCGCCTACTAGTGAGGAGCTCCTTGCAAAACTTTAGCTTACCTTTGTCCCTTGGCAGCAGTCTACCATTCCGGTGGCATCTTTGAAGTGTAAGTACCAAATGCTAAACTTGATAGTTGCCAACAATATCATTCCCGAGAAGCACTCTGTCACTACCGTACATCGCTCCCACTATGTGTGGTTGTACATTATTGGAAAGGGGTATGCTGTTGACCTTCCGAATCTTATCTTGAAGGCCATTGTGGAGTCTTGTTTATCCTATGATCCTATGCCCTTTGGTCTTTTGATCGATGATTTCTTAAGAGCTACCCGTGTTCCTATTTTATCTACCGATACTATTTAGTATTTTGGTTATCCAATTTCTGGGGTAGACATTTCCTTTGAGTGACCACCAAAAGCTGACAAATTAGCTCATTCTTTTGAGGATTTGCGCTCTCAGATTCAGGACTTGAAGGCGGAGCTTAAGGCGCTAAGTTCTCGTGATGCTATGTAATTTTGATTATATGGTTCTTCTTAAGCTTTCTAGTGTGTAGGGAACTGGTTTCGTTTTCTTTAGTTAGTTGACTTTTGTTTTTTTTTTTTTTTGTTTTTTTTTATCATGTTGTGGACGTATAACTTTTGATCTTGATACTTTACACGAATAATATTATTATGGATCATGAGTTTGTTTTTCCCCTCTGTCTACAAAGGTTCTAAGGCCTCGAGGACTTGGCATATCTTTAGTTGGGTGGAGGGGGGGAGAGCTCGGTGTTTTTGCTCTGCATTAGTGTTAGTGCGTTTTTTGCTTTGAATTTTTTGCTTTGTTTTGTGTGATTTTCATTTCATTTTTGTTCTATTTAGTGTGTTCTATTGGAGTTGAATTCCAGGCTGACTGTTCGAATGGTTGTGAGTGCGTTCGAAAGGGATCGTTCGATGGTAGTTCGAATGGTGGCATTTTAAGTTGCGTTCAAATGGCTATCGAACGCGTTTCCAGTTTCTATAAATAGGGGCGTTCGAAGTTGAGTTCGAACTCATTTTAGACGTGAAACTAGTGAAAAGTTGAGTGTTTTCGGAGTTTCTGAGATAACAAGGCCTTGTTAAAGCTTGAGCACAAGTCTACATTCGCGCTTTATCATCTATTCCTGCCTTAGGTACTATTCTTGAGCCCTTTCGTGTATTGTTCTATATTGTTAGAGTAGTTTTACACTTTAGCTACTTGTATTATCATGGCTGGTAGAGCGGGCCAGGGCGGTAGAGCTGTTAGAGGTAGAGGCCGGGGCGCAGCATTACCGCCACCCCCAGCATATGATGTTAAGAGATTCATTAGTGAGGCTGCCTCAGATGATTTTACTGAGACCTAGAGCATGAGAGGGTTCCCTAGAGAGCGGGAGTTTGCTCTCCATGCTTTTAGGGGTGGTATTTACCATTGGGAAGAGGAGTTTGTTACTAGGCAGTGGGTCCCATTGGCTCACTTCCAGGGGTTGTGTGTGTTCACGTTGATCGTCGAGTTCATGGCAAACATCCGTAGAGCTATTTCCACTCCGGGGTAGAAGGTGATAGAGTCGTGGGTCAGGGGGCATCAGCTTCGGATTACTCTAAGCACGTTCGCCCAGGTATATTAGCTGCCCAGAGTTGCTGAGGCATAGTTTAGTTACCTAGTTGAGGGGGCACCAAATTTTGATGTTATATCCGATGAAGTATGTGTTGAGGGGACACATTGGGTGGGTAAACAGTAGTTGCTTGTGAGAATGCTTACACCGCGTTATCGGCTGTTGTTTTTATTCTCGTGTCACTCGCTTCTTCCGATTACGCGTCACGCTAAGGTGAGTCGGACGAGAGCAGCTCTTCTTTGGGCCATAGGTACTTAGAGGTTTATCGATCTGCCGAGGTTCATGTTTATGGCATTATACACTGAGTATGCATATCTTAGAGCGCAGGGGGCCATTCCTTTTGGTTGTTTGCTTACTTTTGTGATAGAGGAGGCTGGGGTCAGTATTGTCCCAGGATTACTTCAAGCGCAACAGTTGTTGATTATAGATGCGTCGAGTTTTAGACGTTCTGAGGGACATTTACCTCCCCCACCTGAGCAGCAGGCAGAGGGAGCTCAGCCGGCACAGTAGCCAAAGCAGCAGCCGGGTCAAGTACCGAGTATGCAGCTTCAGTTGGAGAGACTTGAGCAGCAGTCTTAGACTTTGGCAGCCCAGGGAGTTATTTTAAAACAGTAGAGTCAGGCCCTTATACAGCAGGGACTTGTGCTTGAGCGGATTGAGGCAGCCTTGGTTGAGAGAGCAGTGGTGGAGGAGTAGCAGACTAATCATGTTACGATGTAAGAGGGTCGGATCCATGCCCAACAGAGCACCCTTGATCAGATGATGGTGTTAGTTCGTCGCTTAGATCATCGGATGCATCCACTGCCAGCTGGGGATGACAAGGATGATGAGGGGTAGAGTTTAGATATTATGATTGTTTATGTTTATATAATCTTATGTATCTAAAACTCAGTTGCACATTAGTGAATACATGTTTTGTGTTATTTTATTCATGTGCCGATATTTTGTTATCCTTGTTTATTATACTTCAAACTTTGTTATGTTTTATGGATTAGTCTCAGGTGTGGCAGTATGATGATTATTCTTTAGACACTTGAGTTCTTCGGTATAGCTTTAAGTATTTTATGGTTGGGTTATCATGGTTTGTATCTTTGGCACATTTATCAGTATTTCCATTGATGAGTTCTTATTTATGATAGATGTGTTAGAGAGGATTTCTAGTGAAAACCATAGCTATATTCATGCTAATGCAATTACATTGTTGAGGATATTTGAAGTCATGTGTTGGACTGAATTTGAGTTGTTATCGATTCACCTTTATATCTGTGATGCACTGTAAGTTTTTGGCATAAACCTGTTATAAGAGAGAGTTTACATTGTTATGCACTATTAGTTGTATGATGTTTTGATGTTTCTTGCTTGTGCATGTGTGTCCTTATAAAGTAGAAATTTTATAACTTGTGAACTTTAGAGCCTATTTATCATTCTTTTGAGAGTGATATACATTTACTCAAGGTTATTTTATTGAGCTTCGTTCAATGAATAGCTTCAGTATGCTTGATTTTGGTTTACATGTTGAGTATTAATTAGAGTTATTGACATCTTATACACTCTTGAAGTTTTGATTTGATGTAATTTTCAGATTATTATAGTAAAGGCCATTTCATTCCATTGAGCCATTCATGTCTATATTTCTTTCTCGATATTCGCATACACATAAGCTTAAAAATTTTGTCAATGTTAAATTCCAGAGTTGGTGCATTGCTTATATTTTGGTGAAGTTGAAAGTGTATGGTGTAGAAAAGAACAGAAAAGAAAAGAAAGAAAGAAAAAGAGAAAAAAAAAAACTTGAGGAAAAAAAATATATTCAAAAGGAAAAAAGAAGTGAAGGAAGATGAGAAAATGTGAAAGTATTCAAAAGTTGGAAGTGGGGAGTGCATATTCATTGATCATCATGTGTAGTGCGCATGCATATGTTGAAATCTCGTCCCGCTTTCTATCTTCTTACATG
Source organism: Euryodendron excelsum (assembly GCA_033060915.1). Taxonomy (NCBI): domain Eukaryota; kingdom Viridiplantae; phylum Streptophyta; class Magnoliopsida; order Ericales; family Pentaphylacaceae; genus Euryodendron; species Euryodendron excelsum. Next base: position 6,620,391 of record CM065398.1, on the reverse strand, counting down.
GCTCTTCTTTCATTCATCAGTTATATGGCTGCAATATCCGAAATTACATGAATCTTTAATTCAATTGTGTATGAGTCATCAATGTCAATTCTTTAATGGTGCTTAAACAGTAAATGTGCTTTCATAAAGCTGTGTCAAGTCGATACACCAATAATTTATCGGTCTTTGCTGATTGGAATTGCTCTATTTGTATGTCTTGTACATTTACTCTTATAATGAGCTTTTCATTGAGAGACCCTGAGTGTTCATGTTCATAGTTGAGGGTACGCCTGGTGAGATTTGGATCAAAGCATAAAGGACATAAGTGTGTGAGTTTGAGACATTAAAGTTACATACTGTTGATAGTACATTTCAATGTAATTTTCTTTCTTTAATGCTTTTATTCCTTTACCTTGCATTGGTTCATGATTTAGGTGGGTTGAGAGTTGACTTGAAGGAGGTTAATACGTGCTTCATGTGTTTGTACTATCATATTGGCATTGCATGAATAAGATGTTTGTGGGTGTTCATCGTTGTAAGCCCTCACGAGACACCACTCGTCCACTAGGAGTGACCTAGGGGTTTAAAGACTTGGTGCATATACTAAATGCACTAGTGACTCCCACAAAAGTGGAGATAGGCTCTTAGTTTTAGTGTTTTGCTAGGGACTAGCAAAAGTTTTGTTGGGGGGTGTGATTGTACTCTAAAAGTGCAATCTATATGTCTTAATTAGCTAATTGTTAGTCTTGTAATATGTTTAATTGTGTTATTTTCAATCCTAAGTTGTTACTAACTTACTTTGGTGTTTATTTTCAGGAATCCTAGCTTAAAAGGGATAAATTTGCGCTGAAATAGAGTATGTGTTCGAAGAGAGTTCGAACGACCTTCATTGGCGTTCGAACGGTATATAGAAGCGTTCGAACGGTACATCAAACGGTCTCACGTCAAGTCTAGGTTCAAAGTGCGTTCGAAAGATTCAGAGAGGAGATTTTTCATTCGAAGTGCATTTGACACAGCGTTCGAACGATGGCATAGGAGTTCGAACGATCATCGAATCTGCAGAGATTGGGAAGCCTATAAAAGCTAGGATTGTTGTTTATTTTAGGGTTCGCGTTTTTAGTTTTGATTTAGGAGTAACAGCAGCAGTAGGTGCAAAAAATATACTGATTTATAGCGAGGTTTTCATAGTTGTTCATCATTCCAGTAATTAGATCTTTAGGTTTGCAATCATTATATTCATTTTATGTTTATGCAATTTGTGTTTATACTATGAAGATGAGTAGCTAAACTTTTTAATCTAGGGATCAAAAGCGAAGATCAATTGAATGTTTTGGATGCATGAAGGAGGTAGATTATTGGTTTTATAGTTAAATCTTCTAGTTTTTCTCTCTTCATCTTCTTTGTTCCAGAACTTTCGAAAACCTGGTCGTTTGATTATATTCGGTAACGTTTATGCGTGAATCTATATTCAATATATGCGCTGTACAAATTGATGATACTCATCCTTGATTACAACAACCTGATTTGTTCCAGGAGTTGAAATTTTGAAGGATATTTGTTTCTACTGCAAAATCTTTCGAATCCAAGACTCGCAACGTAGTCGAAGGATTTGAGTTATCATATTATCTCCTTCGGAATTCCAAGAGATGCAATTGATTGGAGCGGTTGATTCCGGGATCTTTTTATTAATAGTTAAAACTTACATTACTTTCCAATTATTACTTTTGAGTTTAAATTAGTTTAGATAAATACACTCTCTCAAAACAATCAGATTTTTCTTTTTATTTTAGAAGCAAGTCGTAGGATTTTTGTGATTAGCTGAGAGAAGTGTTTTAATGCTTGTGGTTCTGTGTAATTTGCTTATTGTGGATCGATCTCGTACTTCCAAGTTATACTACTTTGCTGTTCTACACTTGGGATATGTCGAGCATACATTTGGAGGCTGAGTCAGTTTTAAGAAAGCTTTTGAATTATAATTTTTTATTTACTCTTTGTTTTCTTTTATAATGTTACTAAAATAAATGGCAACATCACATTTTTAAAATAATTGTGATTTTAGAAGGATAATAAAATAAAATAATAGGACACGGTTGAACACGTGTCCAACACGTGTGAAGGAAGCGTCCAACGAGTGTTGTGTTTAACATAAGTACGGCATCTTCTTAGAAGTGCTGGTGCTTCTTAGTGGACATGCATATGCATATCCTATGTACTATAGACATATCATTATAGATCGACCATGGAACACTTTTTTGTTACCATACCTGCTAACTAAAGAACGGAAAGTTAACACAATTGTTAATTCTTTTATGACCATTTCGTTTCCATGAGGTAAATTCATTTCGTATAATAGTTCATTATTCCAGAGAGTTTTGTGCTTGATGAAGATCTGTCCGCATTTGACAGAAAGATTTATTTCGGTCTATATGAAATATGGAATGGGAAATGGAAAGGTGGTTTGCGAGTTCATCACGCATTTGTTAAAGAGCTAGAATAGCAGTGAAGCATAACATGCACCAATTGATGTGTTTATATGTGTATGAGAGAGAGAGAGAGAGAGAGAGAGAGAGAGAGAGAGAGAGAGAGAGAGAGAGAGAGAGAGAGTAATATCTCCTGCAGATAAATAAATATTGGCAAGACTAGCCAATGTAGTAAGTTCATAGATCATTAAAAGAAAATCAATTGGTACGATGGAAAATCTTATAGAACTTAATATACATGATGATTTTAGGAGCAATATATATATATATACATGATTTATTAAATTGGATTCCAGGGAAGCAAACCTTTTCAAAACTACAGTATTGTCTAACATCTCATAACCTACTTTTTCCTTCATGCTTTTTAGTTTCTTCTTGCAGGAGTCAATACGAACCCATCTTTTTCTTAGAAACATAAAAAAAAAACCCTTAAAATAATGCGAAGAGAGAAAAAGAAAAGGGCACCACCATAAAAAAAAAAAAAAATTGAGAGAAGAATGAACTTTTTGTCTTGATGTAAGCTTTTCAATTTGGGTTAATTCAGTAATAAAAAGAAAATCAGAAGAAAGCAATAAAAATGAGAAATGAAGAACCTTACATTCAGGGAATAAATAAAATAAAAAGCTTTCATCCTAATACTGATAAATTTTCAAAATTACGAATCAAACAACTACTATAGCTGGAAAGCAAAAACAATGACGCTAGATCGAAACTAATTTCGTAAATTTTTTATCTACTTCCTACAGTTAAAATGTATTCTAAGTAATCAAAATGAAGATTTGTTGATATTTTTAAAATAAAAATTATTTGCTTTGTTTTCATAAGAAGGTATTTTCAACAAATTAAGTTGAAAACTACAGGTTTTAAGAAAGCTCCTGAATTATAATTGTTTATTTATTCTTTGTTTTCTTTTATAATGTTACTAAAATAAATGGCAACATCACATTTTTAAAATAATTGTGATTGACACATTCGTAATACTCAATCATGGATTGTGTTTTTGGAAATTGCACCAAACAAAACAAGTTCTTGAAGAACAAAGCAACGAGCTTGATTGGCAGATAGGTTTTACTTTATTTTATATTATGCGAGGATTGGGAGGCAGGAGGGGCGTTTTGGTCATCGCATTATCATTATCATCATTACTATTATAATTATTGTTGTTATTGCTATTGTTCTAATTATTATTATTATCATTATTATTTGGACATGCTGTCGTAGGATAATTTTTTCAATGGCATGAGATTACAGTAATGAGCTCATTCTATTCTCAATTTCTTAGTGTTAATTAGTGCCATTTTTGCATTATGCAAAAGGGAAAAACTATACGAAAACTTTGATCGCCATGCTTTTGATGCGCCTCGGAAGAATCGCATGAGGACTTCAACCCTATAAGCACTTATCTTCATGGCTCTCATTAGTTCCTGAAAAATGCTTAAGCAAAAAAAAAAAAGAAAAAATTTAGCATGTGATTAGACTATGTTGCCATGATGATGTGTTTTTCCCGCTTTTATACTTTTTGTTTATTGTGTTTTTGATGCAACATGAAATTATATTTTCGTTTGGAACTTTAGAAACTTGAAACTAAGTTAAAAATGCCCAATAAATGAAAGCTAAGAGAAGGGCAGCTTCGTCGAGTTACCATTGCTTATACAATTTTTATCTACTCAGTTCTCCGCCTTTCTTTTTCTTTTTTGGAGCGACTTTTTTCTTTTTTTTTGGGGGGGGGGGGGGGGGGGGGGGGGATATTTAATCAACTTTTATCATAGTTTAGATATTTTATACACAATAAAAAATCGTTCTGTTGTTGTTTCATTATGCTTTTCTTTCCTAGTTTTATTCAAAGTGCAACTGTTTGTGAATTATGGAAAGAATCTCAATCACATAAATCTGCATCACCAATATAAAGGAGATATTCGCCCAAATGACAAAAAAGTGATGGAGTACAAGGCATTCAAAATCGGATATTTACTTGATAAGTTCATTCGAATCGAATGTTAAAAAGCCATGATAGTGGCATCCTTAATTGATTGACACAAGCAGATGATATATATCATATATGCATGAATTAACATTGATTCTTTATGCAATACGAAGGCAAAATGCGAAATCATGAGTCGTCAGAATCATATTACGTACACTAGACAGAACAAGAAAAAAAGAGAACAATTTTAACGGCCCTATCTTCAAGTATTGATCCTGTACGTGTTTGAATGTGAATAAGTACACGCATGCAGTTATTGTCGCAAGTTAAATTTTTGAGAAGTCCGAACATATCCTTTCTTTTAGAAAAGAAAGATATCCAAAGCATTTTTTTGATTCCTTCTTTTTTTTTGTTTTGTTGGTTCTTTATTATTTATTAGTAAAAGTACATGTGCGATGCATGTGGAGGGTACCTAGACAAGGTGCAGCAATGAGTGAAAGAAAAAATTAAAATGAATTGTAGATTGATTTATTTTCACAAATTTTAGATTTGAAATCTATAATCTATGTAGGACTTCACTAAATATCCTATAGGAACAGAAAATAACTTGTCAAAATAAAAATAAGTAAACATAGGTAGTTCATCAAAATGTACAAAGAAGAAGAGAAGACGTGATAGAAATAAACAGTACCCAGTGAAATTAATCTATGGGCAAACATGAAACATAGAAATCTACATAACAGACTCATTTAAAAAGAAAACGATGAAAATCCAAGATGCTTTAAAAGAAAACTATCCAAATGACCAAATCCCAAAAGAACAAAGCCATGACTTTACCAAAATAAGAAATCAAAGGATGGCTTAAAATAGAACAAAAAGAAAGCAAAGTGCGTAAGTAGATCATACTATCATATGATTTGTAATATTAAAAGAGCAATGTAATAACTCTCTTCCTTTTTTTTGCGATAATTAAAGAAACAACTTATTGACATGTTCAAAGTTGACAGTTTAAAGCCTATTGTTTGTCTACACAGTCATGCACAAAAGTAGAAATAATAGTCATAGGCTATAACTTGCACTTTAAAAAGATTAACCTTTGATGACTATGCCTGATTGGGAGGAGGAAAGAGAAAACAAAATAAAAGAAAAAGAGAATAATAGAAGAATATATATAGCAATTTTCCACTTATTGGCTACCATAGAAAGCAGTGCGACTATTTTCCACTATTTGACTATCATAGAAACAAGTGCAACTCTTTTCCTCAGTTTTCTTATCCTAGAAACTTAGTTATTAATAATTACTTGCATGAAAACTTTTGGGGCAATGATACCCGCTATTGGAGCATGCCTCCTACAGGCGACCAGAAGTGAGTGCCTTTTATCCTCGTTTTGTTAGAATTTGCAGTTTCTTTTCTTCTAATTCCTTTTTTTTTCCTTTTTCTTTTTCTTTTTTGGAAGAATTTTATTCTTCTCCTATTAGGTTAAACTCATCCAAATGAAATAAAAGTTGTAGATGGTTTTATTTATAGAAAATGCTATATGTCGACTTTGTGTTTAGAAGTGAGAAAATAAATGAAGAAATAAAATTGTATATAGTATTACTCTTTATTTATAAACTTGAACAAGAAAGGAAAAAGGTTCTATTCGTATTCACACAATAGCAAATACCCAATAGGCCGGTATTACGAGGTCAAACAAAAAAAAACATATTTTGTTTAGTATTTGAACTTTCATTATGTATGAATTTGACTAACTTTTTACTAATGCAATGGCAGCAGTCATGATATAAATTAAAATGACGTCATTCTGTTTTTGTAAAAATGAAAAGTAAACATTTGACATTTTGACATTAGGAGTCAGGGGCAAAGTAAGAAGGGACCAGTGAGAGCAGTTGCTCCCACTGAATTAGCAACTTTCACTATTTTGATAATATTTTTTTATCTTTATTTATTTGACCCTAGCTAAGTTGCATATGTATGTACTGCTCTCACTGAATTTACTAACACTTATATGTGTCTCATTGAATATCACTAAATTTGCAGGAAAAAAAATCATTAAGCATTCAATATGTGGCCAAATAAACAACACAATGAGGTGTCAGTCCCAAAAGCTTTCATTGAATATCACTTTTATGAATTTAGTTAGCAAAACTATGTAGTTTCGTGAGTTATATAAGATACAAGGGATCTGTTAGTCCAGGTGGCAACTCAAGAGGGGGATGGGTGAATTGAGTTTAAACAATAATTCAATAATATTTTCAGATTTAAAAATTTTCAACAAAATATTCAAAGAAAAAACAAATATTAATCAACCAATAATATGTTGTAAATAAATGCAGGCAATTCAAACTATAACATAAAAGAGATAGAGAGAAGAGAATATAACACTAAGATTTATCGTAGTTCGACTTCAAACTCCAAAGTCTATGTCCACTCCTCAAGACTCTTTCCTTGAAATTTTTTTCACTATATCCAATCATAGATAAAGCCATTAGCCTTTTAACTCAAGCGTTAGTCCTTCTTTACAACTAATTTTTTTCACAAATGTTAGTCACACCCCTCCAACTAATTTTTACACATATGCTAGTCATATCCAACCAAGTGATCTCTCATTATAATCACACCCAAGCCCTAACTATTTTTCCTAACTAGTCTCTCCCTTACAAGAAGAAAGAACAAGAGTACAACTATTCTTACTTAAAAATAAATTCTTTCAGAGAATAGATATGCTAATGAAGCTCTCAAAACATTATAAAATAAAATACAATAAAGCACTCAAAGATTTTGTAGGATGAATAACACTTTGATGCACAATACTTGTTGTTCTTGTTGTTATCATTTGCTCCTCAAGTATATCTCTATTTATAGATAAAGAATGATGCTAGATTTGTAGCTTGAAATCTATTTATAGCCATTAGAGAGCATTGAAGACATTTCTTCTAGTTAAGCTACTTGCTGCCAAACAGGTTTTTAAATTTTTTATTAGATATCTTTATTTCCACCTCAAGTTTCTCCTTGACAAAGTTCGAATTTGAAAATGGATATATGATCAAAGTTGTTGGCATGGAAGTCAGCTTTTCAGAATCTCAAGAATCAGGTCAATCCAATGGACAGATCAAAGGTTATGATCAAATTACTTAAGCTATCTTCTAGTTGGCATATTTGAATTTCTCCATAACTATGTCAACTTGCATCAACTTTTTCATATAGCAAACGTTCAATTTTGAAAATCTCTATAAGACATGAAATGTAGATATGGACGTTATATTTCCATATCCTTAAGAATCAAAGTATTTGAAGATCAGATTCAAAAGATATGAGTGAAATACTTAGATTGTCTTCTAGCTGTTATCTTTGAGTTTCTACTGTACTCCGTCTTTTTTCACTTTGTGTTTCACCTAGATAACATTTGAATTTGAAAATTCATATAAAATATAAAATGTATATATGGATGTTATAGTTTCATAACTTTAAGAATAAGATCATTTGGACTTTTGGATTAAAAGATATGGTAAAAAAATATGATTGTCTCCAAGCTGCCATATTTTGAATTTCAAATCCAATAAGTCACCTTCCAGCTTATTTTGTCCCACGAAACATTTTTTTTATGAAAACTTCATAAAACACTGTACTTATGCCTTTGATCCTTCTTTCAAATGCCATAAGAATCAGATCAATCCAATGGTTGGATCAAAAGACATGGGCAGAATACTATAGCTGTATCATAGGACATAGTTTCATCAAATTTTCAACCTTGGAAGACAATTATGTCATCTAATTTTCTTCCTTGAATCAAGTTTTCTTAAAAAATGATTCTCAAGGATTTAAATATAACTTTTCATGTCTTGATCACTCTTTCAAGTGCTTTATAATCCTACAAAACTTTATTACACTAACTGAACCAAGGATTAAAAGTATTGAATATATTTAATCAAGAAAATATTTATAAATCAAAGGAAGTTATCATCAAAACCATATATAAAATTTCATATGAACAAACTTAGGGCATGAGTATGTCTTGTCAATTGGAACTCCGGTTTTATGTTTGCTTCAACATTTGAATGTCTCTATATTTAAGTATAGTTCTATTAGTAGAGGGAGGGAGACTTGCATTTGGAGTTTCGTTGGAAAGGAAGATATACTTACCAATTTTAGGATGACATAGTGGCAATTTAGTGAAAGTCCAACTACTTGAAATTTTGTTCGAAAGTTGGAAGGAATGGGTAGGCAACTAGGCATGGATCCTGTAATGTAGTTTACTGAAGAGAATGTAAAGAAAAAGCAAGAGCCATTGAGAAACAGAGCATAGAGATCACAAACACTGTATGTAAATGACTAACTTTCTAGGATAAGAAAACTAAGGAAAAGAGTTGCCCTTGTTTTTATGATAGCCACATAGTGGAAAATAGTTGCATTGCTTTCTATGGTAGCCAATAAGTGGAAAATTGCTACATTTATTCTTCTATTATTCTCTTTTCCTTTTATTTTATTTTCTCTTTCCTCCTCCCAATCAAGCATAGTCATCGAAGGTTAATCTTTTTAAAGTGCAAGTTATAGCCTATGACTATTATTTCTACTTTTGTGCATGACTGTGTAGACAAACAATAGGCTTTAAACTGTCAACTTTGAACTGTCAATAAGTTGACAGTAAGTTGGTTCTTTAATTAGTTGACAATAGTTGCATTGCTTTAAACTGTCAATAAGTTGGTTCTTTAATTATTGCAAAAAAAAAAAAAAAAAAAAGGAAGAGAGTTATTACGTTGCTTTTTTAATATTACAAATCATATGATAGTATGATCTACTAATGCACTTTGCTTTCTTTTTGTTCTATTTTAAGCCATCCTTTGATTTCCAATTTTGGTGTAGTCATGGCTTTGTTCTTTTGGGATTTGGTCATTTGGATAGTTTTCTTTTAAAGCATCTTGGATTTTCATCATTTTTTTTAAATGAGTCTGTTATGTAGATTTCTATGTTTCATATTTGCCAATAGATGAATGTCATCGGGTACTGTTTATTTCTGTCACGTCTTCTCTTTTTCTCTGTACATTTTGATGACCTACCTATGTTTACTTATTTTTATTTTGACAAGTTATTTTGTGTTCTTATAAGATATTTAGTGAAGTCCTACATAGATTATAGATTTCAAATCTAAAATTTTTGAAAATAAATCAATCTACATTTCATTTTAATTTTTTCTTTTACTCATCGCTGCACCTTGTCTAGGTACTCTCCACGTGCATCGCACGTGCACTTTTACTAGTAAAAACAAAATATATAGAACTTGGCGTACTTAAGGTATGTATATATATATATATATATTTTTTTTTGCTTTCTAAATCAGTTATCTTTAGAAATGTGGGTCCATAGAACATTAGGTTTGCATGTTAGATCAAAGAACACATTAATGGAGGTAAAAGCCAAAAAGCATTCCAATCTGTGTATAATGAGAAATTAGAGGTGCTAATTCATATTGCATTTTGTATTTTAAACCTGACATTTCGTATGCATACATTGTCATAAATCATAAGCTTTATGTGGAGAATACAATTCTGATAACCTTTTTATATCTTTTTTTTTTTTTTTTTACCAGGACTAAGATCTCTTGAAAACCCTCTCGAGTTTGCTATATTGCAATTTGTTCCTAGCATCCGTTCTGGCAGCTTTGCAAACATTGGACCCTGAAGGAATATGGAGGATGCGCATACAAAGGTAGATGATTTATCTGCAGAATTGGGTTACGTGACCCAAGTGGCCTTCTATGTGGGGTGAGTGGTCATTCGGCCTAAAAATTCTACAGCCTTGTATTATGTCATTTTTCAATGTTAAACACTATTTCGAAGAGCATTTAAACCAAAAAAATAACATGAGATGTTGGCCTAGCAAAAAGAGGCATGTTCAATGTTCAAAGTATCTCTCACCAGCAAGCAAAAGGCAGACATTGATATTAAGAAAGAGATGTAGGAACAACAACTTATTTAGACAAGTCTCCGACTCTCTATCACGAATAAGGTAAAAACTATAGCAATTAACGACGGTAAAAATAGCTCGATTATATGATTATGAAAGGCATGATTTGGAAACTAAATAAACAATACACTCATGACCGTAGAAGTAAACAGAAAGTAGATAAACACAATAGCACCAATAATTAGATATAATAAGAATTTCAAGTTCCAAATACCTGTCTGCCATGGGGAACCAAACAACATGCATTTTGTAACCTTTACAATTTGCAGCCATGAGGAGTAAGAATTAGCATATCAAATAAATAGTAAGAAGTCATCTAAGAAGGGTAAAACAAAGGTGAAACACACGTTACCTAGAAACATACAAATAAAAAATAGAGAGGTCGAAACTGAAGGATTATTGACCCATGTGGAAGGATAACGTGGGTCAAGTTTTGTGGGTTGGTGTGCATGAAGTATTACCATGGATGCTTCTATTTGTCATTCTGGCAACAATTCAATAGGTAAAAAAAATTTGCATCGAACACATATAATGTTATATAATAGAGTGTGTGATTTTTAGGGGGTGTTAATTTCTGGTGGATTGAAGGAGGGAAGACAAAGGCGATGTTGGGTTGAAATCAATAGAGACGCCACCAATTTGTTTTCTGATCTAAACTTCAACTTAAGTGTCCAATCTATCTTCGTTTGTTAAGGAAACAGAAGCAAAAAGCAAGAGAAAGAATAGTCTATACTTACATATCTATACATAAACAAATAAAGGTATACGTAAATGGGATTTGTTTGTCTTCCCTGATGGTGATGATCTAGTCTGGAAAAAACAGAGTTTGTGTGAATCCATAGATAATAAGAGAAAAAGACCGTTGAAAGCAGACCTTTTTCGATAAGATTGGGGAAGGGAAATTGGAGGGGCAAAGGATGTCGTGCCTTTGGGCTATTCTCCATCTCTTACTCGACGGGACAGAGAAGAGACTAAGATTTGAATCAATTGTGAAGTCCGAGCATAGGGGGAAAGAAGAACAGAAACAGTCTTCACCTAAGGTATAAGAGAGACGAACAAAAGAGAGTAAGAAAACAAAGGAAATAAGGAGAGAGAGAGAGAGACACCAAGAGTACGTTGCATTTCATCTCAAACGCGTGAGAAGATCTATCGTTTGACGGTGCGATTCATTACACGCCTGAGAAGATACGTCGTTTGATGGGGCGATTCATTACACGCCTGAGAAGATGCGTCGTTTGATGGCGCGAGTCATTACGGTGGGTTGCCATTAAATGGGTTAGTGTTGGAATTATACCGTTGAACGTGGGTTACTTTCGGAATAAATGCCATTGAATGAGGGTTACTTTCGGAATAAAAAGTGTGGCAACACCTTCGCTCTTTTAACATAGTAGAGATAGAGATAGAGATTTGGTAAACACTAAGCATTTGAAAGTCTCAACATACATGGACTCGGAACCCTACATATGGAAGGTTGAATAAAGGATTCATAACCTGCAGTTTTGCTCCAACTCGTGAGAGTTCTATTTGCTTCCTCATCCTATGGCTTCACTCCAACTTTCGCCTGTGGTAAATGTTATGAGAACTCATTCAGTGTTTAATATCAACAACAACAACAACAAAACGTAAGCCTTCTTTTTCCTTTTCTGCTTTGAGAAATGAGAAAACTCTCACATTGCAACACACGCAGACAGAAACATATATGGACAATGCATATGCATATCCTACGTACTTCGAGCTGATCATTATGGAGTGTTTGATTTGAATAAATGCAAGAGAGAGAGAGAGAGCGAGAGAGAGAGAGAGAGAGATCATTATTATAAACAGATCATTGTGGATCATGGAACACTTCTTTGTTCCCATATGTACTAACGAACGGAAATCTAATACAATTGTTAATTCTTTGATGACCATTTAATTTCCCATGAGGTAAACTCATCTTGTATGATAGGATATTAAGAGGAGTGTTTCTTTTGTAAAGGGGAATCAGAATCAACGTATACTTCCCAAAAAGCTTGATATTGTTTGGGGGCAATGATACCCGCTATTGGAGCCTCCTACAGGTGACCAGGAGTGAGTGCCTTTTATCCTCGTTTTGTTAGAATTTGCAGTTCTTTTCTTCTAATTCCTTTTCTTTTTTGGAAGAATTTTATTCTTCTCCTTAAACTCATCCAAATGAAATAAAAGTTGTAGATGGTTTTATTTATAGAAAATGCTATATGTAATCCATTTTCTCCCTTGTTAGACACAAGTGAATAAGTCTCATACGAATTTACTAATGTGATTTCTACAGTATTATGTTTAGAAGTGAAAAAATAAATGAACTATGAGATTGCATATGGTATTACTTTTTATTTATAAACTTGAACAAGAAAGGAAAAAGGTTCTATTTTCTATTCACACAATAGTGAATGCCCGCTAGGCCGGTATTACGAGGTCAAACAAAAAAATAATATTTTGTTTAGTATTTGAATTTTCATTATGTATGAATTTGACTGTCTAACTTTTTATTAATGCAATGGAAGCACTCCTGATATAAATTAAAATGACATCATTCTAATTTTGAAAAAATGAAAAGTAAACATTTGATATTAGGAGTCAGGGGCAAAGTAAGAAGGGATCAATAGAGGAAGCTACCCCCATTGAATTAGCAACTTTCACTATTTTGATAATATTTTTTATCTTTATTTATTTGATCCTAGCTAGGTTGCAAATGTATGTACTGTTCTCACTGAATTTACTAAAATCTATATGTGTCCTATTGAATATCACTAAACTTGCAGGAAAAAAATCATTAAGCTTTCAATATGTGGCCGAATAAACAACGCAATGAGATGTCAGTCCCACAAGCTTTCATTGAATATCACTTATGAATTTAGTTAGCAAAACTATATAGTTTCGTAGGTTATATAAGATACAAGGGATCTGTTAGTCCATGTGGCAACTTAAGAGGGGGGATGAATTGAGTTTAAATAATAATTCAACAAAATTTTCAGATTTAAAAATTTTCAACAAAATATTCAATGAAAAAAAAAATATTAATCAACCAATAATATGTTGCAAATAAATGCAAATAATTCAAACTATAAAGTAAAGGAGATAGAGAGAAGAGAATACGACACCAAGATTTATCGTGATTCGATGTCAAACTTCAAAGTCTACGTCCACTCCCCAAGGCTTCTTCCTTGAAATTTTTCTTCATTATATCCAACCGTAGATAAAACTACTAGCCTTTTAACCCAAGTGTTAATCCTCCTTTACAACTAGTTTTTTTTTTTTTTTTACAAGTGCTAGTCACACACCTCCAACTAGTTTTTATACATGTGCTAGTCACACCCAATCAAGTGATCCCTCACTTCAACTAGTTTTTATACAAATACTAGTCACACCCAAGCCCTAGCTATTTTTCATAGCTAGTCTCTCTTACAAGAAGAAAGAACAAGAGTACAATCACTATTGCTTATAAATAAAGTCTCTCAAATAATAGATATGCTAATGAAACTCTCAAAACATTACAAGATAAAATACAATGAAGCTCTAAAAGACTTTGTAGGATGAATAACACTTTGATGCACAATACTTGTTGTTCTTGTTGTTATCATTTACTCCTCAAGTGTATCTCTATTTATAAATAAAGAATGATGCTAGATTTGTAGTTTCAAATCTGTTTATAGCCATTGGAGAGCATTGAAGACATTTCTTCCCGTTGAGCTACTTGCTGCCAAATAGATTTCTGAATTTCATATCGGATATCTTTACTTTCACCTCGAGTTTCTCCTTGATAACGTTCGAATTTGAAAATGGACATAAGATCAAAGTTGTCGAATGGAAGTCAGCTTTTTAGAACCTCAAGAATCAGGTCGATCCAATAGTCATATAAAAAATTATGATCAAATTACTCGAGCTATCTCCTAGCTGGCATATTTGAATTTCTGCACAGCTATGTCAACTTACATCAGTATTTTCATATAGCAAACGTTCAATTTTGAAAATCTCCATAAGATATGAAATGTAGATATGAAATTATAGTTCTATATTCTTAAGAATTAAAGCATTTGAAGATCAAATTCAAAATATATGGGTGAAAAACTCAGATTGTCTTCTAACTGTTATCTTTGAGTTTCTACTGCACTAAGTTTTTTTTCACCATGTGTTTCACCCAGATAATATTTGAATTTAAAAATTCATATAACATATAAAATGTATATATGGATGTTATAGTTTCATAACTTCAAGAATCAAATCATTTGGACTTCTGGATCAAAAGATATGGTAAAAAAATAATGACTGTCTCCAAGATGCCATATTTTGAATTTCAAATCCAATAAGTCACTTTCCAGCTCATTTTCATCCTACGAAATATTTTGTTCATGAAAACTTCATAAAACATTGTAATTATACATTTGAGTCTTCTTTCAAATGCTATAAGAATCAGATCAATCTAATGGTTGGATCAAAAGATATGGGCATAATACTATGGCTGTATCATAGGATATAGTTTTATCAAATTTTCGGCCTTAGAAGAAAATTATGTCCTATAATTTTTTTTCTTGAATCAAGTTTCCTTAAAACATGATTATCGAGGATTTGGATATAACTTTTCAAGTCTTGATCACTCTTTCAAGTGTTTTATAATCCTGAAAAACTTTATTACACTAACTAGAGCAAGGATTAAAAATATTAAATATATTTAATCAAAAAAATATTTATAAATCAAAGTAAGTTATCATCAGAACCATATATAAAATTTCATATGAATAAACTTAGGGCTAACAATTGGTTTAGGATCAAGCACTTACCATTGCACTAAAAACAATTGTTGTTAGATAAGGCGCAACTTTATTTCCTTATACCTTAGCAGAGTAGAACCCCGTACTAAGTGGCATGTAGTCATGAGGGTCTGCACTATGTAAGCGCCATGAGTTGGCCAATCATGTACTCCATGTGTGTCCCCCATAAGACTCAACCAAGTAACAACTCAATTGCTGGCCCCTATAAAGCCAACAATCCCCCCCCCCCCCCGCCCCCGCCCCCGCCCCCGCCCCCTAAGCAACAACCTTGAGACTCAAACCCGTGACCTCGCTCTGAGCGTCTGCACCATGTAAGCGCCACGAGTTGGCCAGTCACGTACTCCATTTGGGTCCTCTATAAGGCCCAACCGAGTCAAAGGTCGATTACTGGCCCCTATAAAGACAACAAGATCTTGTATGTTTGTTCTTTCATTAATGAGGTGTCAATCCCACAATAAATAGAATAGAGATCTTCATTCCATCCATGGGATTGAGAGAATCCAAATCTGATAAATCTTATAATACTTATTGTAAGTGAAATTTTTAAGTAGGTCTAATCCGCTCTACTAACCAACTTGACGAGCTCCAAACATTCTACAAGAACAGGAACAGTGAGAATGCATTGACCCTCTTTGGGCCGATGGAACTCCGATGATTAAGTTAGGCAAGCTTAATCTTATTGAATCAAACAAAAGCACTATGCACTAGCTCGAGTGAATGTACCTTGCTTCTTAGTGGCATGGTGTATTTATAGGCTTTGGAGGCCATCCCTTCTAAGAATGGTATTCATTCTCCTTCTAGGAGTCAATCACTCGTGGATTGGCTTAGACTGGATTTAGACTTATCTTTAAATGTCTTAGTCCAAGTCGGCATTG
Organism: Euryodendron excelsum; assembly: GCA_033060915.1. Lineage (NCBI taxonomy): Eukaryota > Viridiplantae > Streptophyta > Magnoliopsida > Ericales > Pentaphylacaceae > Euryodendron > Euryodendron excelsum. The sequence goes on along the minus strand of CM065398.1, from coordinate 6,604,380 downwards.
GACTATTGCCCATTGGGCCTGTCTGTTTCACATTTTGGGCTTAATTCATTCTACCAAGCCTATCCTTTTTAGATCGTGATAGGCATATTTATTATATAGGCTTTCTGAGTTATTTGGCCCATAATTGCCCTATAACCCTTGCGCCCTGTTTGGTCAAGCCAAGGGGGTAAGTGCAATGATGGTCATCTGTGTGCGCCACACGGCAATCTCGGATTCACTGACATATGAAGAGACACCTACCGAATTGACAGTTCGACTTTGCCATCATTGCTGCATCGCTTCACAGTCCTTAAACTGATGGTGTGCCCCAGTATAAAGGCCGGTGGAGCTAGTTTAAAGCTCATCCTTGCTTGAGAAGATAGCATTCAGAGAGGATGCCTATCTAACTCACTATAAGTTCTTGAGTCCTTTTCCCTCTATTTTCTCTTTCTAAACTCGTTCACGCCATGGCTGCCTGCCTTAGGAAGATGCGTCCTTTGAGACTGTTGTGGCCTTCATGGCGAGGTATCAATTTCCCGATGGGGCAGATATCAAACTGGCCAAGGAGAGTGAGTGCACCCTATATGAGACCGACAAGGGCATACCTTTCCTTTTAATCACCATAGTAGAGGGTGGAGTTAAGTTTCCTCTCCACCAATTCCTTTTCAAGTTTCTAAACCACCACAGGCTTTCTCTTATCCAGTTAACCTCAAATGTCTTTAGAATTATTATGGATATTGTAGAACTAAACCGGATCCTCAATATGAATACTAGTATCTTGGAATTTGATTATTGATACACCCCTGTTCCAGTGAGTGGTGACTACATGAGAAATTATTTTATAACATGGAACCGCAGCAGGGAGATCGTATAGGTCCTTCCCAGCTTGGGTAAGTGTGTGGTTGACGTGATGGTGTGGCTAACAGGGCCATGGGAATTTGGGAATATCCCTAAAGACCAAAGGCCGACACAGCGTTGTCCTAGGGTTCCTCATAAAATAGGTTTACATCGATCTTTTTTTGCACTTTTGTACACAACTGAGCCAGCTAATACCAAATCATAATCACCTCTTCTGTGTTTTCAGCCACCTTCGGTAAAAGGAATAAGAAGAAGGAACACCTTGGGGTAGAGATACAGTCTCTAAAGAAACTTTGGAAATACAAAGGCGAAGGTCAGCAAGCAGGAGTGGGTAGGGCGGCGCACATTCTACTCTGATATCCACTACGATACAAATCATTTACTGCGACATCGGGGGTTTTTGCTAAAGTCATAGCCACACTAAAATAGGAGGTCGCTATTGGCGAAGACGAGGACATCCCTGAAGCCATTGTGATCCCTAACTTACCTGAGCCCAACCCCATCACAGTTGTTGTTCCTGCTATTACAAATGAAGGGAACCCAAATCTTGATGTTGATACTGAGGCTGAAGTTCCAACTAACAATGAGTTGGGGTCATCATCTTGGTCGTAATTTGAAACACCAAATTCTCCACTCAAGGCATCGAAGTCCAGTCCTTTTTTGTTATCATCATCGTCTTTCCGGTCAGCGTCACCTATTTCATTGTTTACATCCACACCTTATACGGTCCTAGACCACCTAGTTACCAGAAGAAGCTAGCAAAAAGTTTCTTCAAGCTCTGAAACAGAAGCCAACCAAGACAACATGCAGAAAAGAAGCCTTTGGGAGATGATGATTAAGAAAATGGCTACGAGAGGCCATCCTGCTCCCGGTCTTGAGGATACCACCGCTCCAATTCTCCCTCCAGCAAATAAACAAATAGGCAAGATAGCGAAAAAGAGACCGGCGAGCAAGGATGTGCTAGAGGCATCAAAAGCTAAGAAATCAAAGTCAGCACCTATGAACTCTGTTGCCACGTCCGTTGATATCGTGGTCATTCAACCCGATATCTCAGGTAACCCTATGACCTCCTTAGACTCCATGATCAATGATGCCACAGTGGTTATACAGGTGCTTCAGAGCGCCATTCAACACACTAATGTAGAGATGTTAACTAAAGCTAGTAACGGGATGATCTTCTTAAGAGCAGTGCATAACAATCTGGTGGTAAGACCATTCTTAATTTCTTTTATGCCCTCTCTATTTGCATCTAGGTTCATGCTCTGAATAGTTGTTTACATTTTCAGGGTTCGCTTCAGGCACTTAAGGGTATGAACTGGTTCTAAACTTTAGAAGCCAAGCATTAGGTATTGGTCAAGAAGCATAGTGAGCTAAAGACCAAGTGGATCATGGCAAAACAGGCAGAGCTCGCAGCTATGGAAGAGCTGGAGAAAAAGAAAGTGGCATTGAATCTGGAACTTGCAGACATTAAGAAAAGAAATCAGGAGTTAGCAAAGTCAGAGAAGCTAAATGCTGAATTGAAGGGCGACAATGAGAAACTGAAAGCTGAATTAAAGGTTGAAGTTGAAGTAAGCTTTCAAAAAGGCTGGGGAGGAGTACGCTCAGCAAATGGTCAACTTGTCAAACTTAATTTTCATTGAAGGTTGGTTAGCCGCCTTGAAGGAGATGAAGGTTGAGCCGTCTTTGCCACTTTGGTTGAACATTCCGAGATACTACCCTAGGATTGCCAAAGTTGTTACCAATGTTGCCAATGCCCCTCCAGCTCCACAGGTTGTTGTGATCACTAATGGTGTGACTAAAGTGATCCCTGCCTCCTCCGATCTCCATACTGATCTACCCTTCCAGACATAGGGCACTTTTTCTTTCCCATTTTGAACTCTTTTGTAATCTTTGGGAACCTTTATTTGTAAAATGCTTCTCTGAATTTAAATGGACTTCTGTTTTGCTTCATTATCTATTACTTTTTAAACTCGAGTACTATATAACCTTTGGCCATTCTAGGGCTAACCTGAAAAACTTAGTAATGATTAAGTATAAAAGACTTAAGTTTTTTTTTTTTTTTTTTTTAATAGATTTGGCATTCATGGGCCTACTGATTACTCCAAAATATTGCATTTGATATCCACCAGTGTGGAGTTGTGATGCAGTTATAACTTGGTAAAGTCCGAGATCGATCACCAGGGACTTGAATGGAATCAACCTAGTAAGTAAAACAACAATTCGTCTGAAAGAAAACTAATAAATGTACCAAACTGAAGTGAAAATAAACCAAAAATTGATGAGTTGAGAGATGAGTATCAACTAAATAGAAATATTAACTAGACTTGTGATTTATGGATGGGAAACTTGGGGTTAATTGATCTGGATGTCGATAGCCTTTGTGTTTCATTAAGACTCTTTTTTATGACTCAAACCATTGGCTTAGTTATAGCCTTTGATTCGAAAGATGAAACTTTAAACCCTAAGCCCTTGATTCTCGAACCTTGTTTTGCAATATCTTACTGCAAGGATTCATACCATTGATTTGTTTGTGTATTACAACTCTAGAACATAGTCAAAAACCTCTTGCTTTCAATAGATCAAGATTATAGAGAATCAACAACTTTCAATTTAACGAAAGATTTAAATATTTAAAACCATGGAATCTTAATGATTCACCAAGGCTTCATCAGGCATCCATCACAATTGAACCCAAGGTGAGGTTTAGTGAAACATCACTACGAAGAACATATGCGAATTCATGATTGAAATTGTTAGGAAATTCATAAAGATTCAAAGAAAACCTTTTCAAGCCTCCAAGATCCTTCAAAATCTCCTTCGAAGTACTCCAAAAATGAACCTCTCCCCTCTGGGGATAATTACAAATATTTGTATGCTAATCTAAAGTCCTAAACCAAAAAGAAAACTACAAAGCTTGAAGCTAGGATGGGGCATTGTCTGGACAAGCATTATAGTTCAATTCTCAATATCCGAACGGTAAGATCTTCAACCCTAGAAATCCTTCGCTGATCGAACGAACGGTGTCTGAACTATTATTGCAAGTTTGTAATCAACTCTCTAAATCTCTTGTCATTGTTCGAAAGGCATCCAAACGTCGGCTTTAGTTATCAACTTCAGCAAGTTTCTCTCCTTGTTGCAACTAACGTCCGAACGACATTCGGACAACAATAGTATTCTTTGCTTTCAGCATCCTTTTTAGCTTCATTTCCTATAGAAATAAAAATAGACTTAATTAGTACTAAAATATAACTAAAGAGGTATTTACAATCCTAAACTAACGGTAACAAAGCATAAGTTAAGGTCTTATAACTGCACTTTTGGAGCGCAATCACTAACCTACCTATTTTTAGGGAGGACCAAGGTCTTTCCTTGGTTTTTTATAGATTTAATCATTCTTGGGCTGACATGCCTAACTTAGGTAGGACCAAGGATCTTCACTTGGTTGTTTATTTATTTGGTCATTCTTGGGTTGACCTGCCTAACTTAGGTAGAACCAAGGATCTTCACTTGGTTTTGTATTTATTTTGGCCTTCATTGGCCGACCGGCCTAATTTAAGCAGAATCAACGATCTTCACTTGGTTTTTTTTATTTAATTTGGCCATTCTTGGGCCAACCTTCCTAACTTAGGCAGAACCAAGGATCTTCACTTGGCCATTCTTGGTTTTTTTTTTTTAATGTATTTGGCCATTCTTGGGCTGACCTACCTAACTAAGGTAGGACCAAGGATCTTCATTTTTTTTTATTTTTATTTTTTATCAATTTTTGCATTCATTGGCCAACTTGCCTAACTTAGGCAGGACCAAGGATCTTCACTTGTTTTTTTTTATTTATTTAATTTGGCCTTCATTGGCCGACCTACCCAACTCAGGCAGGACCAAGGATCTTTAATTGATTTTTTTATTTATTTAGCCGTTCTGGGGCTGACCTGCCTAACTTACATACGACCAAAGATCTTCACTTGATTTTTGGTTGGTTTTCATCTATTTACACATCATATATATGAGAAACACAATCTTTATTTTTGTAGATAGTAGTCAGTAAGACACATAATCCGCGATCTTCTATTTTCAAATTTTGAAAAGAATTTGAAAAGTGACTTCGAACCAGGTCGTCATTGGTAGAATTTCTTTAAGTTTTGTGCATTCCAAGGTCGGGGTAGTTGGCATCCTTCTTCTATGGTTTCTAGAACCATGCCGATTTGGGATGCAACTCTATATGGGCCTTTCATGTTGGGACCGAGCTTTCCATCTGTTGCGTTCTTGGTTGCCCTTTGTACTTTTCTTAGTACAAAGTCTTTGGGTTGAAAAGCTTTTGGCTAGACCCGTGTATTATAAGATCGGCTAAGTTGTTGATGATAGGTTGTGAGCTTGAGCAAGGCACCTCCCTATTTTATTGGACGAGATCAAGGTCCTTCGCTAGTGTCTGTTCATTAGAGCCTGTGTCAAACACAGCTGACTTGATTGTTGGCAACCTAATCTTAAGAGGGATCACAGTCTCTACCCCATAGGCCATAAAGTAAGGAGGTTCTCCTGTTAACCTCCTCGGGGTAGTTCTATAAGACCAAAGGATATTAGGGAGCTCTTCAACCCAACTTCTCTTTGCTTTCTCCAGCCTATTTTTTTTATCTTGTTTAGCACTATTTTGTTGGAAATCTCTGTGTGTCTATTACACTGCAGGTAAGCTGGTGTTGAATAGTAATTTCTAATCCCCAGCTCAAAACAGAACCCCCTAAACATTTTTCCATCAAACTGCGTGCCATTGTCTGAGATCAGTGCCCTTAGGTTGCCAAACCTTGTAATGATGTTTCTCCAGGCGAAACTTTTTGCTTTCACTTCACGTATTGTGGCCAATAGCTCTACCTCTATCCATTTAGTGAAGTAATTCGTTGCAACTATGAGAAACCTCTTGTTCCTTGGAGCTCAAGGTAACATGTTGACTATATATAGTCCCCATTATGCAAACGGCCAATGGCTGATGATTATACTAAGGTCCTTAGTAGGTTGATGGATCAACAGTGAGAACTTCTAACATTTCTCACTCTTTATCACGTACTAGGCTACATCCTTCTCTATATAGGGTCACCAGTACCCCTGTGAGATAGCTCGGTAGGCAATCGATCTCTCCTCGACATGACTCTGGTAGATCCCTTTGTGAATCTCATAAAGTATTTCCTGTACCTTCTCTAGATAGTTGCAATGTTGATAGGGGCTAGTGAAAGATATTTTATAAAGCTCCCGATCAGATAACAACCAGTATTTCAACACCTTGTGCTTTATTTTCCTGGCTTCATTCTTATCTTCCAGCAGCTTATCCTTATCAAGGTTAGCAATGATAGGGTCTATCCAAGACAGGCCCAAGGTTTCCACAGCCAGCATGAGTTCTTCTTCAAGATAAATGCTCAGGGCAGTCAGGGTCTCAACATGAATTGTTCTTTTCGATTCAGACTTCAGTGCTACCGCAAGTGTTGCTAGCACGTCAACATGGGCATTGTTTTCGCGCCCGATATGATACAGCTTGGTCCCTTTAAACTTCTTGAGTAGCTCCTGAGCTTTTGCCAAGTACTGGGTCATTCTGTCTTTCTTAGCAGCGTACTCCTTGGTTATCTAGTTCACCACTAGCTGTGAGCCTGTGTAGATTGCTAACTCGGTAATTCTTAGTTTTATAGCTCGATGGAGCCCGACGAGCAGAGTCTTGTATTTTGACTCATTGTTGGTGGCGGTGAATTCTAACTTGATGGCTTGTTCTAAGGCCATCTCGTCAAGGGTGATGAGTACTATGCCTGATCCTGCCCCCTGTCGTTGGATGCTCCATTAACAAAGAGCCTCCAATGGTTATTAAACTCCCAGGGTTCCAGCTGCGGAGTATTAGGTAGGAGTTCGGCGACTTCTGCTCCTCCTGTTTCTTGCAACAATTCACAAGAAAATTCTACAATTAAGTCAGCAAGTACCTAACCCTTGACCGCTGACCTGGGATGGTATTTGATGTTAAATTCGTTGACCTCTACTACCCACTTAGCTACTCTCCCTGAGAAATCTGCCCTTCAAAAAAATGGTTTCAGCTGATGGTCAGTTAGGCTTTAATCGTGTGTGCCTTGAAGTAATGTACCAACTTTCGTGATGCCATCACCAAGGCTAGAGCCAGTTTCTCCAAGGGTAAGTATATCGTCTCTGCCCTAAGAGGGTTTTGCTCACATAATAGACTGGATTTTGTTGTATTTCTTACTGTCGTAGTAGCACAGCGCTAACTGCATGCTCAGAAATGGCCAAGTACAGGTAAAGCTCCTCGTCTTTAACTAGGGTTGATAGGAGTGGAGGCTCGGTTAGATACGCTATGAGGTTGCTGAGTGCAGTGTCACAATCTGTTCCCCAGCTAAAACACTCATGTTTTTTCAATAGTTGGAAGAATGGTCAATACTTGTTTAAAGATTAGCTTATGAAGCGATTGAGCGCAACGACCATTCTTGTCAGCTTCTGAACTTCCTTAACATTCTTTGGGGCCTGGATGTTCTGAATGGCAGTTATCTGGTTAGGGTTTGCCTTAATTCCTCGATGAGTGACCAGAAACGCTAGAAACTTCCCAGACCTGACCCTAAACACACATTTTGAGTTATTCAGCCTCATCTTGTACTTTTTCAAGGTGTCAAAAACTCCCTTCAAATTTTCAAGGTGGTCTATGCCAATCTTGCTTTTTATCACCATGTTGTCGATGTAAACCTCCACCATATTGTTGATATATTGCTTAAACATCTTTGTTACCAGTCTCTGGTAATTTGCATTGGCATTCTTGAGTCCAAAGGCCATCAACTTGTAACAAAAAATTCCCCTCGGCCTAATGAAGGCTGTCTTTTCTTGATCATCCTCATGCAAGGGGATCTGGTAGTATCCTCGATATGCATCTAAGAAGCTCATCCTCACATGCCTAGCAATTGCATCTACTAGCTGGTCAATCTTTAGGAGTAAGAAAGGGTGCTTGGGGCATGCTTTATTAAGGTTGGTGAAGTTTATGCAAACTCTCCACTTGTCATTCTTCTTTTGACGACCATTGTGTTGGACAACCATCGTGGATGATAGATCTCCCGTATTGCCCCCGTTTCAAGGAGCCTTTCCACTTCTTTAATGACAGCATTAACATGTTGAGTAGTTGCCCGCTGGTCCTTCTGTACCATAGGTCGGCACTATGGATTTACGTTAAGTCAATGGCAGGTGACCTCTCTTCAGCAGTTTAATCAGGGCCCTCTCTTCTATGGCTGGCAAGGATGTACCAATCATGAAGTACTTTTCCTTGTCCAGCCTGTCAATCTCAATCTTCTCAAATTCCTCAGTGACCTTCTTATCAGGAAGTTTCCCGACATCATTTAGAATGGGGGTGTCCTCATGCAGCTCTATCATCTGGACCCAACTTGCCTTAATCTTTGAGGCACATGCTGTCAAAATGCATTGCTTGGGTCTCTTTTAATTTCCTGTATGTCCTCACTGCTTGGGAAGTGTATCAGTTGGTGGTAGGTGGAAGGTATGGCTTTCATCAGATGCAACCATGTCCGACCTATTATTGTGTTGTAGGGCGAGAGCACATTGACAACCAAGAATTCAATCTGCAACGTGATATTTCCAGCCATTACTAGTAAGGTCACCTTTCTTAGTGGCCAAACTGGGTCTGAGCTGAAACCATTAAGGGATGGTTGAAGATCGGCATCTTGCAGCCCTAGCTTTTTGAAACAGGTCATAGTACATCACCTCCGAAGAACTCCCCTGATCAATAAGAATCCTCTTGACATCGCAGTCCCCTACTTGCAACGTCACAACCAGGGCATCATTGTGGGGTGTCTGGACCCCCACCAAGTCGTCATTAGTGAAGATTATGGCCCTGCTCTTGTTGCCAACCTTAGGCCTTTTTGCTAGGGCCTACGCCTGCATTACCTCCCTAAAGTGAGCAGTCTTCTGAATCTCTACACGGTACTTGTTTAGGATAACCTCCATCAAATCGTCTAAGCCGTGCAATACTGCTATCACTCTCGCTGCTCCTCCCGAACTTCTCTTTGTGGTGCATCCCTTGGTTTAGCCTGCTCCTCTTACTTTGTTTTGTCATGATCTATAAACTGGCCAAGGTGTCCCGCCTTCACCAAGTCCTCCAGATGATTCTTAAAGTATTTACAGTTCTCTATCATGTGACCCCTTTCCCTATGGTACGAGCAGAACTTCTTGGGGTCCCTAGTGCTAGGATCCCCTCCTAACTTTGGGGGCCATTTGAAGTAAGGCTTATCTCTGATCTGAGACAAAATCTTGTAGATCGGGTCGTTAAACACCGTGTTTATGTCCTCCAAATTCTTCTTAACCCTGCCATTGGGTTCCTCCCTCTGAGGCTTCTTCGCCTCCCTCGACTCCTTTTTTGTTGTTTTGTCATTGTTCTTCTCTTGATTTGGCAATATAAGGACCTCCTCCACCCTAGAGTACTACTCTATTCTCTCCATTAGTTCGGGCTGTCGCGCCCCGATTTTTTTGGGGTGTCCAAGGTCCTTTCGGCTCGGAGACCCTAAAGCACGAAACTCTGTCACTAGAACTCATCCTCCTAGAAGGACAAGTGCGACTAGGTTTGAAAATTAGTTTGACTAAGGGCTTTTTAGAGAAATAGGAGTCGCCACCTAACTTCATTAAGGTGAGTTAGGACACCTAAAACTAAGTGTTAATCCGAAGATTAAACTTAGGGTTTCTTGGAAAATATTTTGAAAAACTCCCTCAAAAGAGGGTTTTTAAGAAAATAGGTTGTTTGACAACCTATTGAAATGTTTAAGCCCTTTTTGAAAATAACTCCATTTTGGTCTTTCGAAAACAGAAATCTAAGGTTCGGGGGTTGGTTACGTGTAGGAAAGATATCCTAAGATCATCACCCTACCCCTCCTTTTCGGTACCTACATGTCTAATTACCCTTGGTTCACTCACTAGAGTAACCGGTTACCATTATCCACTTAATATCCACTTTAGAACTTTGAAAAAGGGATTTAGTCATCACTTTTTGGATGAATGATGCATGATGCAAGTTTTGGAAGAAGTTTGAAAATAATGGAGGTTTTGAAAGAGTTTGGAATAAAAACTTTGAATTGATTGGAATTTTTAAAAAAGGGATTGGAGTTTAAACAAAAGTTATGACCGCACCATTTTAGGTTGCCTACGTATCTCATTTGGCGAGAATTAGGTCATTCGTAGTTTGGGCCAGAGCCCGATGGAAAATAGGCACACTAGGGCCTTTAGAAGGTTTAAAGATACTTTGAGGTCTTTGGAGAAGTTTAAAACACTTTGAGGTCCTTGGAAAAGTTTAAGACACTTAGAGGTCTTTGGAAGAGTTTGAGACACTTTGAGGTCTTTGGAAAAGTTTGAGACACTTTGAGGTCTTTGGAAAAGTTTAAGACACGTTGAGGTCTTTGGAAATGTTTAAGACACTTTGAGGTCTTTGGAAAAGTTTAAGACACTTTGAGGTCTTTGGAAAGGTTTGAGACACTTTGAGGTCTTTGAAAAAATTTAAGACATTTTGAGGTCTTTGGAAAAGTTTAAGATACTTTGAGGTCTTTAGGAAGTTGAAGATCCTTTGTGGTCTTTGAGTTTTCGACTTGAAATTAAATGTTTGGAAAATGATTTTGGATCACCTTGAGGGAGTTTTGGAAAAATGCCTTGGCATGACTTAAGAGAACTTGAAAGTGTTTTTGAAATCTTGTTTTGAAAACCTTGAAGGCATGATTTTAGAATGTTTTGATGAATTAATTCTTAAAAGTGGTTTTTGAAAATGGCTAAGGGTTTGGAATCTTAATATGGACAACCTTAGGGGTTGTCTTGTTTTGTCACTTGTCCTTAGGATCCCTAACCATGAGAGGGCTAGGGACACCTTAAGTTTGTGACCTTTTGAAATTATTTTTTGGAAATGCCTTAGAGCGTAGGAACATTAGAAGAGTGTATGGAGTTGGGTTTTTGAAATCAAGGGAATAAGAGGTTTTGGAAAATAAGCTATGAGAATAATTTGAAATTTTTGAATGATCATTTAGAAAAGGGTCCAAAAGTTGGGACTTTGAAGTTCACTTAACCTAGGTTGGGTTAGCCTAGGGTTAGGGGGAACCTAAGGTTAAGAAGACTAAGGGTTAACTAACTAGGGTCAAGTTAACCTAGGGTTAGGTAACTAGGGTCAAATTGACCTAGGGTTTGGTAACTAGGGTCAAGTTAACCTAAGGTTAGATTGGAGAATGGTCTTGAAAGCTGTTTTGATGCACTCTTGGAAAGAGTTTTGAAAACACAATATGATATGCAATGGACTTTGGTTGGTAATCTTTATGAAGATCATTTCCATGAAAATTTTGACTCTAGCCAAGAATATGGTTTATATGGTTGGTGATTGGAGACCGTTCCAAGGAAGGTTTCCTTATGGCCATTATAACCAATATCTTGACAAGAGTATAAGAGGTCAAAATTCAACATAATGATAGTGATTTTTGGAAGATCATTTTTTATGCAAAGATGGTGAGAGTGCATTTTTTAAATCATTTTTGGAGAAGGATTTTGAAAACCATTTTTTCAAGGGAACCATTCCATCAAGAGAGGGTTCATATGGCCAATAAATGGGAGACCACTCAAGAGAGGGTTCCATAGGACCATTCCAACCACTAAACTTAAAAGAATAGAAACCATAGAATTCAAAGAGTTTGAACGTCATTCTTAGGCAAGCATGAAGAGTAAAGGGGACCATTCTAACAATTTAGGGCTCCTATGGCCGATATAAAGGGAGACCACTCAAGAGAGGGTTCCATGGGGCCATTTTTAACCAGTAAATTGGAGAGAATGGAAACCTTGAATATTAGAGAGTTTGAAAGCAACTTTCATGCAAGTTGAAATACAATGATGCAAAAGTATGAATTAAGGGGTTGAGAGGGACTTTCTAAGGCGTGACTCCTAAGGTCTCATCCTAGACTTCAAGGGGCCAACTCTTGAAACAATTTTTGAAGGACATGTAGAACTTGGAAATATCATGAAATTAAGAGCGATGCATGCATTGTGGGATATGGCAATAAACATAAAATGAAGCCAAGCATACAAGACATGATCAAAATAATAATATGCAAGGGGTCATGATTCACATACAAGGCTTTTAGGCTTCACCATACAAACAAGGGGCTCTTAGGCCATACCATCTTAAAGTAGGCTAGTGAGAGGTCCCCCTACACGGTGGCTCTCACTTGCTTTCCTCTATACATGATCTAGGAGCCTTCTTAGCTCAAGCATGCAAGAAAAGGGGGTTGAAGATGGGGATTAAAATAAAGAATAGCCTAAGTAGGCTAGGAAGGAGAAGAGAAGAGTGGAGGAGAGCACAAATGTAAAAGGGATACCACCTTTTGTCTTCAACACTCTTGTAGTCTTCAATGGATGTTTTGATTGGAGCTTGAGTGGCTTCAAGAAGGCTTGAGGGGCTTGAGTAGAGTATATAAGTGTATATGAGGCCTTGTATATGGAGTGTATAGGCTTAGGAAGGGTAGAATCTAGCCTAAGTGTTGGAGGGGAGGAATATATGTAGAGATTCGAGTTTCTAGAGTGATTTCAGCAGAGTTTCGTATCAATTTCGGATCTAAAATATGCAAGGGCGGAGGCCTCTATTTATAGGCAATCTGGAACAGATACATACACATGGCTAAACTTTGGCCGTGGACATGTAGGACATGCGCGGGTACTGTTCCAGTGCCAGAATAACACGTGGCACCCTATGTACTGGTTAAATCTCGACCATTGATCGAAAGTCGGTCGATCTGTACAAAATTTGAGCGTATGTAGCATACGCTCCACCACCAGGAAGAATCGCCCAAACTTTGCCTCGATAATTAGGCCAACCGGGAAGGTTCCAGGGGAATCGGTCACACTCGGGATGTTCTCCTAGTGCATCCAATGAACTTTCATGTTTTCGAAGAGTTTAAATTATGTTCAGAAGCGTGGGATATCATATTGGGAAGCGTGCCAAAAAGGACACTTTTGTGGAGCGTCTGTGATACGCTCCGTGGGTGTTCGAAAGTGGCTATTTTCGTTTGATGTGATCGAGACCTTCGAGAAGCAATCTATTCGATCGGACCGTTCCGATGGAAAGTACTCTGGAAATACTTTCTAGAATTCCCAAATTTACGCATTTCTTAAGTCGTTTGAAAGTGCGTTTTGATTAGGGAATCGGAGAAAAAGTCAACCTTGGCGGAGCGTCTACAAGACGCTCTAGGGGTTGCTGAAAGTTATACTTTTCACGCTGTACGATGGAGGGCTTCGGAAAGTGATCCATTCGATCGAACCGTATCGGTGGAAAGATCTATGGATAAGTGTTCGAGAATTCCCTGATGTATGCATTTCTCAAGTCGGTTGACGGTGCGTTATAACTAGGGAATTGGGGGAAAAGACAATTTAGGCGGAGTGTCTGTGAGACGCTCCAGGGAACTTTTGTCGAGTCGTGTGAGTTTAGCATCGTAGGGTGTTCCTTGGGTTAAACAAGGGCGCGTGGTGAAACCCTCGCTCGAAATCCCAAGGCCGGTGTTGTTTCGGGACATTTTTGGGCTTCCAAGGGCAAAACGGTCATTTTGACCAGAGTTGGCTAGAAATGGTCAGGAATGGTCTGGTATATTATGTTAGGTGTGTAGGGCTATTTAGGGATGGTTTTGAGAGAGTCCGTTGCCGTTCAGCGGGGTTTGTGTCATGCTGAGTCGTTCGGGGGCAAAACGGTCATTTTAACCGAAGTGGGCCGGAATACGACTGGATTTGAACCGAATGGCGTGCGGGGGACACCTGATGGTTTGACAACATTTGAAAGGATGGACTTATCGTTTTGAGGGATTTTGAACTTTCTAAAAACGTGCTTGGAGGCCCAAAAGGGCAGGTTTAGTCATTTTTCACCGAGTCGGGCTAGCAGGCGCCGGTGTTGACCTAGGTGTTGGTTCCCGAGACAGCCCGATCTCGGAAAACTACCTGTGCGGTGTTGGTCTCTAAGAACGTCTGGTCTTAGAGAGCTACCTGTAGAGTGGTGTTGGTTTCTGAGAACGCCTGGTCCTAGAAAGCTACCTGGAAGGGTGGTGTTGGTCTCCGAGAAGGCCTGGTCCCGGAGAACTACCGAATGAAGGACATTCTACATTGGTGGGCTAGCAGGAGCCAGAAGTGAACCGTCTAGAATCTTTGATGAGGTGTTGGTTCCCGAGATCGCCCGATCCCGGGAAGTTACCTGGATGGCGTTGGTTTCCGGGACCGCTTGGTCCGGAAAACTGCCTGGAACAATGGTGTTTAAGGCTTCAGCGGATCCTTGTGAGCCCAAGAAGCAACTAGCTGGTTGGATTGGAGATTGAAAGGCTCATCTTGAGCCTGCATGTGTTGTGATGTTGGAAACCGAATCCGGTCAAGCCGGAGATTGCCGAGCGGGCAAAAATGGAATGCTTACACGGGCATGCCGTTTGTTGGTTGCTTTATCTTCTTTCTTCTGTAGAGCCAATAGTTAATCCACCTCCCTTCGTTGCTTGTTGTTAGTAATAAACCCTGTTGTAAACTGATTGCACTCTAAAAAGTACAATCAAAGTCCCTAATTGTAAGTTATTATTAGTAATATTTATATATTATTTATTATTTTACTATAAAATTAGTTTTCTTTTACATTTTTGTATTATGTGCAAATTTAAAGCTAAAACCGAGTAAAATGAAGCCGACAGACACATAGACATTCTTTCGGGTGTGATATTATATATATATATATATATCTATTTGTGTATAATATAATATTATATGATATAATAAAGGTGTGTGTATATTGTATTATGTATGTATATATATTACGCAAGTGTGTAGCTAGTGGACGAATGGAATGAATAATGTAAAAGCAAGAGGAGACAATGCATAGTGGAGACAATACATAATGGAGGCCAATTATGGGAGGCCAATTAAGTGGAAGTCATTCGGCCACAAGAGAAGAGCCTTACCTATAAATTAGCCATGGGAAGAGGGCATAAAGCAAAAAAGGAGGAGAGAAGGGATAGTTAGCAAAAAAAAAAAAAAAAAAAGCCAGAGAGCTCTATTCAATTGTTTTTTTAGGGTTAGATTTTTATTTACTTTGTTAGTATTTTTTTAGTCAATTAATTTTCTCTTTCAGTCTTTTCATTACCGTTATTCTGTTGTAATAAACCTTTTTAGTTATGAAGTCATTTTCTTTCAAATTATGTTTTTTTTATTATCATGAGTAGCTAGTTTTATTTTTGGAGCTAATTATGAAGATTATCTGAGGATCTTGGAATATCAATGGAGGCAAGTCAGTTTTCATTGTTTTATCTTTAAAATATTTCAATTCTTGGTAATTAAATTCTAGATCTTTGAGAAAACTTAGATTCTTGACTAAGTTTGGTAATTTCTATGTACAAATCCTAGTTTGTTATAGTTATTGCACAAATCGATGGTATGAATCTATGACTTTAACTTTAATATTCTAGATTTAATTATTATTAAATTTTTGTTCTAATAGCTTAATCTTCCGAATCAAAGGCTCAAGACAAAACCAATGATTTGATTTACAAAACCTCCGTTAGAATTTCGGGTGAATCATGTGATCGGATCAATTAGATCTAAGACTATTTTATTTAATTTAATTAAAGTTTTGTTCTACAACCATTAATTCTCACAAATTAACTATTTTATTTTGGTTACCATTGTCCAATTCCCATTGGTACTTTTCAAGGTGAAATTCAAATATGTTGACTTTGGTTTTAACTGAATCTATTATAACACTACAGTATTTAGCATGACTTATTTGGTATCTAATATTTTATTGTGAATGAATTTTAGCACTTAATTTTGCATGCTTTGATAACTGTTCCCTGTGGATTGACTCCGGTCTTATCAGATTTTATTTACTGTTTTGCCGCACCTACACTTGAGTATTAATAGATTACCATATCCTGGGCGTAGTCAAGTATTTTGGTGCCGTTGCCGGGGAACGGCTTTAATAAAATCATGCAAAAAAATCAAAAATTCAAAAATTCAAAAATTCAAAATTCAAAATTTAAAAAAAAAAAAATACCTTTGTGGATTTAAGGATAATTGATTACTTTTATACCTTGACAAAAGAATTGGAAAGTGTATACCAACTGATCTGCGGTCTATGCTTACTTATTATTTCGTTTCATTGCTAACTTGTATATTTTCATATATTTAGTTCTTTTACTTTTTTTATTTTTTATTTTGTGGTTAACCTCTTTGGTTGCCATACTCGCCTATTGTTGGACGAAGCCAGTCAAGTTGGTTACCATATTTTCTGTTTTTTATTTTTCATCTAACCCAACTAACTTACTAACTAGTTAACATTTTCTTTTATTTAGTGGATAATCAACGTTGGTTACCATTCTAATATTTTATTTTCTACACCTTATTTCAGATCTTTTTCTTTTTCTTTGTGGTTTACCTTTCAAGTTGATTCATCGCTTATTTAGGTCAGTCTCGCTGGATATGGTAACCATATAGCTATATATATATATATATAGTTTCATATATATATATATATATATATATATATATTTATTATTGTGGATAACCTTATTTTCAGCTGATTCACCGCCTATTTAGGTCAACGCCGCTCATTAAGGTTACCATAACATTGTTATTAACCTGTTTAACATTATTTTCGTTTGTTGTTTTTGTGTGCAGATATTTTTTTTTCATTTTTATTCTCTTTTTAATGTTTTTTTTTCATATTGATGTTTCGGGAAAGGTTAATATATGTCATTATAGGGTATATACACTTTTATAAAATATTTTATTAGGGGTGTGCATAGACGATTGGTGAGCTTTGACTCTTCTAGTGATCTTTCTCTCATCTTTCATACTCTTTTCCCATTTAGGACTCCTGTTCCGAACATTCAGTTAGTTCACCAAAGTCCTAGTTCTATCCCAATGGCGGAAGAATTTGCTCATCAACCACTTGTGAATCCCACCCCGCCATATCCAAATAATGTACCTAAAGGTGAGAGTGTACATGGCGCTCCTCCCCATAGATCTCTCAGGGATTATCTGAATTCTGCTAGGCAAGTGCCTACCTCTTGTATCATTTTTCTTACGCATCAAACCGCAATAACTTTAAAGCCGGGAATGATCTAGCTGATAAATCATTCCATGGTTTGGATTCTAAAAAACCATATCAGCACATAAAAGATTTCCAGGACGTATGCTCTATATTCTTCGATAATTCTTACCTAAGGGAAGTTGTACTTTTAAAACTCTTTTCGTTTTTTTCTCAAAGACAAGGCCAAGACATGGTTCAATTCATTGAGGCCTAGGTCTATTCATTCTTGGTAATAAATTGAGATAATTCGTGGCCAAATCTCTCAATTTGTCCATGTGTCTAGTGAATCGTTCTTCCAATGTTGGGAGAGATTCAAAGATTTGTTGAGTGCTTGTCCACATCATGGTTTCACCAATTGATATATCGTAAATACTTTCTATTCATCATTGACTCTACAACTGAAGTAATTCGTTGAGTCTATGTGTGCAGGGACTTTGTATGACAAAGACCTATTTGAAGTGTATAACTTCTTTGATTACTTAGCGAATTTGGCTAAAGATTAGGCCACAACTACGACTCAAAATCATGAGTCTAAGCCTAGGGTAACATTTTAGCTTAATCAAGTGGATGATCTGAATGCTAGAATAGTTGCACTTACTCTAAAGTTAGAAGCCATAGAGACAAGTAAGGGCAATGTTATGAATAGTGAGTGTCCCAAGGAAGAGAGTTGTTTAATGTGTGGTACATTAGAACATGAAACTACTGCATGTCCAATTATACAAGGTTTCAAGGAGGTCTTGCATGGCCAAGCCAATGCGGTTGGCCAATATTAGGGTATACATAGTGACCAACGAGTTAGGGGGAACCCTTTCTCGAACACATATAACCCTAGATGGCAAAATAACCCAAACTTTGGGTGGAGAAACAAGGGTTCTTCAAATCCTCAAGCATTCCAAGGAGGGATTCAAAACCCTCAACCTTTCCAATCCCAACTTGTTCAAGTTCAACAATCCATACCTTTCCAACCCAAACCTAATGCATATCAACCCCATCATTGGACACCTTTAGAACATAATGTTCATTAATTGACAAATGATATAAGAGAAGTCAATAATAGGGTGGATGGGCAAAACAAGGTGTTAAACTAACACACTAGGATGCTGGAGGACATAGCAAAACAAATGTTTAACTTAACACAAGTTTTGACTCAACAAGTGTCGGAGAGATTTTCATCTCAACCGCAACCAAATTCAAATCTTATAAAGCAAGTAATCATGGCCAAAGCGAGGATTGATCCTCAATCTAGTCATAAACAAGTCCAATCCGTCACAACCCTGAGAAGCGGGAAAATCATTGATAAAACCATTCCAATCTTAGATGCCATTAAGCAAATTCCCTCCCATGAAGTGTTTAAGCAAGTCATGGTTAACATTCCAATATTAGATGCCATTAAGTAAATTCCTTCCTATGCCAAGTTCTTGAAGGACTTGTGTACTGTGAAAAGAAGGTTGCATGTCAAGAAAATTGCCTTCATGAATGAGAGCCAAAGTGCGATTTTACAATGTAAGTCCCCTCTGAAGTATAAGGACCCCGGCTGTCCTATTATTTCATGCACAATAAGGGGAAACAAGATAGATTGAGCCCTTCTTAATCCAGGAGCAAGTGTTAATCTACTTCCTTATTCAGTATATCAACAACTCGGATAAGTGAGTTATGCCCTACACATGTTACCTTGCAACTAGCTGACATATCTATTAAAGTTCTTAGGGGTATTATGGATGATGTTCTCATTCAAATAGATAAGTTCTACTATCCAGTGAATTTCATTGTGTTAGATACACAACCGGTTGAGAGTATTAGTGCTCATTCCCAAATTTCTATTATCTTAGGATGACCATTCCTAGCCATGTGTAATGCCGTAATCCATTGTAGGAATGGGTTGTTAAAGTTGTCATTTAGGAATATAACAATCAAGATGAATGTCTTTTCAGTTGAAAAACAACCAGGAGAGTATGAGAACATCAGAGAAGTAGACTGCATAGGGTCTATTGTGCAAGAATACTTTGAGAGTGAAATTTTCAAGGATCCTATTGGAAAAGCTCTTGTTTCGAGCAAGCCATATTACCAGTTAGAATATGAACATGTCAAGTCCAGGGACACAATTTTTGAAGGATAGAAAGAGAACAATGTATACAAGTGGGTCATTAAACCCTATTATTTGAGCCCTTAATTCCTTGTGTCATAAAGCTTGTCCCTTTTGAACAAAAAGCACCCACTCTAGAAAGAAAATGTTTACCATCTATATTGAAGTATGTATTCCTTGGTGAAGGTGAGTCTTGTCCTGTTGTAATATCCTCTAGCCTGTCTGAAGGCTAAGAAAATAGCCTTGTGAAAGTGCTAAAGAATCATAGAAAAGCCTTAGGTTGGACCATTGCAAACCTTCACAATATTAGTTCTCTTGTATACACACATTGCATATATCTTGAGTAAGAGTCTAAACTGGTGCATTAAATGCAAAGGCGTTTAAATCCCAACATGAAAGAAGTTGCGAGAGGAGAAATACTGAATCTTCTCGATGTGGGTATCATATACCCTATCTTTGATTCAAAGTGGGTTAGTCCAACCCAAGTTGGTCCTAAAAAATATAGAGTCACAGTAATTCAAAATGATAAAAATGAACTAGTACCCACTAGGATTCAAACTGGGTGGTGCATATGTATTGGCTACCGTTGACTAAATGTTGTTACTAGAAAAGACCACTTTTCACTCCCATTCTTGGACCAAGTCTTAGAACAAGTGGTAGGATGCGCTTTTATTATTTTTTGGATGGGTACTCTGGGTACAATCAAATTAAAATTACCCTAGAAGATCAGGATAAAACGACTTTCAAATGTTCTTTTGGTACTTATGCTTACAAAAGAATGCCCTTTGGCTTATGTAATGCACCGAGCACCTTTTAAAGGTACATGATGAGTGTCTTTAGTGATATGGTAGAGAGATTCTTGGAGGTTTTCATGGATGATTTTTCTGTGTATGAAGATGCCTATGAGAGTTGTTTGGAACACCTCAAGAAGGTGTTAGAAAGATATGAGAAGAGTAATCTTGCCCTAAACTGGAAAAAGTGCCACTTTATATTGACACAAGGTATAGTTCTTAGGCACATCGTGTCTAGTGAGGGGATTGAGGTAGATAAAGCTAAAGTTAAACTGATCCAGAAACTACCTATTCTTAGAACTATGAAAGACATTCGATCTTTTCTTGGGCATGCTGGTTTCTACTAGCGATTCATAGCAGGATTTAGTGCCATCTCTCGACCAATGTGCCATTTATTATCAAAATATGTTTTATTTGAATGGTGTAAGTACATTATTTATGCCCGCTCAATAATCTTCGGTCAGTTCGAATTCATATTCAAACTGACACAGACATATTCAAGTTCAAATCAATTTTCCAGGCTCAATCCAATCAATCAATCGCTTCGCGGGCCCATTGGGCCCAATAGAGGTAGAATGACCAAAATTCCCTTAGGGCATTGTTCGGTCCAATTCCAGTTGGCATATCTTCCTAAAGACGGTAAGTCTCTATTTTAACCTTAATTCAAATTTCAATTGTAATCCAGACCAATCAAATTCAATTTGACATGCCTTTCGAGAAAGTTGATCCCTTAGGCAGTAAGTCCATCCAGTCTAACACATTCCTTGAGAAAACTCCTTGGAACGGTAAGTCCTTTCAAACCTGCGACCGGGATGGAACTCAAATCCTCGAGATGGTAGAACAGTTCACCTTTGGCACCTGCTAGCCCGCTAGTGTAGAATGTTCGTTATTCGGCACGTCCTTTGAGAAAGTTGACTCCTAAGATGATAAGTCCATCTTGCAACTTCTCGAGATCAGGCAGTCTTCAGAATGAACGCACACCGTTAGAGTGGCGGAAACACTTGCAAACATCACAATCGTCAGAGTGGTGGAAACACTTGTAAACAGGTCGACATCGGGAATTGCCAACAAACCCCCTATGTCGAGACCGAACTCGCCTCTTGGCTATGGCACATTTACCAAAGGACGAGATACCTTTGGAAACCAACTTGTCACACACCGTCAAAGTGGTAGAAACACTCAAAATTTGGGTCAACACTAGTGCCTGTTAGCCCACTCTGGTGAAAAATAACCAAACTGTCCCTCAGGCCCTTTTTTAGCACGCTTCTCGAGAAAGTACTTTAGTCCTCAGATTGGTAAGTTCATCCTTCCAAGATTGTCCCAAAGACAATCTGGCATGTTCAAGTGCGCTCCAGTCGATTCTGGATCAATTCTGAGATCATCTGGTCAAAATGACCATTTTGCCCTTAGGCATCCTATTGCCTCCAAGAACCACACCGGCTTTGGGTATCAAATTGGTAACCTTTTAGGGATGCCTCTAATAGCATTCCCGACCTTCTAGCACCTTTTTGGATCATTCTGAATGTATTTTGGCAAGTCCAGTGCAAAATGACTATTTTACGCATGGTGGGTGAGTTGCCTTTTCCAACCACGCTGGCTCTAGGTATCAGACCGGAAATCCCCCATAACACTCTATATAGTGTTTCCAATTTTCAAGTCCTCTCATGGTACATTCCAAGTCCTTTCCGGTGGTTTTCCAGTCTAGTTAACCATTTTGCCCCTAATGGCTCGGTCAACCATTTCAACAATCCCGACATTATTTCTCAAAATCGTTACCCTAGGACACTCTTTCAAGGGTTTATATCTATTTGTGGCCTTTTGAATCATTCCCGGCCTCCCAAAACATTCCTGGACCTTCTGGAGTCACTCTTAGTGAAACCAAGCCAAAAATGACATGGTAGTCACTAGGACAGGCGCCCAAATCTTTTGCCTTGTGTATTATAGGTCAAAAGATATGTTTCTTGCCACCCTAAAGACTTTCCTAAGTCATTGGTGCCACTGCAGGCAAAAAATTGGCCTGGCGCCACTCTTAGTGGTGCCAGTAAAGTTTTTCTCCTGACGCCACTGCAACAGGCGCCAGGCTGTTTTTATGTTTATAAATACCGACCCCCCCTGCGTGAAAAGGGTCCACAAACTTAATCCAAAAACTCTATTTTTCAAAATACAGAGCTCGAAGTCTCTCCTAACCCTAGCCCTCTCTACTCTCTTCAAACCCTAGCCTCTATACACTTAAACCCTAACATCCATACACTCTATACACTTAAACACAAGCCTCCAAAGCTTCTATTGAAGACTCGAAGTGCTAAAACTTGGAAGCTCTCAAGGATCAAGTAAAGAAAAGCAAACAAAGCAAGTAAAGCAAGAAGAAGACAAGGTAAGCTTTCGATTTACGTTTATGTAGTTCCCTCCTTCTCTCTTCTTCCTCCAAACCCACTTGGGTTTTCTTCTATTTTAATCCCTATCTTCTATCTCTTCTTCTTGCATGCTTGAAACAAGAGACTCCCCGATTCATGCTGAGGAAGGACTGTTGAAAGTCACAGTGTTAGGGGCTTTCTTCTTGTTCAACGTTAGACCTTATGGATTCGGCCCCCCTGATTATGTAATGAAGCCTAAGTTTGTATGTTCACGACCCTTTTGCATTGTGCATATCATATTCATACCTTCATTCAAAATGGTTTTCAAAGTTGTTTTTCAAACTTGCATTTAAATCTTTTTCAAAACTTGTATTCAAAATCTTGTTTTCAAAATCACAATCTTAAAATGATTCTAGCCATTCCATGGTTAGGGTTGTTTTAAGAAAGTGTCATATTCATTGTGACCATCAAGGTCCATATTTTGGGGTGTAAACCCTAATTGTTTGAATCAGAACACACAATCTTAAGATGATTCTAGCCATTCCATGGTTAGGGTTGTTTTAGAAAAATGTGATATTCAATGTGATCATTATGGTCCATATTTCAAAATCCATGTTGTTTTCAAAACCACCAACTTCGAATGGTTCTAATCTCTTCATGGTTAGAATCGTTTTAGGAAAGCGAGACATTCAAAAAATCTCAAAAGTCCATATTCAAACCCCTTTCCAAATTTACTTTTCAAACTTCTTTTCAAAAACTTTCTCCAAAAATCTACTTTCTACAAACTCTTTTTAAACTTCCTTCCAAAAACTCTCTTCAAGCTTCTTTCGTAGAAACTCTTTTCAAAAGATTTTCCTTTCCAAAAAACTCTTTTTTTTGGAGTCCAAGTCAAGCTCTAGAAACCATGATTAGGAAACCTTAGTTCTCTTTCCTAAAAACATGACTTCTTGTTTTGCCTCAAATCATAGGTTTCCAAAAACTATCTTCTATATCAAATCCTAGATTTCTAAAATCTCTTTTTCTACACCAAATCATAGCTTTCCAAATCCTAGATTTTCAAAACTCAATCTCCCCAATTCCATGTCAAATCCGATCTTCCAAATTAGGAAACCAAATCAAATCTTTCAATTTTGGAAACAAAACCAAATCATCCCTTTTTGGAAATAAAATCTAATCTTCTACCTCAGGAAATAAGAATCAAATCTTTCTTAATTCGAACATTTCCTAATTTCAAACCTTTCTAAATTTCAATCTTTCCAAATTCTAAAACTTTCTAAATTCTAAATCTTTCCAAAGTTCAACTCTTTCTAGATTCAAGTCTTTCTTAAATTGAAATCTTTCGAAATTCAGAACTTTCCAAATTCAAATCTTTCCTAATTTGAAAACTTTCCTAATTTGGCACTTTCCTAAAATGAAGCTTTCCTATTTTGAAACTTTCCTAAATTCAAAGGTTTCTAAAATCCAATCTTTCCTAAAAAATAAATTTCTAAATTATTTTAAATCAAATAATCAAAGTCAAATCTTTACACATCTTTCCTAAGTCAAGTGTTTCTAAATCCAATTAAATTCTTTCCAATCTTTTCTATGTTCCATCTTTCTTAACTCTAAGTTTTCTAAACTCAATCTTTCCTTGATCAAACCTTTCAAATCTAAATCAAACCTTTTTAATTCAAGTCCATGCTTTAACCCTAGGTTACCTAAACCCTAAGATGCCTAAACCTTAGTTTGACCCTAACTCTAAGTTTGGAAGCTTCAACTCCTTTCTAAAACTCTTTTCTAAAACCAAGATGGTTTTTCAATTTCAGTCTAAGTCAAAAATGTTTTCAAAACTCAACTCCTTCTTTCTTAAATCAAATCCAACTTCTCTTTCGAAATTCAAACCCTTTTCCAAGTTCAATTCTAGGTTTAAATTCAATTTCAAATTAAATCTCGATTTCTCTTATTCTATTCAAAGTTCAAATTAAATTCTTTTTCAAATCAAATCTCTTCAAGTTAAACTTTTCAAAAACCTCAAAGTGTCTATTTTTAATCGGATTCTTGTCCGAACTACGACTGACCTGATTCCCAAAAAGGGATACGTAAGCAACCCTCATGGGTGCAGTCATAACCATTTTCAAATTTTCATTTTCATAACATTTTTCAAGTTTTCAATTCCACAATCTATTTCAAGTTTCCAATTTCTAAAACCTTCTTTCTAAAATCAAATCTTTTTTTTCAATTCTATTTTCAAAATCAAGTTTTATTCCTGCACTTGGACATCATGCATTGTAGAGTTCTTTTCAAAGTGGATATAATTGGATATTTATTAATCACAGATTCTAAATGAGTGAACCTAGAGCGAATAGACATGTAGGTACTGCAAGGGTGGGGTAGTGTGATGACTTAGTACGTCTTTCCTGCACGTAACCAACCTCTGAATCTAGAATCACTGTTTTCAAAAACCAAAATGGAGTTATTTATAAAAAGAGTTTAAATCTTTTCAAAGGTTGCCAAACAACCTATTTTCTAAAACTTTTTTCAAAAACGCTAAGTTTAATCTTCGGAATGCTTAGTTTTAGGTTACCTAACTCACCTTAATCAAGTTAGGTGGCGACTCCAAATCTTTTTCCAAAAGCCCTTGTTCAAATCAATTTATAATTCAAACCTAGTCACACTTGTCCTTCTAGGAGGATAAGTTCTAACGAGAGAATACTGTGTTTTTTCCTCTTGTGCGTATTTTCGTAGAGTGCAAAAAATCAAGGTGTGACAAATGGACGTCTGAATGCCAAGAAGATTTCGAAAAACTTAAAGAGCTGTTGACAACTGCACCTATCATTCGGTCACCCGATTGATCATCACCTTTCGAGTTGATGTGTGATGCTAGTAAAAGTACAATTAAAATCCCTAATTGTAAGCTATTATTAGCAATATTTATATATTATTTATTATTTTACTATAAAATTAGTTTTCTTTTACGTTTTTGTGTTCTGTGCAGATTTAAAGTTAAAACCGAGTAAAATGAAGCCAACGGACACAGACATTCTTTCGGGTGTGATATTATATATATATATATCTATTTGTGTGTAATACTATATTATATTATATAATAAAGGTGTGTGTATTATATATATATGTGTATATTGTATTATGTATGTATATATATTGTGTAAGTGTGTAGGCAGTGGACAAATGGAATAAATAATGTAAAAGCAAGTGGAGACAGTGCATAATGGAGGCCAATTAAGTGGAAGCCATTTGGCCACAAAAGAAGAGCCTTGCCTATAAATTGGCCATGGGAAGAGGACAGAAAAGAGGGAGAGGAGAAGAGAAGGGAGAGCCAGAAAAAAAAAAAGCCAGAGAGCTCTATTCAATTGTTTTTTTTTAGGAGTAGATTTTTAATTAATTTGTTAGTAGTTTTTTAGTCAATTAATTTTCTCTTTCAGTCTTTTCATTATCGTCATTCTGCTGTAATAAACATTTTTATTTATAAAGTCATTTTCTTCCAAATTATATATTTTTTTGATTATTATGAGTAGCTTATTTTATTCTTTGAGTCAATTGTGAAGATCATCTGAGGATTTTGGAATATCAGCGGAGGTAATTGAGTCTTCATTGTTTTATCTTTAAAATATTTCAATTCTTGATAATTAAATTCTAGATCATTCAGAAAACTTAGATTCTTGACTAAGTTTGGTAATTTCTATGCACAAATCTTGGTTTGGTATAGTTATTGCATAAATCGATGGTATGAATCTACAACCTTAATTTTAATATTTTAGATTTAATTTTTATTGAATTTTTGTTCTAATATCTTAATCTTTCGAATCAGAGGCTTAAGACGAAGCCAATAATTTGAGTTACAAAACCTCCGTTAAAATTTCGAGTGAATCAGGTAATCAGATTAATTGGATCCAAAACTATTTTATTTAATTAAATTAAAGTCTCGTTCTACAATCATCAATCCTCACAAATTAAACTATTTTGCTTTGGTTACCATTGTCCAATTCTTATTGGTACCTTTTAAGGTTAAATTCAAATAGGTTGTCTTAGGTTCCAACTGAAGCCATTGTAACACTACAGTGTCTAGCATGGCTTAGTCGGTATTTAATCTTTTACTATGGGTGAATTTTAGCACCTAACTTTGCATGTTTTGATAACTGTTCTCTGTGGATTGACTTCAGTCTTATTGGATTTTATTTACACCTTCGCCGCAGCTGCACTTGGGTGTTAATAGATTTCCATATCCTAGGCGTAGTTAGTTTGGCCAGTTGCTTCCAACTCCCCACCGATCTCGAGGGTAGTTTGTTAAACCAGCAAAGGGCTGATTCGCTTAAGCTAGATGGAAAAAGCTGGCACATCAAAGACTCATCTCCACTCCATAGAGCCATCATCTTCTTATAGTGTCAAATATGACTTATGTGATCAGACTTCCCAGCATGAGGAGTAAATCTCGAGGGCGTGAACTTCCTGGGAGGTTGGTGCCTCTCCAACTCCTCCACGAATGGAGATGATGTAATCTGCTCCAAGGCCTTTCTGATCTGTGTTTGAACCAGACCGATCTTTGCTGGGAGCTTCTTCCTTTGGGTTGTGCAAATCTCCTTTTCAAATGGTCATTAAGCCATTGATTTAGGTCTTCCTGACCTGCGTTTGAACCATACCGATCTTTGCCTAGAGGCTGTTTGTCTCCATGTGCCCTCCTATGGTTGCTAGTACTGGAGGCACAATTACAGGGCTATCTGATATAGGAGAAGTAGGTACTCTACGAACTCGACCTTTGCCGACCTTTGGATCTCCCTCTATTTCTAATTCTACCACCATGCCGACTTCTCTGTCTAGCGGCATTATCCTTGACGAGATCCGAGCAATCTACAAGAACGGGAACAGTGAGAATGTGTTGATGCTCTTTGGGCCGATGGTACTCCGACGATTAAGTTAGGCAAGCTTAATCTCAATGAATTGAACAAAAGCACTATGCACTAGCTCGAGTGAACATACCTTACTTCTTAGTGGCATGGTGTATTTATAGGCTTCAGAGGCCCCATCCCTTCTAGGAATGGTATTCATTCTCCTTCTAGGAGTCAGTCACTCTTGGGCCGGCTTAGACTAGATTTGGACTTGTCTTTAAATGTCCTAGTCCAGGTCGGCTTGGGACTCTTGCCCATTGGACCTATTTGTTTCACCCTTTGGGCTTAATTCATCCTGCTGGGCCTATCCTCTTTAGATTAGGCGAGGCATATTTATTATTTGGGCTTTCTAAGTTATTTGGCCCACACTTATATATACTAATGACTTATTAAAAGAAAAAGCTATATATAATTCCTTTTCTCAATTCAGTTTCTCACTCCTAGACATAAGTGAATAGGTTTCACATGAATATATTCATGTTGGACCTAGTCACTTGTGCCTAAAGTGAGAAATGAGATTGCATATAGCATTACTATTTATTCATTGGATTCCATGATTAGGAAAGCAAACCTTTTCAAAACTACAGTACTGTCTAACATCTTGTAACCAACTAGTTCCTTCATGCTTTTTAGTCTATGCTATCAGGAGTTTACAGATCCTCGTCATGGAGTGAAGTTAGGGACCACCATCTGTTATTTAAGAGAGTGCCTTCAAGTTGTGCCATTCGAATATATTTCATTTGATGGATGCATGAATCGAGTAATATTGGGGGGGGGGGGGGGTGATAGAGCATGCTTATTTTTTTTATTTTTAATTTTTTTTGGTGCTAGAAATGGATATAAAAATAGGCTACTCCAAATATCCATGCACTATGGAGCAGTACCCCTCAGCACTGCACAACCATCTATGGAAAACCCTACCATACTTACGTTGGGGCTGAGACTTAGGTCCCAGTGTATGCACTGAGCATTGAAGAGTAGGTTTAGTCTCACCGAGTGATTATGAAGACTCGAACCCAAGTACTGAGTAAGAAAATTCAAATTCTTACCCACTTAATGAACCACTCGGTGGTTGAAGAGCATGCTTGATCTCCAAGAACTATTGATCACTAAGCATTCTCTACACCCATGCACAGGTATTCTTTCTCATGGGGTGTAGAGCCATTAAAATAAAGACAGATTAATGTTTAAATAAAGGTTAACGCTAGTGTTTTTTTTTCAAATGGTAGTGTATATTATATATATTTCAGATTGATTCGATAAAGATTTATTTTTCTTAACTTATGTTTCCTAGTTTATAGGTTTTTTTGTGCAACACCCCTCTTAGTGCTATATATAATGTATCATGTCTCCTATTGTATTTATTCAATGCTATACAATAGAGATTATTCTCTCTATAGGCTCACATCTCCACCCTTTGTGTGAGGGAGGGTGTGAATAAAGTCCCACATTACTTGGATACGAAAGTCATCACCTCCTTATATGCTCTTGGACAACTCTCACTTTGCAAACCTATTTTCAAGGTTGAGCTAGGTATATGGGTTCTAAATGGTATTGCAGCTAAGGCTCTAATTTATGGTTTTTCTCTAACCCACCTTGCCATCGGTGAGTCTTGAAGTGCCGTAAAGTGCCACATTAATCATCCACTCCTTTTTTTCAAATTCTGGTCCATTCTTCCATGCTCATGACTCTATTTTAAGACCACCCTCAGATTCATCTTGACCTTACGAGGTAAAAAAAAAAAAAAAAATCAACCTTAGATACTCTTAGATGCGTTCACGTGCCATACCCAAACATTTGACGCGTGATCTCACTCATAGCCCTAGTCCCACACGACTAGATGCGTTGAGAGCTCTCCAGATGCATAACCACATGACTAGATACACCATTATCACTTATCCTTGCCAATCTAGCCATCGGCTCTAGCCTCGAACCGCCAACTCTAGCACGTCCTCACATGTTTGCGAGTTAACTCAATCGCCCTAGCCCATGCGCCATCTAGCCACCATTTGCTTCACCTCCAGACCAGTCGAACACCTTTTTTTGGTAGGTTCACCTTGATTTGACTGATTTTCTCAAAGTCTAAAGCGGTTCCCGCCTATATTCTACCTCTTGAGTTTATTTTTGTGTTATGTTTTCAACCCCGATAGTATAATATTTCTTTGGTAAGGCTATGTTTCTCACATTATGGAACAATCTAAAGTCTCTCAGCCAATCTCTATTCTCCTTGAGGTTCCAACTATATTCCATGGGCACAAGTAATGTCTAGTTTTGTTAAAGTTTGCAAGTTGTTGCAGTATATCACTAGTGGTATCTAGAAAACCCATACGAGTCAAAGATGAAACCGATGAAAAAGGTTCTTGAATGCCTTGAAGAGTGTGATAGCAAAAATCACCAGATCATCACTTGACTTTGTAGTTCTTCTACCCCACCTTTTAGTCTCCAGTATGGACATTTTGACACTTGCAAGTCCATTTCGGGATTTTCTTGCAAAATGCTACACAATAGCAGATCTTGCTTATCTGCATCAAATTTTGAGTACTCTTCATCACATGAGATAAGATCTTAGTCAGTCTATCAACAGTTTCCTCTCTTAGATGTATGTCACTTGGGATCAATTTTCATATTCGTAACCTGTATGGGAATGTTTTAATGATGGAGACAAGTTCATTATTTATCGAGATTAGCAGCTTCTGATTATGTTTATCATGACTCTTACTGATATTTTTGATCCTGTTAGAGCCTTTCTTTTGCACAAGAGTCTGTTGCCAACTTTGGAACTGGCCATCTTTGAGCTTGTCTCTAAAAAGACATGACTGGGGACACTTAAGGTATATCATGTTGATACTGCTCTATCCACTCATCATTCTAGGGGTCTTCTATCTACCTTGACTGAGTGTAGGTATGCCACGGTCCTAATCATACTTTATTGAAGTGTCTCATTTGCATTTGCAACAATTGCAAAAAAAATGGCCAAGGCCCTTATCAGTATAAATGTCCAAAAATCCCCACCCAATATAGTATTTCTTAGTGCAAAGGTGATCAGTTCCGTGGTAATAAGTTTGAACATGCCACTTATTTTGTTGTTGCTACTACTGCTAATTCACCTACTTCTGAGAGCTCTTCCTTATATATTACTGCCAGTGATCTCCAATATTTTCTCAAAAAGGTTCTCTCTATTTCTAGTAATCCATCTTCCACTGCTTTGTTTGTTACTTCTAGTAACTCATCTTGGTTCTTTGACTCTGCTTGTTATCACTATATGACGTTTGATCTTACTATTTTTTCTTCAAAATCCTCCGCATCTAATGTACCTATCATTCATACTGCTGATGGATCACACCTACATGTTAGTCATATAGAACATATTTTTACATCTCATCTTTCACTTCCACATACTTATCTTACACCTAAACTTACTCTCAATCTCATTTCCATTGGTCAATTGTGATCTTGGTCTTACTTTCACTTTTTCTATTACTATTTGTCTTTTGTAGGATCCATAAATGGGAGAGACTCTTGGGGTCGATCGTAAGCATGGTCGCTTGTTTGAGCCTATTCATCTTCATCTTCCCACTCAATCTCTTTCCATCATTCAGTCCACTGCCTCAACTTTTGCTTTCTCCACTTTGGATTTATGGCATTCTCGTGTCAGTCATGCCTCATTGGGTAGATTAAGTTTTCTAGTGTTTAGTGGTCAATTAGGTTTTATTAGCAATGAAAAACCTAATTGTTTGTATTATCAACTTGCTAAACAACTTACTTTATCCTTTAATACAAATGACTCTATGTCTTTTGCCCCGTTTGATCTCATTCATTATGATGTATAAGGAAATATTTGTTTCAGTTGCTTGTCTCACCTTATTTAGGAGTTTACTTGTGATTGTCGCAGTACACAAATGGGGCATTTATCAAATAGATGTCAAAAATACATTCCTCAATGGTGATCTCACTAAGGAAGTCTACATTATACTCATCCTCCACACAAGGTTTGTGAGCTTTGCCGTGCTCTCTACAATCTTAAATAGGCTCCTCGAGCATAATTTGCCAATTCAGTGCTACTATTAGAAATTTTGGATTCTCACCAAGTTCTTATGATTCTGTTGTCTTCATTTGTAAATCTTCACAAGGAACTATTTTTCTTCTTCTCTATGACGATGACTTGATTCTCCCTAGCGATGATATTGTTGGTATTTCTAATCTTAAAATCTTTCTTGGCAAGCACTTTGAAATAAAAGATTTCGGTTCTCTAAGCTGTGTTTCTACTCTAATGTACTTGGTTTGTATTAATGTTGAGTTGGAGGGTTTTTTCAAGGGTGCTAAGGCTTTGAGACAAGTTGATCCTTTGTCTTTTTATTTGTTTGTGATATGTATGGAGGTGCTGTCCAAGGTTATTTCTCAATCAGTTTCAACTTAAACTTGCTTTCAATATCATTGGAGCCGTGCGAAAACAAAGTTGACCTATCTATGTTTTGTTGATGATCTTTTGCAAGGGTGATCTTGATGCATCTATCGTTATCAGAAATGCTCTTCATTTTTCACTCTGTTTTCGGGGCTCAGTCCTAATCCTACTAACAGTGAGCTTTTTCTTACTAATGTTGATGATTTACAAGTCCCCAAATTTAGAATTGTTTTGGTTATCAGATTGGTTCTCTTCCTATTAGATATCTTAGGGTCCCTCTCATATCCACGAAGCTTAAATTTGGCGATTGTAATACTCTGGTGGAGAGGATTGTAGCAAAAACTTAAACCTGGACTAATAAGTTTATCTTATGCAAGTAGACTACAATTGGTGAATTCTATGTTGTTTAGTATGCAATGCTATTGGTCTAGTCATTTTATAATTCCAGTTAAAGTGACCAGGGTCTTGAAATTTCCTCAGATTCTGATGGCTACTATCTCTCACAAGCCAAGTATATTTTTTATCTTTTGGCTCACGCAAGTCTCAACCCCATGCGAGCCCAATGCTCGATTGACTCCTCTGAATGGCACTCCTCTATAATGTCATTTCACACCGTCAGTCAATTGGTATTCTAGTTTATCTCACCATTACCTGCCCAGATATTGCTTATGTTATTCATCTGGTCATCCAGTTCTTGTCTGCTACGTGTAAGCACTCCATTTTTGCCTGCTCGGAAATCTCCAACCCGAACGAACTCACATTCAAACTGACACAGACACATTCAAGCTCATACCAACTTTCCAAACTCAATCTAGTCAATCAATTGTTTTGCGGGCTCGCCAGGCCTAATAGAGGCAAAATAACCAAAAGGCCCTTGAGGCATTCCTCGGTCCACTTCTAGTTGGCATGCCCTCTTAAAGACAGTAAGTCTCTATTTCAACCTCATTTCCAATTCCAATTCCAGTCCAAGTCAATCAAACTCAATCCGGCCTGTTTTTCAAAAAAGTTGATCCTTCATACAGTAAATCCATCCAACATGGCACGTTTTTTGATAAAGCACAAAATCCCTCAAAACGATAAGTCCCTTCATACCCGTCGACTGAAACGGAAGCCAAGTCCTCGAGATGGTAGAGCGATTCACTTCTGGCGCCTGCTAGCTCGCCAATGTAGAATGTTCGTTATTCAGCACGTTGATCAGGAAAGTACCTAAGGCCCCAAGACGATAAGACCATTTAGCAGCTTCCTGAGATCACGCAATCTCTGGAATGAACACGCACCGTCAGAGTGATGAAAACACTCACAAATATCGCAACCGTTAGAGTGGCGAAAACACTCGCAAACAAGCCGACATTGGGAATTGCCAACAAACTCCCTATGTCACGAGACTGATCATGCCTCTTGGACGTGACACCTTTATCAAAGGACGACATACCTTTACAAACTAACTTGTCACACACCATCAAAGTGACAGAAACACTCACAAACATAGGTCAACACTAGTGCCTGCTAGCCCATTCTAGTAAAAAATGACCAAACTACCCCTCGGGCCTTGCTAGCACGCTTCTCGAGAAAGTATCTAAGACCTCAGAGTAGTAAATCCTCCATTCTAGGATTGTCCCAAAGATAATCTAGCACATCCAAGTGCCTTCCAGTTAGTTTCGAATCAATTCTTAAACCATCCAGTCAAATTGACCATTTTACCCTTAGGCATCCGATTGCCTTTAGGAACCACACCGACTTTGGGTATTAAACCAGTTACCTTCTAAGGATGCTTCTAACAGTATTCCCAACCTTCTAGTACCTTTTCAGACCATTCCGAGTCTATTCTAGCAAACCCAGTGTAAAATGACCATTTTGCCCCTAGTAAGCTGTTCACCCTTTTTAACCACAGTGGCTCTCGTTACCAATCTAGTTACCTCTAGGACACTCCTTTAGGAATTCTTGTCCATCCTTGGCCTTCCGGATCATTCCCGAACTTTTTGGAGTCACTCCTAGTGAAGCCACGCCAAAAATTGTATGGTAGTCATTAGGATAGGCGCCCAAATCTTTTGTCTTGCATCCCAAGGGTCAAAAGATCTATTTTTTATTGCCTTAAAAGTTTTCCAAAGGGACTGGCGCTACTAGTAGTGGCGCCAAGCTTAAAAACCAATTGGTGACCTTGTAACAAGCACCAATTCTTGTTCCAATTGCCTATAAATACAGACCTCTCTCTGCATAAAAAGGATCCGCAAACTCAGTCCAGGAACATTGCCTCACTGAAAATGGGCTTTGAAACCCTAGTTTTCTCAAGTCTCCTTCAAACCCTAGCCTCTTAACACTCCAATACACACAAACCCTAGCTTCTATACACTCCCTACACTCAAATAAAAGCCTCTAAGCATCTATTGAAGATCAAGTACTGCGAGTTCAAAGCTCTCAAAAGGAAGCAAACAAAACAAACAAAAGAATCAAAGTAAAAAGAAGACAGGGTAGGTTTTCAATTTAGTTTACACAATTCCCCCCTCTCTCTTCTCTCTCCAAACCCATTTGGGTTCTCTTCTATTTGAATCCCCATCTTTTACCTCTTATTCTTGCATGCTTGAAACAAGGGACCTCTTGGTTCATGCCTAGGAAGGTCTTAGAGAGAATCACCATGCTAAGGATTTTCTTTAAGTTTTCCCTAAGATGGTGTGGGTCTGGCCCCCTTTGATTATGTGTAAAGCCTAACCTTGTATGTTCATGACCTTATTGCATTATGATTGTCATGTTCAAGCATTGCAATCAATATTGTATTCAAAATTGTTTTCAAACTTGAATCAAAGTTTGCTTTCAAAACTTGTATCCAAAACCTCACTCTTTCAAACTTGTTTTCAAAACTATAATTCTAGAATGATTCTAGCCATCCCATGGTTAGGGTTGTTTTAAGAAAGTGTTATATTCAATGTGACTATCAAGGTCTATATTAGGGTTTCAAACTCTACTTTGTTTTCAAAACCATAATCTTAAGATGATTCTAGCCATTCCATAGTTAGGTTTATTTTACATTCAAAGAAACCATCAAAGTCCATCTTAGGGTTTCAAACCCTAGTTGTTTTCAAAATCACAATCCTAAAATGGTCCTAATCCTTTCATGATTATAATCATTTTAGGAAAGTGAGATATTCAAGAGACTTGCAAAAGTCCATATTCAAACCTTTTCAAAATAGTTTTTGCAAATCCACTTCCTAAAGAGCTCTTTTCAAATATCTACTTTTCAAAAACTCCTTATCTTGAATTCCAAGTGAAAACCCTAGAATCCATCATTAGAAAATCCTAATTCATTTATTAAAATCACGACTTCCTATTTGCTTCAAATGACAACTTTCCAAAACCTTCTTCTACATAAAATCATAGATTTTTAAATTCAAGATTTTTAAAATTAAAGCCTTCTAATTCCGTGCCAAATCAAATCTTGTCTAAATAGGAAACCAAATCAAATCTTTCAATTATGGAAACTAAATCAAATCCTCTATTTTTAGAAATAAAATCTAATCTTTTGCTTTAAGAAATAAAAATCAAATCTTTGCTAATTTCAATATTTCTAAATTCCAAAACTTTTCTTTTCAAAACTTTCAAATAAACAAAAATTTCCTTTTTCAATTGAAATTTAATCTTTTTAAGTGCTTTGCATAAGCCCTAGGTCTTAGGATTGCCTAAATCCCAAGTTACCTCAATCCTAGGTCAAATCTTTTCAAACTCAACTTTCTAAATTCAACTTTTCAAATCTTTTCAAATTCCAATTACCTTCAAACTTTCAAATCTTATTTTCAAATTTCAAAATCCTTCTAAATTCAAACCTTTCTTAAATCAAGACTTTCTTGAAATGGACCTTTCTAAAATTAAATCTTTTCAAAATCAAATCTTTCCTAATTCCAAACTTTCCTAAAATGTAACTTTCTAATTCGAAACTTTTCTAATTTGGACCTTTCCTAAAATAAAAATTTTCTAATTTGAAACTTTCTAAAATCAAGCTTTTTCAAAATCAAACTTTCAAGTGCAAGTTTAAACACTAGGTTACATAAACCCTAGGAAGTTGAAACCCTAGTTCAACCCTAACCCTAAAATAGAATTAGGAAACTTCAACTCCTTTAAAAATCAAGATGGCTTTCAAACTCCAATTCAATTCAAGATAATCTCAAAGTTCAATTCAAACTTTCCAAAGTAAGTCCAAATTCTATTTCAAAATTTAATTTCAAATTCAAGTTTTATGGCAAAGTCAATCCCAAGTTCAATTTCAAATTAAGGTCGATTTAAATCAAAGTTTAATTTCAAATCAAACCTTTTCAAGTCAAACTTTCCAAAGGCCACAAGGTGTCTTTTAAAATCAAATAAGACCCCAAAGTGTCTATTTTCAATCGGATCCCGAGTCCGAACTACGACTGACCTGATTCCCAATAAAGGAATGCATAGGTAACCCTCATGGGTGCGGTCACAACCTTTTTCAAGTTTGCAATTCAACAACCTTTTTTAAGTTTTTAATTTCCACAACATTTTTCAAACTTCAAATCCGCTTTCCAAATCTATTTTAAAATCAAATCTTTTCTTGCACTTGCGTGTCATGCATCATATCAAAACTTTTTTCAAAGTTCTTTTCAAAGTGGATAATATTGAACATTTATTAATTGGAGATTCTAATTGAGTGAACCTAGGATAGAAAGACACGTAGATACTGCAAGGGTAGGATATGATAATAGCCTAGTGTATCTTCCCTATACGTAACTAGCCCCCGGACTATAGATCATTATTTTTGAAAAACCAAAACCGAAGTTATTTTTCAAAAGGGCTTAATCTTTTCAAAGGTTGCCAAACAACCTGTTTTCTCCAAAAACCCTCTTGAGAAAGTTTTTCAAAACCTTTTAAAAAATCCTAAGTTTATTTTTCAGATTGCACTTAGTTTTGGGCGACCTAACTCACCTTAATCAAATTAGGTGGTGATTTCAAATCTTTTTTCAAAAGCCCTTATTCAAATCAATTTCTAATTCAAATATAGTCGCATTTGTCCTTCTAGGAGAGTGAGTTCTAACGACAATTGCCGTGCATTTTTCCTACCATTCCTGAGTGCAAAAAACCCAGAGTCCAACACTACGCAGTCTACTTATTACGCTGTTATGCTTCGCATCCTTCCCTATGTTAAGGGTACCCGACTTCACTACTTTGCTCATTCTTCCCTTGATTTACATGCCTACTCCCATTCTGATTGGGCTAGAGATCCTACTGATTGTCCGTCTACTATTGGTTTCTGCTTATTCTGGGGTGACTTGCTCATTTCTTGGCATAGCAAGAAATAGATTGTCATAGCTCACTATAGCATTAAGGATGAATATTGTGCTCTCGTTGATACTATCCAGGAGCTTCTTTGGCTTCGTTGGTTACTCTATGTCATTTATTCTTACGCTACTGTACTTTGTTATGACATTCAGAGTGCTATTTTAATTGCTCATAACGATGCTTTTCACGATCACACCAAACATATTGAGATTGACTGTCACTTCATACGTCAGCATATGGTTCATGGCACCATTCATCTTTATTCTGCCTATTCCACTAATGAGACTGTTGATATCTTTACCAAGGCACATCGATTGGGACGTTTTCAAGATTTGGTTTGCAAAGTTAAGTTGGTCTCAGCTTGACCACCTTGAGTTTGAGGGGGGATGTTAGTGTATATTGTATATATATATATTAGATTGATTTGATAGAGATTTATTTTCTATAACTTATGCTTTCCTCATTTATAGGCTTCTTGTACAACACTCTTCCTAGTGCTATATATAGTGTATTATGTCTTCTCTTGCATTCTTTCAATTTAATAGAATAGAGATTATTTTCTCCAATTCTCTCTCTCTCCTCATTATTCTAACACCAAGGTTGAGCTATAAAAGAGGGTGTTTAAGAACTCTTCATTGGTTATCAATGTCAAGGCATGATTTCCAAAAATATAAATGAAGAATAAGTTTTACAATCAAATGGAAAGAAGTAAGCTAGAACTTTGGAAGAATTCCTAATAAGAATGTCGAATTGTTAGCTTACAGAAGGAAATAATAAAAGGTATCACTTAAGGCAACAAATAATTAAAAGAATTCTTAATAAGAATGTCAGAATTGCAAACTTAAGGAAAGAATTAATGAAAGCCATAATTTAATGCATAAGTAGATAAATTGGGAGGTAGGGAGAAAATTTAGGATGTCACCAAAACTAAAAGGCTAACTATGGAACAATTTTAGTTAGCTAGAAATAGGAAAGAAGATTCATTAGGGACGCCATGTATTGTATTTAAGATCAAGTATGTTAAGTACTAGCATTATGCCCATGCAAAGAAATATCTATGAATCAAAATGATAATGATGATCAAAATCTATCTATACTGTATATTATAGCAATAGGTTGTTGGGTCTTTTTTTTTTTTTTTTTTTGCTATAGTACTTTAAAAATTCAAAAGACTAAAAAAATTGAATTGAGTCTTTCAATATCAAAGACCCAACAACTTAGAAAATAGGTTGTTGGGTCTTTGATATTAAAAGACTCAATCTAATTTCTTAGTTTTTTGAATTTTTAAAGTACTAATATTACATGTGTCATAATGGCATTGGTTTAACCCATAGTTACTAAAATAGTGAAGTGGAAGCGGGAAATGTTAGGGATTGGAAGCAAAAACGCAGCCAAAAAATACAAGGGGATACGGGAAGGAAGAAATGATTGAGAAACTTTTAGAAATCTTATTAAGAAGCTTTTGTGAAACTCAAATGAAACCATTAAGAGATTTAGTGGAAACCTTTACGAAACTTAAAGGAGACCTTCAAAAAATTTAGTGGAAACTTACATGAATAATTTCATAGATATCTAGTTAGAACCTAAGGGAAAAAATGTATAAAATTATTATTTCAAGTTTTCCAAGTGTTTTCCCTAAGTTTCCAAAGAGTTTTCGGTACCAGTACGAAACTCGTTTAAAATATTTGGTGAAACGTTCCGAAAACGTAGAGGAAACGTTTAGAAACTCTTGGAAAGTTTTACCTAAAATTCAAAAATATTAGAATTATTATCTTTACATTTTAAATATCTTACAATTTTAGAAAATTCTTCTTCAAATTAAAAAGGACATTAGCATTGTTATTTTCAACTTTCTTAAAATTTTCTCTTATAATTTTAGAAATTTATTCCTTAAAATTCAATACTATACAATTTTGTATTTAAATCATTTTAATTTTTCTTTTTAGAAGTACAAATATCAATAAGTCTATAGTATAGAATTTTGCAATTGTTATGAGGCCATTGAGATTAAAACATTCAACTCTTTATTTTTGCTTTTTAATTTTTATATTATCAGATCAAAATTTAGACAAGAATTTATTAAGCACTGCTATAAATGTCTCTATTCTAAAATTTCTAATTTTGTGGCTCAAAATTATGACTAGATGAATGAACTATTTAAAAACTTAAAAAACTATCCCTGAAATTTTATTTTTCAATCTTAGTATCTTACCTTCTTGGATTTCATGCCCTCAACTATGTGGCGTTCAATTTTGTTCAACCAAGAAATCCCAAAGAAACTATAAATAGAAAACAAAAATCAAAATAACTCTAAAGTTTCTCTCCCCTGTTTTACATATATTATCAGTATTCATATTATAGCTATCTATCTATAATTATTGATCATAGATATCCGATAACAATTGATTATGATATCTTTGAACTAAAATTCTTGATTTAACTTTTGAACTTACTGGATTGTCTTTCAATTTTTTTCTATATTGACTTTTGATTAATATAACAAGTTTATCAAAATTCATTTAGATATGCTCTTTCACGAAATGTTTAATAAAATAAAAGTAATTTAAGTTCATATGATCAGAAAAACACGTCACAAATTTATTAATCATGCATCATTTATTATTTTTTTATTTAACAAATCTCTTATTATTGGTCAATTTGCTTTTGGTTTGAAACAAATCAATCACATCTCTTTAAATATGTTTAAAAATAATAATTAAAATAAATAAAAATTTTGGCAAGCCCCAATGAAATTTAAGTTATAGTATTTAAAATTTTCAATTAAAGAGTAATTCATATACTTTTAAGTATTTAAAAATGACAAAGTTATCTAGCATTAGTAACTGAAATGACCCCTAGGCAAATTTTTTAATTCTGCGTATGTTAATATGAAACTATTTTAAAATTTTTATTTTTTTATATTTTTAATGCCTTCAAAATATTCTATTTTTTAAACATTTAATGAAAATAAAACAAAATTTTGAAGTATGTTTTAAATAATAAGGAAATAAAAAGTATTTCAAGTATTTTAATTATGTGACTCTAATATGATTTTAATTTTTTAGTGAGCTTGGTAGTGAATAATATAGTCATTTTGAGAAGGAATGTTTATGATATACATACACAGAGTTAGGTTAAAATTTATCACCAACAACCGTAACGAGTCTTTATAAAGCTTATTTATTATTTTCTTTTTCTTTTGTTGTTATTTAATTAAAGGATGCTTTATGTTTACTTTTTACATAAAATTGAATTAATATTAAGTTAGATATTTAGTATTATTTAGTTGAGTCAAACTTACAAGTAATCTAAACATTAATAATAAGTCACATATCTATCACTTAAAGTTTAAATTTTTTATTTATAAATTTTTAGCTTTATGTGATAATAGTAAGTTTAAGAATATCAAAATTTATTCCTTGTTTTTATAAATATTTTATTTTTAAATTCTATTGTCTATGTCCCTTGCATTGCACGAGTTCACTGCTAGTATATATATAAGCAAAATGGTAATGAGGGTTGTGGTCTTTCGCCACGAGACTTTATAGATATAATCATGCCTATGAGTTACAATGAGAAATTATTTAGTAAGTCTAGAACACCATCTCAGTATGGTGGTGTAATGTGCTCAACTAATTAAACGTAACCACATCTATTTTTTGTCAACTCAACTACATAGGTAATAAATACGAACATATTAAGAAAGTCATTCTTTTCAATATTCTAAAAATTAGGTCAATCAACCTAAAATAGGAATATATGTTTATTTTTAATTGGTTGGGTATACCACATCATCATGCTGACATAGTGTTTCGGACATACTGAATAATTTCTCGAGTTATGACATACTAAAATTTCCTGACAAATGGACAACATTTGTTTGAGACACCATTAAAGCCCAAAGGGAGCTCTCTGTGCAAAATGATGCGATTTAATAAAATGCTATACAAATAAAAATTTTTTACTAAGACTAGATAAAAG
This sequence comes from Euryodendron excelsum, assembly GCA_033060915.1. Lineage (NCBI taxonomy): Eukaryota > Viridiplantae > Streptophyta > Magnoliopsida > Ericales > Pentaphylacaceae > Euryodendron > Euryodendron excelsum. The sequence continues at coordinate 6,563,670 of CM065398.1, read as the reverse complement.
TCATTCACTTTAAATAAAACACTTATCATGATAGATTTTAATTATAATAATGTCACTGTCACATTATTCTAGTGGAGTTTTCAGTAAAAATTTTCTAAAAGAATAATATTTTTCTTTAATAAATTCTAACCCATCTAAAAAACATGCATGGTGGTGGTATATGCATGAAAATGTCTGAAATAGTCTTGACACCAATGTTCGAATAGGATAAAAGAATGCAAAGCCTAAATTGAAAGCCGATCTTATTCTGTTCAAACTCAAATACGAACAAGGAACAATGAGATAAAGTTTTACGTGCTCTATGAATCTGCATGACTCCATTAAAGGCTTGCAGTGGTGTTTTATTATGTAAAAGGAAATTATTCACAGTTTCAAACCCCATTAAGATTCGTTTGTATTGGGATTATGTAGACACTCAGAAGACACCACCAAGAGTCGTAAACTAATGGACATGTCTCTACTCATTTAAGTACGGAGTCAATCCATCATGTGTGTCGTCCATGGCCTTAAAACCAATAGAAACAAAGGAAGATAATGCAACAGGCAAAAAGCGAAGACAAGTTTCCATCATAGTTGAATGTGGTGCGGTAAGTAGGACTGGAGAGAGGAAGAGATGTAAAGATAGGAGATGAATAAAAATGGATTGAAGGAGAGAGAATATCTAGGGACCTTATTTTCTCTCAATTTTTATTCTAATACAATTTGAAAAAATTAACCATATGCAGTTACGTTCTCCTAACAATGGGGGAGATTTTTCTACGTACTTTGAGTTGATCTACTTAATACACCCAAAAGCAGAAACAGCGAAATAGTATTCCATAATAACCCGGTAAGCTCAGGGCCGAACCACAGGGAACGATTATCCAAATATGCAAAGTTGACACTAGAATTCATCCACAGTAAAACCTTAGATACCGACTAAGCTATGCTAAACAACGTAGCATAGCAATGACTTCAGTTGGAACCGAAGCTAACTTGTTTGAATTCCACCATGAACAGTACCAATGAGATATGAACAATTGGTGAAAAAAAATCAAATAGTAACAAAATAAAACAGTTTGTTTTAGGAGGTTTGATAATTGTTGAACTAAACTCTAAATTAAACTTAATAAAATGGTCTTGGATCCAATTGATCTAATCACCTGATTCACTTGAAATTTCAACAGAGATTTTGTAACTCAAATCATTAGCTTTGTCTTGAGCCTTTGATTGGGAAGATTTAATGATTAAAACAAAATTCAATAATAATTAAATTTAGAACAATAAAATTAAAGCCATAAATTCGTACTATCTATTTGTGCAATAACTATACCAAACTAAGATTTGTGCATAGAAATTACCAAACTTAGTCATGAATCTAAGTTTTCTCAAAAATCTAGAATTTAATTACCAAGAATTGAAATATTTTAAAGATAAACAATGAAAACTCAATTACCTCCGTCGATATCCCAAAATCCTTGGATGATCTTTGTTCAATTGGCTCCAAGAAAAAAAACTAGCTACTCATGGCAATGCAAATATTTGGCTTGAAAAAAAAAATGACTTTATAAATAATTGAAAGCTCATACATATGTCCTTTTTTCTTGCCTCCTCTCTAGCTCTTCTCTCAAGCTCTCTCCCTCTTCACCCCTCTGTTTGGTCTTGGTGTTGCTATTTATAGACTCACAAGATGAAGTCATCCATTCCTTACAATCATACATTATTCCTTTATTTAATTATTAACTTTTTCTTTTGTCTTCTTTCAATGTCAATTGCCTTTTTTCTATGTTAATTGCCTTTTTTCCATGTGAGTTGCTTTCTTTCTATGTCAATTGCATTCTTTTCATGTCAATTGTCATGTGAGTTGCCTTCTTTTATCCAAAAGCAAAAACATGCCTTGATTGTTTTGTTGGAGTTGTTAGAAATGAATGTTTGCCCATGTGGGTGGGCTCTAATCAATGAAGAATTTTTTTCTTTTCATGTGAGTTTGCTCCTTCTTTTATCTAAAGCCTACAAAATGCTCAACAAAATTTGTTACGATTAAAAGTAAATTAATTGAAACTATTTATAATTATTTTAATGATAACAAACACAAAGTTAAGAACTTGTAATTATACTTTTATATTGAATCACACCCCCTAACTTGCTTTTTGCTAATCTCTAGGAAAACAAATAAACACACTTAAAAAGATATGCTCCACTTTCATAGGGATCACGAGTGCATTTAGCATATGCACCAAGCGTTTAAACCCCTAGGTTACCTCTAGTAGATGAGTAGTGTCTCGTGAGAGTTTGTAGTGATGCTATTCACAAACATCAAAATGGGCCTGCAACTGAGAATTAGGGGGATAAAGTATGACATGTATTAAAACACAAGCATGTTCTGTCTATCCTACTCTTTATTACACAAGTAAGATAATGTTTTAGAACAACATATGATAAGCTTTTGTGTGTGGATCATTACATGATAAGAAAAGTATTACAACATAAAAATATAGATACATCCTTTAAGTTTTGATTCAATCTCACTAGATATTCTTTCAGAAAGAAAGAACATAGGTATCTCACACTAGTTGTCCTTACAAAAGAGTAAACAAAATGTAAAATCCAAAAATACAACCATACAGGAATGACATGAATATATTAAGTGAGAGACGACTTGGCATAACTTCATGAAAGAATACTCAATGTTAAAATTACACAAGCAATTGATAAGTGAGTTCTCTACGAAGTAAATGAAAAAATAACGTACACATCAAATCCTTGAGAACTTTATTCAGGTTATAACTTGGCCATGAGGTATAAGGTAGGGAGAAAGAAAGGATAAAAGGCTCAAAACATGTGTGATTAGACATGAATTGATCAATGAATATATACCTTCAATTTTCCTATTTTATTTGATTTGATTTGATATTTTTTTCTCTTTTTTTAACAACTAACCTGTTATTCTTTTTTATTTATTTTTCGTACTTCCCTTTTTCCTTTGTTTTTTTTTTCTTTCTTTCGTTGCTAAATTATTATTATTTTTTCATATTGCAAATAGATCAGCCCTCTTTTCAAGCCAACTTGCACAAGTAAAGATACTTGTATTTTCGTATTTAGGGACAAAACTTTAACAATGATATACGTAGCCAAAGATAAAGAAATAGGCTTAAAGATAGTTCTAAGGGAAATAAGTCAACAAAAAAATCTAGGCCTCAAAAGATCAAAGATGGTATAGATTTATTTTTTAAAGTGCACAACAACTCAAGATTATAAGAATTCAACATATTCAATTATAGTAGCAATTCAAACAGTCGAGTCAAATACAGGTATAATGGAGCTATTGAAAGAGTGATGTGAAAGAAATTCATCAAGAATAAATGTAAATACTCCGAAAGGTGTGATTGATTTTAAAACTCACTTGGTAAAAAATCTCTACTAAATTGTACAATATGTAAAAATATAAACTTATCATGATATGATAATAGTGATGCAAAATAGTCTCTTTCTATGTGTTAAGATAAAATCTTGTAATTGTATTAAAAAAAAGGATAAAACAAAAATTAGGCTAAGCTGAATGAGAACATGTTTTAACAAATTCTCAAAATCTGCATTTGCATTTCACATAAAACTATACAAAATTATAAAAGATACGCAAATCTCATTTGTAGATCTCAAGTGCATTCAAATTATACGCTCCTCGATCTTGCACATGTTTTTTTTTGTGTAAAATACAGAACATCTGCAAAATAAATGTTAGTCATATTTACAAATAAAAATAAACACACAAACAAGATACTCAAACCTAACACACCCCTAGGAAGAATAATCATTATAAAGTCAAGCTAGACTATTGACATCAAAATCAAGGTGTTTCAATGCCGTAGCATTTACTCACCCTTTAATAAATCTAGGTAAACTATCTGATTCCATGACATTAGTCGATTACTCCTTTTGTGATTTTTATCCACACATGTGTGTCTAGTACAACGATGACACTTAATTAGTCTCTTTGCTCTTCTCTTACAGGCTAGAGTACTGCGACCAGTAAGAGGTTGAGTTTGTTCCTCTTGGAGCTCAACTCTATTCACCATCTTTGCACAGCGAATTATCTTGCCCCAATACCAAATCGAAATATCCATAAGATGCAATATGCAAATGTAAGTACTCGACCATCTATATGAGAAGTCATGACACTATCTAGTTATTTAACGTTTGCTGGTTACAAAGACAAAACTATAGAAACAAGTAACAGAAAAACGAACGTGACCCTCCTTCCCCCCCTCCCCCAACTAGATAACACCCATGACCGCGAGGCGAAAATGGAAGGAAAAGGGTGGGAGATAAACATAGGGGGGAAGAAAGGTCCCTTCCTTCCAACTAAAGATGAACTAGCTACCAAACCAAATAAATAGACTAAACTAACTATACAAACTGATTGAGTGTTGCTTCGACTCAAGTAATGGCGGATCCATAAGATCTACACTTTTAATCAAACTTACAAAGTTCTCCAAGTAGGGCTTCAGTCTTTGTCCATTGACTTTAAAAACATTCCCATTAGTGGAATCTTCAATTTCTACCGCTCCGTGCAATGACACATCTCTTACCAAATAAGGTCCAGACCACTTACTCTTCAATTTGCCCGGAAACAAGTGCAACCGGAAATTGTAAAGTAATATTTTTTGACCAACATGAAAAGACTTACAAATGATGTGTTGATCATGCAATGTTTTCATCTTGGCCTTAGAGATTTTTGCATTCTCATAGACACCATTTCGGAGTTCCTCAAGTTCATTGAGTTGTAGCTTCCTAATTTGGCTAGCCATATCTATGTTCTCATTAAATTGGCAAATGGCCCAATAGGCTTTGTGCTAAATTTTCACCAAAAAGTGATATGATTTCCCATACACAAGCCTATAAGGAGAAGCATCTAGCACAGTTTTGTAAGTAGTTATATAAGCCCAGAGTGTATCCACTAACCTTAAGGATCAGTTCTTATGGTTAGGATTAACAGTTTTCTTAAAAATGTACTTAATCTTCTGGTTAGCTAACTCAACTTGGCTACTAGTTTGGGGATGATAAGGTGTACTAACCTTATGAACGACCTCATACTTTCACATTGACATTCTAACGGGTTTATTACAAAAGTGAATGCCACCATCACTAATGACAGCACGAGGCATACCAAAACGAGAAAAGATATTCTCCTTTAAAAACTTGACCACAACACGGCGATCATTGGTATGAGAAGCAACGGCCTCCACCTATTTAGACACATAGTCAATGGCCACAAGAATGTAAAGAAATCCAAATGAACTAGGGAACGGTCCCATGAAATCAATACCACAACAATCAAATATCTCAAAAGTAAGAATGTGTCTTTTAGTCAGACTTCCTAGTCGTTGACACCTATCACAAGATGTGCAAAAAGTGTGGACATCACGAAACATGGTGGGCCAATATAAGCTAGATTGCAAAATCTTTACAACCGTCTTTTTCGAACTAAAGTGCCCACCACAAGCATAGGAGTGACAAAACTCCATGACAGATTGAAACTCATTGTTAGGGATGCACCGCTGAATTTTCTGATCGGGACAATACTTGAACAACTACGGATCATCCCAAAAGAAATACATCACATTTCTAAAAAAAAATTTAGTTTATCTAAGTAAGACTAGTGTGGCGGTATCTTGCTAGTAGCCAAAAAGTTGACTATATCAGTGAATCATGGAATAGTTGCTTGAAAAAGTACTTAAATTTGGAAAAGATGCTCATTCAAAAAATACTCATTGATAGGAAGAGTATCTTTGGCTTCCCCATCAATAGGGAGCCGTGACAAATGGTCAACTTACATTCTCTATCCCTTTCTTGCCTCGAATTTCATTGTGGAACTCTTGTATCAAAAGAACCCAATGGATGAGGCATGGTTTTGCATCAAGCTTGGTTAACAGGTACTTTAGTGCATAATAGTTAGTATATATGATGACTAATGACCCCACCAAGTACGACCAAAATTTATCTAATGCAAAAACAACAGCAATGAGTTCCTTTTCAGTTGTGGTATAGTTTAATTGGGTTTTATTCAAGGTTTTGCTTGCATAATAGATAACATAGGGTTTCTTATCCACTTTCTGCCCCAAAACTACTCCTACAGTGTAATCACTAGCATCATACATCAACTCGAAAGGTGATGACCAATTGGGTGACCGAATGATAGATACAGTTGTCAATATCTCTTTAAGCTTATCGAAAGCTTCTTGGCATTCAGACGTCCATTCAAATGAAACGTCTTTTGACAATAGATGGCACATTGGACGAAAGATATCACTAAATCCTGCTATGAATCGCCGATAGAAACTAGTATGCCCAAGAAAAGATCGAATGTCTTTCACAGTTCTAAGAGTAGGTAGTTTCTAGATTAGTTTAACTTTGGCTTTATCTATCTCAATCTCCTTGCTAGATATGATATGCCCATGCACTAGACCTTGTGTCACCATGAAGTGAAACTTTTTTCAATTTAGGATAAAGTTACTCTCTTCACATTTTTTTAATACCTTCTCGAGATGTTCTAAACAACTCTCATAGGTATCTCCATACACAGAAAAATCATCCATAAAAACCTCCAAGAATCTCTCCACTATATCACTAAAGATACTCATCATGCACATTTGAAAAGTGGCCAGTGCATTGCATAAGCCAAAGGGCATTCTTTTATAAGGATAAGTACCAAAAGGACATGTGAAAATCATTTTATCATGATCTTCTAGGGCAATTTCAATTTGATTGTACCTAGAGTACCCATCTAAAAAACAGTAACATGCCTATTCTGCCACTCGTTCTAAGACTTGGTCCAATAATAGGAGTGGGAAGCTGTCTTTTCTAGTAACAACATTCAGTCGACGGTAATCAATACACATGCGCCACCCAGTTTGAATCCTAGTGGGCACTAGTTCATTTTTGTCATTTGGAATTACCGTGACTCTAGATTTCTTAGGAATAATTTGGGTTGGACTAACCCACTTTGAATCAGAGATGGAGTCTATGATACTTGCATGGAGAAGCTTCAGTATCTCTCCTCTCACAACTACTTTCATGTTGGGATTTAAATGCCTTTGCATTTGACGCACTGGTTGAGACTCTTCCTCAAGATATATACGATGTGTGCATACAAGATAACTAATATTGTAAAGGTCTGAAATGGTCCAACCTAAAGCTTTTTTTATAATTCTTTAGCACTTTTACAAGGCTCTTCTCTTAGCCTTCAGATAGGCTAAAGGATATAACAACAAGATAAAACTCACCTTTAGTAAGGAATACATAGTTCAATATAGATGGTAAATATTTTCTTTCCAGAGTGGGTGCTTTTTGTTTAGAAGGGACATGTTTTATGACATTAGGAATTAGAGGCTCAAATGATGGGGCTCAGTGACCCACTTGCACACATTATTCTTTCTCTATCCTTCCAGTAATTGTATCCCTAGACTTGACATGGTCATAATCTAACTAGTTATGTGGCTTGCTCAAAACAAGAGTTTTTTCAATAGGATCCTCGAAAAATTCACTCTCAAAGTACTCTTGCACAATAGACTCAATGCAGTCTACTTCTCTAATGTCGTCATATTCTCCCGGTTGTTTTTCAACTAAAAAAATATTCATCTCAATAGTCATATTCCCAAATGAAAACTTTAATAGCTCATTCCTATAACGGATTATGGCATTACATGTGGTTAGAAATGGTTATCCTAAGATAATAGAAATTTGGGAATAAGCACTAATGCTCCCAACCGATTGTGTATCTAATACAATGAAATCCACTAGATAGTAAAACTTATATATTTGAATGAGAACATCCTTCATAATACCCCTGAGAACCTTAATAGATCTGTCAGCTAGTTGTAAGGTAACACATGTAGGGCGCAACTCACCTAATCTGAGTAGTTCATAAACTGAATAAAGAAGTAGATTGCCACTTGCTCCTAGAACAAGAAGGGGTCGATCTATCTTGTTTTTGTTGAGTCTAGGTTGATCCTTGTTGACTCAAGGTTAATTCCCATGTTGATTTTGATGATAACTAAACCTTGTGTTATGTTACTAATGAATCAACTCAGTGTGCAGATTAATAAAGTTCATAACTAAGACTTAAAGTTGAATCTTAAGTCTAATATATGTCAAAGAGAATGCACAACAAGTTCAAGATGCAAGCAATGAATTCAAAGGGCTATGCAATGAACCAAACTGGAAAAAGATACTTATCTCTACTTCAAGTAAATGTCTTGCATTCGAAGACATTGAAGGTGTTCAATTAAAGCTTCTTTCAAGTGTGCATAGTTTCAATGAAGACTAATTTGCACCAGACTAAAGACTTCATCAGAATTTGCGAAGATCAGTTGAAGAGGTGTAATGCTCAGTTGAAGATGTATTAGTTGTTAAAGAATTTGAAAAATGCTCAAGAGATGATTTCATCTGGTATGCTAAAGACCAATTCAAGACAATGTGATTGAAGTTGCTGAGAAGATGGCTCACAATGAATATCTGATCCCTACATGGAATCCAAGTGAAGTATTCTTCTACAATGTAAAGGATCAATGAAGATTAGATGTGTGAATAGATTTCATCAAGTCTACAATGGTCTCAGTAAAGTGAGTTTAATGAAGAATGAAGAATTGCTATCAAAAAGAGGAAATCAGAATTGAAGCATTGTGAAGCTTCACACAATTGAGGTGAATTGGCATTGAAAAAGATATCCTACAATGATAGAAGGAGCTTTGCAAATGAAGAAGAAAAGTTCAGCTATGATCAAATGAAGCTTTGACAGTTTGAGATTCAAGAAGAAGATCAACATCTAATGATTGATTCAATCCAAAATTAAATAGACTTTAACTCTGATGAGTTAGGAAGATTTGATTGATCATCATACCCCAAAGACATACTCCTTGAAGTTCTTATACCAGTGCTTTGATAAGCTTGATCAATAGAAATCTGAAAGCTGAATTCTGGGCAATAAGGAGACTCATGGAAATGAGGAGTCTCCTCCTGATCACAGACGTAAAAGGTCTGAAGACAAATTGGGCAATGAGGGGACTTATGGAAATGAGGAGTCGGCTCCTGATCACAGACGCAAAAAGGCCTGGAGACAAATTGAACAAAGAGGGGACTCATGGAAATGAGGTGTCACCTCTTGCACACAGAAGCAAAAAGCTTGGAGACCAAGTAGGCAATGAGTGGACACATTGTAATGAAGTGTCGCCTCATGGAGACAGACGCCAAGGCTTGAAGATAAGATGATCAATGAGCGGACACATGAAGATGAAGTGTCGCCTCCTGGTAGCAGAAGCAAAAGGCTTGAAGTTCAAATGATCAATGAGTGGACACCTGAAGCAGAAGTGTCACCTCATGACAGCAAAAGCCTAATATGAAAAAGACAGATGAACAAGGAGTCGCCTCATCAACATGAAGAGGGGACTCTTGAACTCAGTGAACATCGTCTGGTAAATGCAGAAGCAGGAAGCGTCGACACCACAAAAAATGGAGTCGATTCCCTCTGTTATAACGACTATTTTTCTTAACGTTATAACGGACTGGACGCGCATTAATGATACCCAACTACCTCCAACGGATGGAATGAATGCAAGGGTATATATACTAGCCTCCAACTACATTTATATACAAGAATTAAGAGGAAGAAACAATAAGAGACAAGAATCACTGATCTACTTGATTTTCCTGAACATTCTTCCTGTTTTATTCTTGTGAGCTTTGATTGTAAATCTACTCTTGCTAGAGAGTTTGTTTGTGAGTTGTATACTCCTATACACTTGTAATTGAGAGTTTGAGAGTTCTCTTGTGTGAAGCAAAACTCTTGTAAAGTTTGAGTGGAGCTTGGACAAAACCACTTGGGAATTGAAGAGCTCGTGAGGAGTTCTTGTAGAGTGAGCTAAGCACTTTGTCAATCAGCAGCCCATCTTGTAATAGGTGATTACATAGTGGAAGAAGACTTCAAGGAGGTCTTGGGGTGAGGACGTAGACCATGGTTTGTGGTTGAACCTCGGTAAATCTGTGTCTCTCTTTTATTGCTCTATTTTCTTTACTTCTATTGATAACATTGCTTTGCACATAGATTAACCACTGCTATATTGTTTAGATTAATTTTAATTAATCTTAGCTTGCATTAATATTTGAAAAACCCAATTCTTCCTGCCTCTTGGGTTGCCTATTGGACCAACAGTTTTCTCTTATTGTACATAAAATAATAGGACAACTAGTGTCCTTATACTTCGGTGGGGACTTACATTGCAAAATTGCATTCCGGCTCTCATTCACAAAAGTTGTTTCTTTGACATGCAACTTGCTTTTTACAGTATACAAGTACTTCAAGAACTTGGCATACAAAGGAATTTGCTAAGATTAGAATGTTGACCTTACATATTTTACAACATCAATGCCCTCATCTTCAGATGCTCTAGTTGGCTCAAAAACTGGCTTAACTTTCTTTTTCTCTTTCTCACTCTCATATTTTTTCTTTTTCTTGTTCCCTCACATCTCCATTTCCTTCATCATTAACCTTAAGAGTTTCCTTTTTAGGTGAAATGGTTTTATCAATGATTTTTTCGTTCCTTAGATTGTGTTGGTCTAATGCCTTGTCTTGCCTATCCACCCTATTATTGACTCCTTTCATATCATATGTCAATTGATGAACATTATCTTCTAAAGGTCTCCTATGAGAGGGTTGATATGTATTAGGTTGGGGTTGGAAAGGCATAGATTGTTAAGCTTGAACATGTTAGGATTGGAAGGGTTGAGGGTTTTGAGGTCCTCATTGGAATGCTTGAGGAATCAAAGGACCCTCGTTTATCCACCTAAAGTTTGGGTGATTTCGCCATCCAGGGTTATATGTATTTTAGAAAGGGTTTCCCCCAACTCGTTGGTCACTATATGCACCCCAATATTGGTTAACCACATTAGCTTGGCCATAAAAGGCCTCCTTGAAACTTGGTATAATTGGAGATGCAGCAGTTTCATGTTCCATTGTGCCACACATTAAACAACTCTCTTCCTTGGGAGACTCACTATTCACAATGTTGCCCTTACTTGTCTCTATGGATTCTAACTTTCGGGTAAGTGTAACTATTCTAGCATTTAGATCATCGACTTGATTAAGGTAAAATGTCACCTTGGGCTTAGACTCATGATTTTGGGTTCCAGTTATGGCCCAATCTCTAGCCAAATTTGCTAAGTAATCAAAGAAGTCATATACTTCAGATTAGTCTTTGTCATACAAAGTCCCTGCACACATAGACTCAACAAATTGCTTCAGTTGTGGAGTCAATGATGAATAGAAAGTATTTATGATATGCCAATTGGTAAAATCATGATGTGGACAAGTGCTCAACAAATCTTTGAATATCTCCCAACATTGGAAGAACGATTCACTAGACATATGGGCAAATTGAGAGATTTGGCGATGAATCACCTCAGTTTTATACTCAAGGAAGAATTTTTTCAGGAATTATGTCTGAAGATCTTGCCAAGAATGAATAGACCTAGGCGTCAATGAATTAAACCACGTCCTGACCTTGTCTTTGAGAGAAAACAGAAAGAGTTTTAGAAGTGCTACTTCCCCTGGATAAGAATTATTGAAGAACATAGAGCATACGTCCTTGGAATCTTGTATATGTTGATATGGTTTTTCAGAGTCCAAACCATGGAATAGATTTATCAGCTTGATCATTCTCGGCTTTAAAGTCATCCCATAAAAAATAATGCAAGAAGTAGGAGCTTGTCTAGTTGGATTCAGGTAATCCCTAAGAGATCTATGGGGATGATCACAATGTACACTCCCAGTTTCAGTTCCATTATTTGAATTTGGCGGGTTAGGATTCACTGGTGGTTGATGAGCAAATTTTTTTTGCCATTGGGATAGAACTAGAACCTTAGTGAACTAACTAAATGTTCAGAACAAGAGTCCTAAATGAGAAAAGAGTATGAAAGATGAGAGTCAACGCTCACCAATCGTCCATGCACATCCCTAATGAAATATTTCATAAAAGTGTATGTAGCCTATGAAGACATAAATTAACCCTTCCCGAAACATCAATACAAAAAAACACTAAAAAGAAAATAAAAAGGAAAAAAAGAAAATACCTGCACACAAAAACAACAAACGAAAAAAATGTTAGACAAGTTAGTAACAACGTTACAGTAATCTTAGTGAGTGGCGCCGATTTAAGTAGCCAGTGAATCAGCTCGAAATAAGGTTATCCACAATAATCAAATAAATATATATATATATATATAAAGATATATGGTCACCATATTGAGCGGCGCTGACTTAAATAAGCAGTGAATCAACTCGAAAGGTAAACCACAAAGAAAAAGAAAAAGATATGAAATTAAGTAAGAAAACAAAATGTTAGAATAGTAACCAACATTGATTATTCACTAAATAAAAGAAAATATTAAATAGTTAGTAAGTTAGATGAGTTAGGTGGGTTAGATGAAAAATAAAAATAGAAAATATGATAACCAACTTGAATGACTTCATCCAATAGTAGGCGATTATGCCAACCAAAGAGATTAACCACAAAGAAAATAAAAATAAATAAATAAATAAAAAGAAAAGAATTAAATATATACAAATATACAAGTTAGCAATGGAACGAAGTAATAAGTTAGCATAAACCACTGATCAATTGGTATACATTGTCCAATTCCTTCGTAATGGTAGGGAAGCAATCAATTGTCCTCAAGTTCACAGCAAGAGTATTATTATTATTTTTTTATTTTTACATATTTTAATTAATCTGTTTCCCGGTAACGGCGCCAAAAATTAACTTGATCTATTTAATACACCCAAGAACAGGTGTGAAGTAGTATTTAATAATAACTCGATAAGATCGGGGTCGAATCACAAGGAACGGTTATCCAAACATACAAAGTTAGCGCCAGAATTCATTCACGGTAAAAATTTAGAGACTGACTAAGTGGTACTAAACACTGTAGCATTGCAATGGTTTCAGTTGGAACCTAAGCCAACTTGTTTGAATTCCATCATAAACAGTACCGATGAGATTTGGACAATTGGTGCAAAAAAATCAAGTAGTAATAAAAATAAAATAGTTTGTTTTGGGATGTTTGATGATTGTTGAACTAGACTCTAAATTAAACTTAATTGATCCGATCACTCTATTCATTCAAAATTCTAACGGAGATTTTGTAACTCAAATTATTAGCTTCTTCTTGAGCCTTTGATTCGGAATGTTTAATGATTAAAACAAAATTCAATAATAATTAAATCTAAAATAATAAAATTAAAGCCATAGATTCATGCCATCGATTTGTATAATAACTATACTAAACTAAAATTTGTGCATAAAAATTACCAAACTTAGTCAAGAATATAAATTTTCTCAAAAATCTAGAATTTAATTACCAAAAATTAAAATATTTTAAAGATAAATAATGAAAACCAAATTACTTCTGTTGATATCTCAAGATCCTTGAATAATTTTCACAATTGGCTTCAAGAAAAAAAATTAGCTACTCATGATAATAAAAAGACTTAGCTTGAAAAAAAATTGACTTTGTAAATAATTGAAAGCTCCTATATATATATATCTCTCTTTCTTGCTTCCTCTCTAGCTCTTCTCTCAAGCTCTCTCCCTCTACACTTCTCTCTTTGGTCGTAGTGTTACTATTTATAAACTCACACGATGAAGCCATTCATTTCCTACAATCATGCATTATTCCTTTATTTAATTATTAACTTATTCTTTTTTCATCTTTCTATGTCAATTGTCATGTGAGTTGCCTTCTTTTGTCCAAAAGCAAAAACATGCCTTGCTTGTTTTGTTGGAGATGTTAGAAAATCGATGTTTGCTCATGTGATTGAGCTCCAATCAATGAAAACTCTTTTCTTTCCATGTGGGTTTGCTCCTTCTTTTATCAAAAAGCCTAAAAAATGCTCAGCAAATTTATTAGGATTAAAAGTAAATTAATTAAAATTATTTATAATTATTTTAATGCTAACAAACACAAAGTTAGGAACTTGTAATTACTCTTTTATAATGTAATCATACCTGTATTTGAAATTAAGTGGTGCCAGGTGCCTAATTTCAAAATCTTGGTGGAGGTCTATGCAATCTATGCTTTTAGTTACACCTGAACGTTTTGTATAATTATTTTGAATACTAAAAATAATTTTCGGTGTTTTTCCAAAATTCTCAAAATTCTTCTACTAGTTAAAAAATCCTAGCGTAGTTTTCAAAAGCTTTAGTTGGGGTCTCCTTTTCTTTTTGGGTTTTCCATTTTCAAGATAGTCAATTTAAAACCATGGATAGGCTTGTCTCAAGTAATTAGTCTTGATTAGATCTATCCATAAATGGCAAAGCTGAGCTTAACTTGTGAACAGCCACTACGAAAAGTAGTCTTCATTAGGGCTTATTATTTTTTTCAATCTCCGCGTGGGCTATCAGGTCATATAGTAAACTAGCATAGTGGTAAGAGTCATTTTTTTATATGCCTTCCACGTGGGATTCATATTGTTTGCACCCAAAGTACAATTTTCTTAGAAAGATGATATTGCATGTCTTGCAAGATTACTCAACAATTTCAGATGACGTAACAGTGCATTGGGAAGGCTTCGAATAATAACACTTTAATATTTCAAGACAAATCAAGAAGTGGTTGATAGAAGTGTTCTCACCAATATAGGAGCATGGTAGCTTTTCATAATATGAGAGTAGTTATTGGTAAACAAAAAAATAACTTTTTCAAGACAAAGATGTTTTACAATTTTGTCGGAAGTGATCGTATGAGCCTTCTTAGAATCATTCTATCACTTGATTCATTGTTTGCATTATCCCCTTTTCGAGGTACGAACATGTGTGTTGCTAAGACATATCAACAGAAGGAACTTTCACGCTTTGCTAGTAATGGAAGAGGCACGGATGCCTAAGTTTCTTTTCACCACATTCAAGATTAATTCTCTAATAACTCAGCGCTTGGATTGAATTTGGACCTAAAAGTTCAATTAGGAATTCTAATTTGAATTTTTCATTCAAATTTGTGGTTTTCGATTGTCGTCTGTTTGGAAATGAAAATAACAGTTTGCATGTTGTTCTCACCAATATAGGAGATTGGTTAGGGCAGAAGGATGGTAATGATTGTTTTACCTTTTTGCCCTGATAAAACAGCACGCATAGATCACGTGGGTTCGTTCCATCTGTTTGTAAGACGACCATCTAAAATTGGACTAATTGTGTAGGTTTTTATAAATAGAGGGTTATATTTGTTGCAATTGAAACAACATGGACCAAATTAAAACAAAGGTGAAACTACACCCTTACTGTAATTTGTCCTAAATTTAAGTTACTCATGTAATAAAATACTACATATCACAATTTTACATAGATGACTACTAATCAGCCTAGTGCTACCTAACCATTAGACTTTCTTGCACCCATCACACATTGATCTCCTGCAGCTTACTTTAAGTATAGTTGACCTAAATGAATCTGAGATCTTTGAATGGAGTACTAGAAATCCTGGTTTTAGTGAGGCATTTTCTTAGAATACGAGATAGAAAAACATGATTTGAAGATTAATTGGCACATCCTAGACATCTAAAATCAATCAAGATCTAGTACATCATCCTTAACTATTCGTGCCATTTGGGAAGGATCCGGGGAAATCGGTCGCATTCACGATATTCCCCTACAATTTCTCTTGAACTTGGTGCTCTCGAGGAGCCTTGGATGTTTTTGGAAGACCGAGATACCATCTCAGGAAGCAAGCCTAAAAGTAAGCTTTCGGGAGCGCTTACGAGACGCTTCGTTGGTTTTCCAAAATAGTAGTTTTCGGACCATGCGATCATTGATTTCTGGAAGCAATCTTCTCAATCAAACCGAACCGATGAAAAGTGCTCCAAAAAGTCTTTCGAGAATTCCTTGACTTGATTTGCATATTTCTTAAGTCATTTTATGGTGAGTTTTAATTAAGAAACTAAGAAAAAAAGTCAACTTTGGCAGAGCGTCTATGACATGCTCTACGAAGCATTTATTTACTTGAGTTCAAGTCAAGGGACTCATTCGGGAATGATGGGACCCTCTTCAGAGTGTCCCAGTAAATGCCAGCTTAATTTTTGAAGTCAGCGTGGTCTTGAAAATGTACTTGGGTGCATAAGGGCAAAATGGTTATTTTAACTGAAACTTACTGGAATGAGTCCAAAACAAACTCTATTCGGACGTTTGGTCATGGGTGACTACCTAGAGGTGGTTTAAGGTGGTCTTACCGCTTCAAGGAACTCGTACTTCTTAGTGAGCACGCTAAGGTGCCTAGGGGTAAAATGGTTATTTTTTACCAGAGTTGATTGGATTGAGACTGGGATTGGATTGAATGGTATATTAAACATGTCAGATTATCTAGCGACAATCCTGGAAGGTGGCCTTATTGCCTTGAGAGATTGGCGCTTTTTCGAAAGACATGCCTAGGTGCCCAGGGGCAAAAAGGTCATTTTTAACCGAGTATCACTGGAACGGGTCTAGAGTCAATTTGGTTGACAACTTGAATGTTTCAGATTGTCAAAATATAGTCAAAAGGAATAGACTTACCGTCTTGAGGAATTGGTAATTTCTTCAAAGACATGCTGGTCTACTAAGGGGCGGAATGGTAATTTTTTACTGTGTTGGGATAGCAAGCGCTAGTGTTGACCTAAATTTACGAGTGTTTCTGTCACTCCAACGGTTGTGACTAGTTAGCTTCCAAAGGTCTTTCTTTTCTTTGAAAAATGTGCCATGGTCAAGAGTCGTTTTCGGTCCCATGACACTAGGTTGTTTGCGGCGTACTCATGTCAATCTGTTTATGAGTGTGTTTTAGCCACTCTAACAGCTTAATGGTTTGTGATTGTTTTTGTGACTCTGGAGGTTTTGACGTTGATTCCGAAAATTGCCTGATCTTGGGAAGTTACCTGATGCCAGGGGGCATAACGGACATTGTACATCAACGAGCTAGCAGGCATCGGAAGTGAACTGCTTAAGGTTTGTGAGTATTTCCATCACTCCGACAGTGTTGGCGATTGGTTTCGGAGACCGTCCGGTATCGAAAAGCTGCCTAGAGTATCTAAGGGCATTTTGGTCATTTTGACTTTAATTAGGGCCTGCGGGCCTGATAGGTGCCTGTTTTGTCTTGACTGGAGTTTTTGAAAAGCTAGTTTGGACTTGATAGTGTTGTGACGTTTTACTGGATAATTGATTTGTACTGGAGATTGCTGAGCAAACAAAAATAGGGTGCTTACGGCTTTCTTACATGCTTTATCTATTCAAGAACATGAAAAGTAAAATATTTATTCGGGCAGTGTTATTGTTAGTTTGGCTGCTTTCAGGAGAGCCTCAAATGTCAAATTTCAATTTGCTTCTTTCTTTCCATTACTAAGAAGGCAACCAAAAGGTGTGCAATAATATTGGCCTTTGCGGTAACCTAAACAAGAGTTATTCTGCTGACTCTGAAATATATTTGCCTGTCATGTGTAGAAAGGAATTTGCCTATTGACTTCCCACATGAGATCCGTTGTGTACTACAAATAATCTGTAAACAAAAAGTCTTACTCATATCCATCATGCATGTAGTACAGATTTTCTCGAACCAAATCAAGTTGATATCAAGCAGAAAAAACTTAGCCTCCAGCATTGATCCTTTGCGTGTTCAAATATGAACAAATATTCGATGTAGCTAGCTAGTGTCCTTAGTTATATTTGTGAGAAATCTGTCCATATTCTCTTTTTCAAAAAATCCAAGCCAACCGTCTCTTGATAATGTCAGTACCACTTACTTGATTCCAATACATATATTACCATATAGACATATCGAATATATTCTCTTAGTGGGCGATATAGATATGTATATTCCATGTTCAGTTCGTATTAATATTTTTCTCATTAAAAATTATCAAGGCACAGAATGAACCTTCGATGTTCGGCTCGTATTAATATTGTAAGCATAAAATCAATCATAAAACGTGACCATAAATTATATGTGAATATAGGAACATCAACATGATTCAAGATTCAAGAAGGATGCGAAACTTACCTGTTTGCTCAATGGTTGATTGACCTCAATGAAGCAACGGTTGTAATCCTGAAGAACACGTGTTAGTGGCAAGTCTTCCTCTCTGTACCCACTCTCTATATGACGGAATTTTATAGAAAATAGTCTGATGATGGAAAGAGAGGGGACTTAGCCTCTATATATATATTAAAACTCTAATCACATTGGGCTCCTCCATAAAGGGCTCAACTGACTAACCAAGCCCACACTAAATACCGTCAAACCATATTAATTCAATAGGTGCATACTAGCTCATGCACGATAGATCACAACTTTATTGGGCTTATCATGTTTGTCTTATCTAGACCTAGGTGCAACCCGTGTTTAAAAAAATAACCATAATTAATGTTAGCTCAATTTAGAATAGTCTAACAAATATTTTATTAGAATATGAGATAGACAAACATGTTCAAAGATTAATATGCACATCCTAGACATATATAATCAGGCAGAATCCAGTCCATAATCGTTAACTACATGGCTTTCCTATATGCTTTATCTGTTCAAGAACATAAGAAGTGAAATATTTATTCGGGCATTGTTATTGTTAGTTTGGCTGCTTTCTTTTCAAATGTCAAATTTCAATTTGCTTCTTTCTTTCCATTACTAAGAAGCCAACCAAACGGTTTGCAATAATACTGGCCTTTGCGGCAACCTAAACAAAAGTTATTCTGCTGACTCCGAAATATATTTGCTTGTCATTTATAGAAAGAAATTTACCTATTGACTTCACACATGAGATCCGTTGTGTAATACAAATAATCTGCAGTAAAAAAAAAAATCTTAAAGATATCCATCGTGCATGTAGTACGGATTATCTGGAATCTAGTCAAGTTGATATCAGACGAAAAACACTTATTTATATTAAGCATTGATCCTTTACGTGAAATATGCGATATGGCTAGCTAGTGTCCTTAGTTATCTTTGTGAGAAATCAATTCATATTCTCTATTTTTGTTAAATCCAAGCCAACCTTCTCTTGATGATATCCGTAACACTTACTTGATTCCAATATATATAGTATCATAGACATATCGCATCTATGCCCTTAATGAACGAGATATATATATATATATGATGTTCGGTCGTATTAATATTTTCTCATTCAAATTTATCTAGTCGCAGAATGAAGCAGTGCACATCTGTGTCAACCTCTAGACTGAAAGAATAATTAGCTCTGATTGTAACTTCTTTGAGGAGCTGCATAGCTTGAAATCCTCACATTCCATTCATATATAAAGAAAGTTAGGATAAACACCATGATATCCTCGTGTTTTTGTACAATTTAAAAAACATGCTTGGCATTTCTTTTCTTTTCTTTTCTCTTCATCTTTCCCCTTTTTATAAATTTTTTTTTTTTTTTTGGGTAAGTAAGAAAAAAAAAAGTTTGCTTTTCTCTTTTCTTCATTCTTCTACAGCATGAAGATAGGCAAATATCATCTTTACTTAATATCCGTTTTTCCAATTTCTTTCTCTTTTTTATTTTTCCCCCCAAAAGAAAACATCATCCAGTTTCTTGACAAACGAATCTTTTGGCATAAGATGCCTTGTATATTCCCGAAACTCTCCAAGAGACTACATTGTGATCTGAGGTAGTAATTCATGTCTTCTCTTATTCTTCTTCATTGCATGTCATAATTTAATAAAGATAAATACTGAAAAGTCAGTACTATCCGACTACTAGACTATTAATTTTTTTCCTTATTAAGATGTTTAAGCTCAAATGTCATAAAATTTCGGACAGAAGGAAAAAGATTTTGATGGTGGTTTTAAAGTGATCTGTTAGGAATTAGAGTACACTTGCTTTAGTATTTGCTGAGATTTTTTTTTTTTTTTCTTTTGAGGAGTTGGTAAAAAACCAACTGTATAACAAGTTTATTTTATTTTATTTTATTTTGTTTCACATTCATAACAACCTTGACAAGCATAAGTTCGATATTGAAAATGAGTGGTAGGAGATGGCGAGTTGACCAACATGTGGACAGACCCAATGGTTCCGAATTCTATCGCCGACTAGTGATGGAATTGTGAATTCCATAGAGATTAGACATGGAGATTCCAAATTGTAGCCACTTCATAGAAAGCAAATCGCTAAGTGGGTGGTGGTCCAACTCCAACATTTGTGAAAATTAATTATGCGTCTGGTCTAAAGATGCTAGTTTATCCCTAATTGTGGTCATTGAAAAAGAATTTATCCCACAATATTTAGTTCCTTTCACAAAAGATCGATGCTAGAGTAGATGCATTATGTCTGCATACGGCGATGCACAACCATATACACTATATTTCAATCTTAAATTTTTGAAGAAAAAGGAAAATGAAAGAAAAAATATACAAAAGGAAACTGAAGTAAAACACTAATAGAAAACATGCTTTTTGCGAAGGAGTATTTACGACGGCTCCTTTTACCATCACAAAAGGCTATTATTCACGACGGTAGGGACCCCGTCGTGATTAACCATTTTTGCGATGCCCTGTTTGCGATGTCATATGAAGTTGTCTCTAAAAGTAAGGCAAAATGGCGTTGTTTCAACTGTGTAAATGTGTTGCATCTTTTTTGTGACGGTTTATTAGCGACGGCTTAGTCTCGATGCAAATAATCCCTCATGCGCTGTTGTTTGGGCAAGAAAATAATTTGAAATTTTATTAAAGCAGCGTCATTTTATTCACTCACCTAAACGACGTCATTTTGGTGGCCAAAATTGATTTCCCCCCTTTCCCTATTGCTCGCATCTTCCCTCCCTCAGCCCAAATTAACTTAGCCTCCCTTTCTCGATCAGCCTTCACATTCCATCACGATCAGTCTGCTGCCGCTGTTGTGTATGGAGACAAGCCACTAACCATCTAGAAGCCCGCGGATGAAGATATCCCATAGCCCACCACATTTGAAGATTTGCATTTGGGGAAGAAATTTGCAGCCACCACAGATGACTCTCTCCCCCTTTTCTATCTATAAAGGAAGGGAGCTAGTGGACACATATACAATATAAGGAGCAGAAGTCAGTGTGAGGAATTGAGAGAATAGAGAAGAGAGAAAATAGTGAGAGTTTGTGTAAGAGAGAGTTTGTAAACTCTTGTAATTACTCCTGTAATCCCTTATTTGTTCATAGTAAATACCGTAGTGACTCAGTGTGGACGTAGCCCTAAATTGTTTGGGTGAACCACAATAAATCTGTGTGTCTCTTTGTGAGTATGTGATATATTTTTCTTTTTTCTTTATCTTCTGTACAAATTTAATTGCTCAAATCTTGGGCAGATCTCCCTAACAATTGGTATCAGAGTCTGATTTCTATAAAATTGGTGGAGCCCATGAAAGCAAATGTTTTTGTGTAAAAACAAGTTCTGCTACAGTATCTCCGCGTAAAGCTACAATGCGTTGCTATAGTGTCTCCACGTGAAGCTACAGTGGATCGCTGCAGTAGTACCGAGTTGTAACAGTAACCGAGTTGTAGCAGTTTTTGAGTTACAACAATTCTCAAGTTGCAACAGTAGCTGATTCCTTGAAACATCAATGATGGCAGAAGACTGAAAAGTCAAAATTGAAAAATTCAATGATTCAAACTTCAGATTGTGGAAGATGCAAATAAAGGGTTATCTCTACCAGAAGGATCTTTATCTACCTCTTGGAGGAGTGTCAAAGAAGTCGATGGAGATAAAGAAGGAAAAGTGGGATCTACTCGACTGTAAAGCCTTGGGTACAATAAGGCTGACCCTTGCTGCGTCAATTGCCTTCAATATTAGGAACGAGAAAACAACTGAAGGTTTGATGGCTACTCTATCATGAATGTATGAGAAGCCCTCTGCTACAAACAAAGTCTATCTTATAAAGAAGTTATTCGATTTGAATATGCCAGAAGGAAGAGTTGCGATTGAGCATATCAATGATTTCAATACACTGATAAGTTAGTTGGAATAAGTTGAAATTGTATTTCATGATGAAATTAGGGCATTGGCACTGTTATCAAGTATTCTAGAGAGTTGGAATCCTTTGGTTGTGGCAGTGAGCAATTCTATGGGTTCGGTCAATAAAATTGGTGACAGATCATGTTATGAGTTTGGTTCTTAGTGAAGAAACTCGTATAAAAGATGGTAGAGAAACTTCAGGTTCGGCGTTGGCTACTAAAGACAGAGGCAGAAATCCAAATAGAGGAGGCAACCATAGACGGAACATAAGCCAATCGAGAAACAGGCGATCACAATCTTGCGCAAAGATCAAAGGCAAATATTGGAATTGCAGAAAAACTAATCACACAAAGCAAGATTGTAGAGCACCAAAAAAACAAAACAATCAACAAGGTGACAAAAATTTTGTTAATGTTTTAGAAGTAGAAAATTCTAAGGCAATGTTTTTAGCTTTGGATGCTCGCAATGAATCGTGGGTGATTGATTTGGGTGCGTTATTCCGTGCGACTTCGCACAAGGAGATACTTCGTAATTATGTATTAGGCAAGTTCAACCAGGTGTAACTTGGAAACGATGAAGCCTATAACATAGTTAGCAAATATGAGGTTCAAATAAATCAACCCAATGGAAGAGTCTTAAGAATCAAAGATGTCAGACATGTGCCGTGTTTGACGAAGAATCTAATTTCAATTGGGCAACTCACAGATTCTAGTCTTGTGACCACATTCAGTGATGACTAGTGAAATATGACCAAAGAAGCTATGGTGGTAGCTCGTGGACAAAAAGAAGGTACTCTCTATGTTACTATGGGTACTCATAGTTTAATTATAGTTATATCATCGAAAGTCAAGGCGAGCAAGTGGCATCACAGACTGGGCACATGAGTGAGAAAGGGATGAAAGTTCTACTATCAAAGGGGAAACTATTGGGTTTGAAGTCACTAGACTTAGATTTCTGTGAAGACTGCATCTTGGGAAAACAGAAAAGGGTTAGTTTCATCAAAGTTTAAAGAACACGTAAGTCAGAACGGTTAGAGCTGGTGCATACAGATGTATAGGGACCATCTCAGGTATCGTCTCTTGGTGGCTTTCACTATTTTGTTACATTTATTGATGATGCTACACAAAAATTATGGGTTTACTTTATGAAAAATAAATATGATTTATTTGATATTTTTAAAAAGTGGAAAGCCTTGGTTGAGAATGAGACAAGTTCAAAGTTGAATTGTCTACAGTCCGAAAATGGAGGAGAGTACATAGATGGCCATGTGAAAAAGTATTGTGCAGAAAATGGAATTAGACACATGACAACAATTCCAGGAAAACCACGACAGAATGGTGTTGCAAAATGCATAAACAGAATAATCTTAAAACGTGCTAGGAGCATGAGGATAAATGATGGATTACCAAAACAGTTTTGGGCAGTTGCAGTAAGCACAGCTGCTTCCCTGATCAATAGCGGTCCTTAGGTTGCCTTGAATTGCGGAATCCCAGAGGAGGCTTGGACTGGAAAAGAGGTAAATTTGTTGCATTTAAGAATATTTGGTTGTACCTCTTATGTTCATATTGAGCCTGAGTATAGGAACAGACTTGATCCTAAATCTCGTAAATGCATCTTTATTGGTTATGGCTCTGATAATTATGGATATCGATTTTGAGATTATGAAAATCGACAAATAATTAGAAGCATGGATGTGGTGTTTAATGAGTCTGTCATGTATAAGGATAGGCTTGATGATAAGACTGAGAAGTTTGAGATAGTAGAGCTTGAGGAAATCTCTAGTAAAGATGTGTTGAAACCTCAAGACATGAATATCGAATTAACACCACCTATAGAGATGCAAACCCCTTGTCCTTTGAGGAGGTCTTCAAGAACTATTCAGCCGGTAGTTCTTTATTCACCTTCCTTGTATTATTTATTGTTGACTAACAATGGTGAACCTGAGTGCTTTGAGGAAGCTTTACAGGTCGAGACAAGGAAAAAGTGAGAGCTAGCAATGGACGATGAGATGGAATCTCTCTTGACAAATCAGACATGGGAGCTAGTTCAATTGCTCGAAGGAAAATCTGCATTACACAATAAATGGCTTTATCGTTTAAAAGAAGAACCCAATGGCACCAAGAGATACAAGGCCAGGTTGGTTGTGAAAGGTTTCCAATAATAGGCAAGTACTGATTACACTGAGATATTCTCTCCTATTGTTAAGATTTCTACTATCAGAACTGTGCTTAGCATTGTGGCAGTTGAAGATTTGCATTTGGAGCAATTAGATGTTAAAACTGCATTCCTTTATGGTGATTTGGAGGAGAATATTTATATGCATCAACCTTAGGGCTATATTGTGACAGGGAAGGCAAATATGGTGTATAGACTTAAGAAAAGTCTGTATGGACTTAAGTAGGCACCCAAGCAGTGGTACAAAAAATTTGATGGTTTCATGACAAATTTAGACTTCCATAGGTGCCACGGTGATTATTGCTGTTATTTTAAAAGGCTTGACACTCCGTATCTAATATTTCTTCTATATGTAAATGATATGCTTGTTGCAGGTTCAAGCATGAATGAAATCACAAAGCTCAAGGAATAACTGTTTAAGAATTTGCAATGAAGGATCAAAACAAATTCTTGGCATGCGAATTAGCAGAGACATGATGAACAAAAGGTTGAAACTATCACATGCTGAGTATGTTTGTAAAGTCCTCAAGAGATTTAACATGTGTTGGCCCAAAAGGCAACCCAAGAGGGGGGTGAATTAGGTCTTTCAAAGATAAATAACAATTAAGATTAATTAAAATTAATTTAACCAATGTAATAGTGATCAATCTATAAACAATGCAATACAATCAAAAGAAGGAAAGAAAACAGAGCATAAGAAAGAACACACAGATTTACCGAGGTTCAACCACAAACCGTGGTCTACGTCCTCACCCCAAGACCTCCTTGAAGTCTTTTTCTACTATGTAACCTCCAATTACAAATGCGATGCTGATTGACAAAGTGCTCAGCTCACTATACACAAGAACTCCTCACCGAGTTCTTCAGTCACCAAGTGGTTTTGTCCAAGCTCCACTCAAACTTACAAGAGTTTTTCTTATACAAGAGAACTCTCAAACTCTCACTTACAAGTGTATAAAAGTATACAAGTAACTCACAAACTCTCCAACAAGAGTAGATTATATAATCAAAGCTCAGCAGTGAAAACAGGAAGAATATTCAGGAATATCAGTTGATCAGTCAGTGATTCTTGTTTCTTGTCTCTCTTCCTTGTTATAAATGCAACTAGAAGCTTGTATATAAACTCTTATATTGATTCCATCCGTTAGAAGTTGTTGGGCTTCATTTAATGCACGTTCAATCCATTATAACGTTAGAAAATCTAGCTGTTATATCCCCAGGGTCGGCTCCAGGATTGTGGAGTCGACACTTTCTACTTCTGCATTTACCAGATGTTGTTCACTATCTCCATGAGTCCGCTTTTCATATCAATGAGTCGGCTCCTTGTTCATTTTCTCTTCACGTCTTTGCTTATGTTGTCATAAGGCGACTCTTCATCTTTCGGAGTCGCCTCTTTGTTCATTTGGTCTTTAGCCTTTTGCTTCTGTTGTTATGAGGTAACTCTTCATCTTCATGAGTCCGCTCATTGACCATTTTGTCTTCAAGCCTTTGCGTCTGTCTCCATAAGGCAACTCTTCATTCCCATGACTCCACTCATTGTCTACTTGGTCTCCAGGCTTTTGCTTCTGTATTCATGAGGCGACCCTTCATTTCCATGAGTCCGCTCATTGCCCAAAAATCTGCATTTTGTCTTCCAATGATCCAGCTCATCTCAGCATTAGTATAAGATCTTCTAGGAGTATCTTTTTGGGGTATGATGATTAACCAAACTCTTTTAACTCATCAGAGTTAACTTCTATTCAATTTGGATTGAATCAATCATTATTTAACTCTTCTTGATTTCCAAACTGCCAGAGCTTCATTAAATCAAAGATAATTTCTTCTTCTTCATTTGCAAAGCTTCCTCTTTCACTATTTCCTTCAATGCCGAGCTTCCTCAATTATGTTGAGCTTCACAATGCTTCATTTTTTATTTCTTCTCTTTGCTAGCAATTCTTCTTTCTTCTTTAAAATCATTTCAATGAGACTTTTGTAAACTTTGATGAAATCTCTTCATACATATTGTCTTCATTGATTCCTTACATCTTAGAAGAATTCTTCACTTGGATTTCATGTAAAGATTAGACAATCATTGTGAATCTCTTTCTCAAGCAACTTTAATCACATAAGCTGGATTTGATCTTTGCATTCCTGATGAAGTCTTCTCCTGAGCATTTTCAATCTCTTCAATAATCAATTCATCTTCAACTGATCATTGCACATTCTGATAAAGTCTTCAATCTTTCTTGAGTGCAAGTCAATCTTTATTGAGTCTATGCATACTTAATAAAAGCTTCATTTGAACACCTTCAATCTCTTCGAATATAAAACATTTTTTTGAAGTAGAGATAGATGTCAATCCTCCGTTTGATTCATTGCATAGCTCTTGGAATTCATTGCTTGATCTTGAACTTGTTGTACATTTACTTTGACAAGTATTAGACTTAAGATTGAACTTTAAGTCTAAATTATAAACTCTATTAATCTGCACACTAAGTAAATGCATTAGTAAAATAACACAAAGTTTAGTTATCATCAAAATTAATATGGAAATCAACCTTGAGTTAACAATCTCCCCCTTTTTGATGATGACAAAACCTTTGCAAAATAAATTCATATATGATTAAACGAATTGAACAGAGTTCAGTAACATATCAGTAAAGAAACTCTCCCTTTGTTTTGTAATTAAGCAAATGATGCTTAGAGGATAAAAAGTTTTCAAAAACAATTTTCAGGGAGTTTTTGTCAAGTAATTCAAAAACATTTTGAGAGAAATGTTCATGTTTCTCCCCTTGAGAACATGCTCTAAATATGTCAAATATTACTCATTCCATTTCATTTTCATTTAATGCCAATACATTAAACAATTCATGTTCATTTTAGTAATTCTCCATTTGTTGTCCAATTCTTGTTCCCCAATATAGTTTATATATATTCAATCTTGAACAAATTCTTCTCCCTAATATTTATCAAATTCTTCAATTTATCATGTCAATATTTCTCCAATTCTAAGTGATGTTCAATTCATTTTCTAACAAGCATTGTACATGCATTGTTCAATTTTGCAAAACATTTTCCAAGCTTCTTCTCCCCCTTTTTGTCAATCCATCAAAAAGAGAAATAGAATGAAAATTATAGACAAGTACAATAGCAAAAAAAATTAAAGCAGAATAAAATGTATAATGAGGAAAAGTATCAAACAAGCAAGTTATCAGAGCAATCACATTTGTCACCAAAACAGAATTATATGTCATTCATTGAAGATTGAGATTAAAAAAATTTGTTAGAGTTAATCATTCACAATCATTATACCAAAACAAATAGGACCAGCAAAAAAACAAAAATGTGATAACAGGACCAGGAGTGACAGTACCATGACTAGGACTTTGAGGTTGAAGGATTTGGGAGGAGTTTTAAGGAGATGGAGAAGGAGAATGGGATAAGTCAACAGGATTTGAGGCAATGTTGGAAGGACCAGAAAAGGGTCTAGATCTCAAACCATAGGGCCTCCTTCGCACAAATCTAGAGGCTGAGGTAGATGGTTTGGCTTTCTTTGCTTGAACAGCCTTCTTTCTTGGTGCAACATCCTCAGATTCATCCTCAGAGAAATTTTTTGCAGGTTCTTCCTCCTCAGATTCCAAGTCTGTGTCCTCCAAGTCTTTCTTTGCTTCCTTCTCTTGTGCTTCCTCATTCTTCTCTTCATTTTCTGGTTCTCTTTCCCTTTCCTCTTCCTCCACTGCAATACCTTGAGCCCTTTTTAGTTGAATCACATCTTTCTTAAGATCTTTCAACTGAAGCAACCTTTCATCAATCTTGTGGTTCATGCTTTGAAGCATGTCCATCATGTTTCCCAGAAGTTCATTAATAGAAAAGGCATCAAGGGTTTGGGCTAGAGGCAAATGCTCTTTTATGTGAAGAGCTGGCAGGGACAACTTTGTTTGGCCTTGGAACCTAATGTCCATTGACTTTCTTATATCCCATTCGATTCAAAGTGTACTTGTTGTATTCATCTTTGTAAGGATCAGGCTTTCTACAGTTTACTCCCAAGAGATTGACTTGAAAGTGTTTAAAAATCTTTGTTAGCAGCATCCCATAGGGTAGGTTCTTGGAGGCAGAGATAGCAACATTGGCCATGTTGAAGAGGATGTAGTATGGAACATCAATTCTGGTGTTTGTAAGGAAGGCCCATAAGAAGAACAGGTCCTTCTCACTCACACGCTCAAAGCCACGAACTTTGGGTATAAAAATCTTAGTCACGAAATGGTATACCATTCTCAACTCAACAGGAAAGTTATTAGCTATGGGTTAGGTGGATTCGGGTATGTCATGTCCATAGAGAACTTGAAGTTGTCTTTTTCAGCTAATGTTTTCAAAATAAGTTTCTCCACCATACCCAGTTCCCATAATCTCTGCAAGAATCCCTTCATTTAGAGTGATTTTCACTCCATTCACAAAGCTAGTAATTTCATTACTTCCAACCTTCTCCATGAGACTAGAGTAGAAATCTGTAACCAATTTTGGGTATACATTCTCTTTAATTGTTGTGTAGGGTT
>CM065398.1:6342500-6530000 GCA_033060915.1 Euryodendron excelsum | reverse complement strand
TACACCTTTCCAAGAGATTTTAAACCATTAATAATATCGGTGAATGTAGTGAACATTTCGATGATGAATTCATCAGGTTTCATTTTGAACAATTCATAGCTATGTACCAATATATTGATTTTAGATTCTTTAACTTAATTGGTACCTTCATGTGTGACTTCTAATCTATCCCATATTTTCTTAGCTAATTCACAAGTGGAAATACGATTAAATTCATTGGGATCAAGAGCACAATATAGAATATTCATAGCTTTAGCATTAGATTGTAGCATTTTCAAATCATCTTCATCCCACTTAGATTCTAGTTTAGGATATCAGTTCTATCCACTCTAGTTGTAGGTGTTTTGGGACCATTCACAATGAGTCTCCATAATTCATAATCAACCGATTGGATAAAGATTCTCATTCTATTTTTCCAATAATTGTAATTGGTGCCATTGAACATAGGTGGTCTATTTGTAGATTGACCCTCACCAAGAGAGCATTCGAAATTGGTTGCCATGGATCTATTCCTAGGATGTTAAGCCTTAAAAACAGGAATACAGGCTCTGATACCAATTGTTGGCCCAAAAGGCAACCCAAGAGGGGGGTAAATTGGGTTTTTCGAAGATAAATAACAATTAAGATTAATTAAAATTAATCTAACCAATGTAACAGTGATCAATCTATATGCAATGCAATATAATCAGAAGAATGAAAGAAAACAAAGCATAAGAAAGAACACACAGATTTACCGAGATTCAACCACAAATCGTGGTCTACGTCCTCATCCCAAGACCTCCTTGAAGTCTTCTTCCACTATGTAACCTCTAATTACAAATGGGATGCTAATTGACAAAGTGCTCAACTCACTATACATAAGAACTCCTCACTGAGTTCTTTAGTTACCAAGTGGTTTTGTCCAAACTCCACTCAAACTGACAAGAGTTTTTCTTCCACAAGAGAACTCTCAAACTCTCACTTACAAGTGTATAAAAGTATACGAGTAACTCACAAACTCTCTAACAAGAGTAAATTATACAATCAAAGCTCAACGCTGAAAACAGGAAGAATATTCAAGAATATCAATTGATCAGTCAGTAATTCTTGTTTCTTGTCTCTCTTCCTTGTTATAAATGTAGATAGAAGCTTGTATATAAACCCCTGTATTGATTCCATCCATTAGAGGTTGTTGGGCTTCATTTAATGCATGTTCAATCCATTATAACGTTAGAAAAACTAGCCGTTATATCCCAAGGGTCGGCTCCAAGATTGTGGAGTCGACACTTTCTGCTTCTACATTTACCAAATATTGTTCACTGTCTCCATGAGTCCGCTCTTCATATCAACGAGTCGGCTCGTTGTTCATTCTATCTTCACAACTTTGCTTATGTTGTCATTGGGCGACTCTTCATCTTTCGAAGTTGGCTCTTTGTTCATTTGGTCTTCAGCCTTTTACTTCTGTTGTCATGAGGTGACTCTTCATCTTCATGAGTCCGCTCACTGACCATTTGTCTTCAAGCCTTTGCGTCTGTCTCCATGAGGCTACTCTTCATTTCCATGAGTCCACTCATTATCTACTTGGTCTCCAGGCTTTTGCTTCTGTGTTCATGAGGCGACTCTTCATTTCCATGAGTTTGCTCATTGCCCAGAAATCTACATTTTGTCTTCCAATAATCCAGTTCATCTTAGCACTAGTATAAGATTTTCTAGGAGTATCTTTTTGGGGTATGATGATTAATCAAACTCTTTTAACTCATCAGAGTTAACTTCTATTCAATTTGGATTGAATCAATCATTATTCAACTCTTCTTGATTTCCAAACTGTTAGAGCTTCATTAGATCAAAGTTGATTTCTTCTTCTTCATTTGCAAAGCTTCCTCTTTCACTATTTCTTTCAATGCCGAGCTTCCTCAATTATGTTGAGCTTCACAATGCTTCATTTCTGATTTCTTCTCTTTGCTGGTAATTCTTCTTTCTTCTTTAAAATCATTTCAATGAGACTTTTGTAAACTTTGATAAAATCTCTTCATACATATTATCTTCATTGATTCCTTACATCTCAGAAGAATTCTTCACTTGGAATGCATGTAGAGATCAAACAATCATTGTGAATCTCTTTCTCAAGCAACTTTAATCACATAAGCTGGATTTGATCTTTGCATTCCTGATGAAGTCTTCTCTTAAGTATTTTCAATCTCTTCAATAATCAATTCATCTTCAACTGATCATTGCACATTCTGATGAAGTCTTCAATCTTTCTTGAGTGCAAGTCAATCTTCATTGAGTCTATGCATACTTGATAGAAGCTTCATTTGAACACCTTCAATCTTTTCGAATATAAAACATTTGTTTGAAGTAGAGATAGATCTCAATCCTCTGTTTGGTTCATTGCATAGCTCTTGGAATTCATTGCTCAATCTTGAACTTGTTGTATATTTACTTTGACAAGTATTAGACTTAAGATTGAACTTTAAGTCTAAATTATAAACTCTATTAATCTGCACACTAAGTAAATGCATTAGTAAAATAACACAAGGTTTAGTTGTCATCAAAATTAATATGAAATCAATCTTGAGTCAACAACGTGGAGAATACTAAATTTGTTAGCACTCTATTGGCAAGCCATTTTAGATTGACGAATGAACAATGTGCAACCACACACGAGGAGCATGAGTACATGGCTAAGGTTCCGTATGCCTCAACCATTGGCAATTTGATATGTGATATGGTCTGTATGAGGCTAGACATTACTCATGCAATGAGAGTTGTTAGCAGATTCATGAACAATCCGAGTAAAGAGCATTGGGAAGTGGTCAAATGGGTATTAAGATATCTGAAGAGTACTAGAGATATGGGTCTATGGTATGGTGGTTCAGAGATAAGATGGCATGGGTATGTTGACTCTGATTTTGTAGGTGACCTTAACGGTAGGAACAGCACAACTGGGTATGTGTTTACCCTTGGCAGTGCTGCAATTAGTTAGGTCTCTTAGTTATAGAAGATTGTGACCATGTCGTCTATAGAAGCTGAGTATGTTGCAATAACAGAAGCTTGCAAGGAAATGGTATGGTTTTAGAGTTTCTTGAGTGAGTTAGGCAAGAATTTTAATGATTGCAAGTTGTACAGTGATAGTCAAAGTACAATACATCTTGCAAAAAAATTCAGTGTTTCACTCACGAACAAAGCACATTGATATTAAGTACCATTTTGTTCGCTCGCCCTTGGAAGATGGCAAAATCAGTTTGGAAAAGATCCACACTAGTAAAAATCTTGCAGATATGTTGACCAAGGCAATTACTACTAAAAAGCTGAAGTTATGTTCAACTTCAATTGGTGTTGCTACTTGAGGATGAAGATATTGAGTCACTGTAGTATTATGTGGCATTACACGGTGTTTGTCTCCAAGTGGGAGATTGTTGTGTGTAGAGATAAGCCACCAACCATCCAAAAGCCTGTAGATGAAGACTTCTGATAGCCGCCACATTTGAAAATTTGCATTTGGGGAAACAATTTACAGCCGCCACGGATGACTCTCTCTCCCTTTTTTGTCTATAAAAGGAAGGGAGCCAGTGGACACATATACAATACAAGGAACAGAAGTCGTTGTGAGGAATTGAGAGAAGAGAGAAGAGAGAAAATAGTGAGGGTTTATGTAAGACAGAGTTTGTAAACTCTTGTAACTTCTCTTGTAATCCCCTAGTTGTTCATAGTGAATACTGCAGTGACTCAGTGTAGACATATCCCTAAATTATTTGGGTGAACGACAGTAAATCTGTTTGTCTCTTTGTGAGTATGTACTATATTTATTTTCTTTCTTTGTCCTCTGTACAAATTTAATTGCTCAGATCTTCGGCAAATCTCCCCAACAGCCGCCTTCGCCTGCTACCGCCTCTCGCCGTCGGTTCGGCCCAACGCTTGCACCCACCAGGTAAGCCTCTCTCTCTCTCTCTCTGCCTCTTTGTCTCTCTATTTCTCAGTCTCTCCGTGTGCCTCTCTCTCTCTCTCTCATAATTTCTACTATATGTCTCTCGCTCTCAGCCCCTGCTTTCAATCTTTGTACGCGTCTCCCTTTCGCTCTCAGCTATCGGTTGCCATCACTCGTGTCAGTCCAACCCATCTCGTCATTCTGAGAGTGTCACTGCAGGTGGGCGTAGGAAGAGGCAACAGACACAAGATGCAAGTACCATATAATTCTTGAATGTGATAGGTTTAAGGAATATTATTTTTCTGTGATAGGTCCAAGACGGAAGTGTCCCTACTTTCAATCGCTCTTCCTCTTTCCCATTTTTTATGAGTTTGTGTGTGTCCAAGGAAGATTATTTTTACTTGTTGGACACAGATAGGTCCATGAACTTGACTTTCAATTTCAAAATAAGGTTCTTGCTTTGAGTTCCTGGAATTTTGTAGTATTATGTTATATTCTCTTGATTTACAACTTGGAATTTTGTAGTAATATGTTATGTTCCCTTGATTTACAGTTTGGAATTTTGTGACAACGGTGGGGATGATTTTTGTCCTACCAATTAAAATCTGACAAAGCCCAAATATTCATTGGGACGGATTTTGTAGTATTATGTTATATTCTCTTGAAGAATATCGCTGCTAATTCCCTCCAATTCATGGAATGGAGAGAATCCAAATCCCATTGAGACAATGAGAAGAGATTACTTTCTAATTTGAAGGGGCATCATCCAGTTGTAGCGATATTCTTCAGGAATTAGCAGCGATATTCTTTAGGAATTAGCAAGACATACATGTAACATGCGAAATAAGTTACTTTTGTCTTTGTTTTTATATTTTGTCTTATGGGTTGTTTTTTGTTTAAATATTTTAGATATTTTAATAATCTTTAACATCAAACAAAAGGAAGGGACAAAAAATCCAAATGGAAAATGGAAGGAAGATTTGTTGTGGGCTTCTTGTGCTTAGCTGAGCTCCTGGCTGCTTCCTAATCCTACTTTTTGTAATTGAATTGGGATGTCTCTATTTTGATTTTCGTAGGGGCCAGATCTTTGGAGTGAGGAAGGTAGAGGGAGAAATGGGTGTTAAGATGTTACAAGTGAGTTTCTCTTTCTCAATCCTACTTTTCATTTATTTTTGTCTGTACATGATTATCTCTTTAATTTTTAGCATTTTTAGTGTTAGTTTATCTAATTATGTTGACAAGTATCTCTGTCATTTGTTTGAGCAAAGTGTGCTTCACTTAGTTTTTCAGAAAGAATGCTTAAAAGAATTGTCTTCTTTTGTAATGTAAAAATAAATACTTAGTTTTTCAGAAAGAATGCTTAAAAGAATTGTCCTCTTTTGTAATGTAAAAATAAATACTTAGTTTTTAGAAAGAATGCTTAAAAGAATTGTCTTCTTTAGTAATGCAAAAATAAATGCGTTCGAATTTGTTTGAGGTTGAAACCAAAAAGTCAAAATAGACTCAATCTACAAGGGGCTAAACTAGTCTAAACGGAGCTTGGCAACAACCATCAACTTTGACGGTCATGGTGGATTTTATAACCATGGTAGAAAATTAGAAAATTTTAGAGATTATGGCAAATGTACTATATATTGAAAAAATTAAATAACCTGAATATATGGATTTGCCAAAATAGCTTTTGGAGGGTTGCTTAGATTTGTCACAATTCAACAAATCAATTTTAACCCTATACGTATGTCAAAAGTAAATATGAAAGCAATCACACACAAACAAGACACACGATTTTTGCGTTGAAACCCAAAGAGGGAAAAAACCACAGAATCTAATCCAGCCAACCAAGCACTATCAAAAAAGAATACAAAAGAGCCAACTTACAACCCAAACCTAGATACTCCCAATCCACGAGTGCTGAATGCACGTGCTTGCGGGTGTGCTCTTCTTGTATTGATCGAATCCCATGATCACGTATCCATCCCTTAATACGATTCTTCGATGCTTCATTGAGTGTCGAACTCCACGACACCTCCGGAATCCTCCAAGAGCTGTACTCAAATCCACCACTGTCTTGAACTTCTCCAAGACATCAACTAATCAAGAATGAAGGTTGATCTTGCTATGAATCTAGTTGAGAGCCTCTTCAAGGTATGTAGAAACCTTTAGATTCCTTTTCTCAGTAGCCTTGCTCTCACAAAAATCCTTTGAATCTTAAGCAATTGAACAATCAATTCTTTCAAAGGTGTTTTGGCCTCCTTCAACTTATTTTCAATCCTTTTTGAAGATGAGAAAAACTTCTCTTAAAGAGTTTTGAATGTGGCAGCTCAAATCTAAGGTCTTGAAAAGTGTGCTAGGCTTTAAATAGGCAAAAAAATCCTAGCGGCACGATTCCCGAGGTTTCAAATTTCGCAAAGCTCGCTCTCACGAGATCCAGCTAGTATCCTGCGAGGTTCATCTTGCTCCCGCGAGGTCCAGCAAGCATCCCACAAGCTCAATCCTAGATTTTGCATACTCACTGTTTTTTCCCGTAACACCCCGCGATATCCCACGAGGATCCCATGAAGTCCATAACTTTTTACTCAGATGTCGGATTGATAAGCTTCAAACTTCTCTAGAAAGAAGACTCAAGGATCTACAACTTTTCTTCTAATGAGCCTTTTCAAATTCGAACCGTATCATGGTTAAAAATCAGCTATAAGAGAACTCATGCACACCAACACATCCCACGACTTGTCTCGAAATCCATCAAGGCTTGTCGAAGTTCCGTAGCACACTCTAATGCTTCATACAACCTCTTCTTAGCACGACCTTGCATGAATTAGCAATGAGGATCATTCCAACTACTTGTGATAGACATTTCAATTCCCAAATTACATTAAACAAGACTTAGTACGAAATTTAGCCAATTACATAACCTTACATATATAAATGCCCAATCATGCCTTATTTTGTACATGTACTTTATGCAAAACAATTGTTATGTGAATGAAGGAATATGGTTGCCATGTGAATGAAGGAATATGGCCAACATAGTATACTCTTCCCAATCACTTATCTGTAGTTTTTAGGTCCTCATTAACATTTTTTTCTTCTTTTTAGTTAGTCCACATTATGCTGTATTTTTTTTGCTTTGGTAGCCATGGAAAATATTAATTTCTGCAAGAACCACAAGATGTCACACATCCTAAGAAGTTTGGGAAAGAATCTAATAGCAAGTTTAGAATATCCAGGATTGATCTTTTTATATTGAATGTTGAACGTTTTACCATGTATATTCTTTGTTGATTGCTTTTAACATCTTTGGGCTAAAATTGCATTGACATAGTTCTTTTATATTGCCCTGTAAGATTTAATTGGTAAACATGAGAAAACAATACACAAGTTTGTTCATGTTTTTAAAAATGACAAATTGAAAATTATTAGTTTTCATTTCTTTTTTTAATTATATCCAGTTTGTTGTGGTGTGAAGCATGTATATTCCACTTGTTTAGTTTTACTTTTCTTTTTCTTTCTTTATTACCCTTTAGGTTTGCCTCTTAAGTCCTATTAGTGTAATCTACCGACGTGTAGGTCTTTTTTTACACGAATACACAAGGATATTGTGGTATAGCAGAAAATTCATCCATGAACAAGGTGTAGGAAGTCCAAACAGCTTCGGAAGTCCGTCAAACTTGACACGTAGTAAGGTCTAGGCATGAGTGACGTTTGAAAAGAAATGACATAGTTGCCAGACTCCCAAGGTGAAAGTTGTGACATTTTTCCCTTAATTTCTTTGAAAAAAAAAGTTTTGTAAGCCGTTTGGGTACTAAAACCCCCAAACGATCTCAGAAGTTCATCAAACTTGACGCATAGAAAGGTTTAGACACGAGTGCCGTGTTGTAATAAATAGTATGGTTGTCAGACTCCTGGGATGAGAGTTGTAACATTTTTTTTCCTCTTTTTCCTTTAACTTTTTTGAAAAAAACAAGTTTTTTGAGCCATTTGTGCACTAAAACTGCCAAACAGCTGTGGAAGTCCGTTAAACTTGACACATAGCAAGATCTAGGCCTGGGTGACTTGTGAAACAAATGACATGGTTGTTGGACTCTCGGGGAGAGAGTTGTGACATTTTTTTCTCTCTTTTCCTTAACATTTAAAAAAAGAAAACATGTTTTTGAGCATTTTGGGTACTAAAACCCCCAAACAATATCAGAAGTCCATTAAACTTGACAAGTAGTAAGGTTTAGGCACGACTGATGTGTGGAAATAAACGGCATAGTCGCCGAACTCCCAGTGTGAGAGTTGTGATATTGTTTTTCTCTCTTTTTCCTTAATTTCTTAAAAAAAACAAGTTTTTCGAGCCATTTGGATATTAAAACCCTCCAAATAGCCACGAAAGTTAGTCAAGCTTGACACGTAGCAAGGTCTAGACACGAGTGACGTGTGAAAACAAACCGCAAGGCTACAGGATTTTCGGTGTGAGAGTTGTGACATTTTTTTTCATCTATTATTTCCTTGACTTTTTTTAGAAAAAAAAGTTTTTCAAGCCATTTGGGTACTAAAACCCCCCAAACGACCTCTGATATCCGTCAAACTTCACACGTAACAAGGTCTAGGCACAAGTGACATGTTAGAGAATCTGTCGGCCGACATGTAGCTTAGTATTCTCGTGATGTAAATTGCATTTTTATTTCAATAAGCTCATATATTTACATGTATATCTATTAATTATCATTATTGTGTTCATTATTATATCTAATATTTATATGTTTTTTTCAAGTTATTTCAAAAGAATAGGTCGATGGTGCTCCTATATGGGCTTATTAGGTGATAGACTAAAAACTCTTTTTTGTTGTATGGATTTGGATTAGTGTTGTTATTTTACGAGAGACTATGCAATTTGTTTTTGTTGTATAGATTTTGATGGAAGACAATATTTGTTTTGGATAAATGTTTAAAAGTATATTAACTTTGTTAAGTATTTTTATGTATTTGAATTTCAATGAATGTGTATGCTTTGTTATTTAGATTATGTTAAATGTATATTTTATCAGGTGAAATGACAAATTACGAAAATTATTTGTAATTTATATACAAAATTATTTTTTTAATAAATAAAGTATTAGCGACGACTTTTTATCGTTGCTAAAAGTGAGAAAACTATCTTTAATTCAATGACTTAATCGCTTTTGTAACGGTTACTTGTTGTCACTAAAAGTTTTTTTGCAAAGGTAAAATTTGTAGCTCATTAGAAACACTATAAGTATTTGTGACAGTCTTTAACCGTCGCAAAAAACTCGTTAGCGTCGAGGAACCAATGGTCGCAATTAAAAGTCAGCAACGACGAGTATTAGTGATAGTATCTATGTCATTGCTAATAGTGCCACATGCTGTCGCTCAGCTGTTGCTAAAACTATTTGCGGCCCCAGTATTTTCATTGCTGAAAATGTCACGTCATCGCAAATGCTCATTTGCGGCGACAAATTGGCCTTTTGTGACTATTTGTTCCCATTGCAAATACTCATTTTTTTAGTAGTGAAAGGATTAAATTTATTGTTTTTAGTTGGATCGATTATAAAATAGGCTAATATAGAAGCCTAGTATAATAGAGCACGTGCGTTGCGCCTTATATGCAGGACCGGCTGGTACATTAAGCAAACAAAACAAACGCTTTAAGCCCCAAAATTTTAAAAGCCCCCAATTTTTTAAAACTCTGTATACTATAGCTAAACGCCCAATATATTTTTAACATACGTTTTGAACAACAAAGGCCCAATCTAAATATATATATAAAAAAAAAAAAAGCCCATAGGAGAAAATGTTAAAGGTCCCAAGCTAAATGAGAGAGAAAAAAAAAAAAAAAAAACTCATAAGAAGCCCTAATATAAATGAGAAAAGAAACCTACAAGAAAAAAAGAAGAATGCCTCAATCTAAAGGACAAAAGGGCTCACAAGAAAGGGGGAAGAAACAAGCCTCAATCTAAATGAAAAAAAAAGGCCCATAAGAACAGTGCCAAAAAAAAAAAGAAAGGCTTAAATCCAAATAAAAAAATATAATAAAAGAAAAGAAAATGCCCAAATCAATTACACTAGTTATCTTAAAAAAATAATAATTTTAGAAAATATCATTACATATGTCATTATAAGTATAAAGAATGTCAAATGTCTAACTTATACAACTCTCTCTAATATATAGTTGTGTAGAAGTCAAACTCTCTCTCTCTCTCTCTCTCTCTCTCTCTCTCTCTCTCTCTCCCTCTCCAAGTTTTAAGCTGAAAAATAAATTGATAAAGCTTACCAATACTATCATCAATCAAAAGATTTGTAAAGGTAATATTCTAAAAAAATTTTATAGATTGATCTTTGTTTTATTTTTTTTTAAACTTATTGTGAAACCCAAAAATAAGTTTTTATTTTTATTCGAATTGGTATTATGGTTGTGAACATCAGAGATTGCAAAATCAGTTTTTTATTCCATTCATATTTTGTTTGTGTGAGTCCGATTCACATTGGGTTTGAAAAATAATTTTTTATTAAGTGTTTGATTCATTGCCCTCCGTGAAACAGTGCCATGGAACAGAAAGTTTTTTAATTCCATTCATATTTTGTTTGTGTGATTCCTGGTTCACATTGGGTTTGAAAAATAATTTTTTATCATGTTGTTTGATTTGGTGCCCTCCGTGAAACAGTGTCATGAAATAGAAAGTTTTAAAAATTATTTTTTTTATTTCCTTGGTGTGATTTGGTGAATACCGTGAGAGAGAAATCAAATTTTTATTCTGTTGAGTTGAATCAAATTTGGTACAAATATTTGCATACTGAAAACCATGTTTTTATTCCAGTTAACATGTATTTTTTTTTTGTTGTTGTTATTCGATATATAACTAATTCAATCATTTCTTTTTTATTTATATTGTCGAAACTATACCAAATCCAATTACTTATCGGCATCTACAACTTTTATAGTTCGACGAAAATAAATTATATTCTATTGTTCTATATTTTTAGTATTTTTATATTCCAAACTTGTATTGTATTTTTTTTTTTATAGATAATGTTCTTTTTATTAGTAAATAATTTTAATTATAAATAAGAAATATGTCTACTAGAAAATACAAATCTATTTATGCAAAACTTAGAAAAAAAAGGAGTAGAAAATCTAATTCTATCTCAGAAAGGAGCACTTGACAAATTTGTTAGTAATAGTAAATAAACAAAAGATTTAGGTGAAAATTCTATAAATGAACAATTAAATGATTCCAAAGAGTTAGAGGACAATGAAATAATACCTAATGAAATACCAAATCTTGAAGAAGAACATAAGGAAACATCTATAGAACATGAAAATATTAATAATGTGGATGATCACATTCCTACAAACATTTATGATCCAAGTCAA
This sequence comes from Euryodendron excelsum, assembly GCA_033060915.1. Lineage (NCBI taxonomy): Eukaryota > Viridiplantae > Streptophyta > Magnoliopsida > Ericales > Pentaphylacaceae > Euryodendron > Euryodendron excelsum. The sequence goes on along the minus strand of CM065398.1, from coordinate 6,518,718 downwards.
AGGAAGAATATTGATACAAAATTGAGAGATTTATTAGTAGAAAAAGGTTCAATTAGAGATAATGACATAAATTTCTCTAAAGATGAACTCTCAAGATATTTTAATACTTCATATTATACTCGAAAATTACCAAATGGAAAAAAGTATGATAGAAAATGGCTAGTGTATTCAAAAGACTTAGATAATGTATTTTGTTTTTGTTGTAAATTGTTTAATTCAAATCACAGTACAAGTAAACTAGCTAATGAAGGAGCTAGAGATTGGAGAAATTTTGGTGTTAAACTTAAAAGTCATGAAACAACTAATGAGCACATCATTAATATGAATGCTTGGATTGACCTAGAAACAAGATTGTCAAAAAATAAAACAATTGATAAAAATATCCAAGAACAAATTAATAGGTAAAAAAATCTTTGGAAAAAAGTATTATTAAGAAATATTGCCATCATAAAAAATCTTGGTGAAAATAATTTGGCATTTGGAGGAAAAAATAAAAAGATCTATCAAGAAAATAACAAAATTTTTTTAAGTCTAATTGAAATGATTGCAGAATTTGATCCAATAATACAAGAACATATTCGATGTATTCAACATGATGGACTTCTTAATCATTATCTTGGACATAATATACAAAATAAATCGATAAACTTATTAGCAAATGAAATTAGATGCAAAATTATCAAAACAATTAAAGAAGCAAAATAATTTTCAATAATACATGATTGTAACTCAGATGCAAGTCGTCAAGAACAAATAACTCTCATAGCACGATGCGTGGATATTTCAATATGTCCACTAAAAATAGAAGAATATTTTATAGAATTTCTAAAAGTAGATACCACTGGAAATGGTCTTTTTAACACAATTATGAATATTATAAAAATTCTAGAACTTAATATTAATGATGTATGAGGATAAGGATATGATAATGGATCTAATATGAAAAGAAATGAGTACAAAAAGACTACTTGATACAAATCCTAAAGCATTTTACACACCATGTGCTTGCCATAATTTAAACCTAGTACTTTGCAATATGATAAATTCTTGTTCTAAAGCCATGTCTTTTTTTTGGAGTAATTCAACACATATATACATTGTTTTCTTCTTCTACAAAGCATTGAAAAATTTTACAAGATAATGTACCAAGTTTAATTGTTATTTCTTTGTCACAAACGTGTTGGGAAAGTCACATTGAAAGTATTAAAACAATAAAAATTCAAGCTCCATAAATAAGAGATGTTTTTATTGCAATTAGCTAAACAAAGTGAAGATCTTAAAACAAGAAGCGAAGCTAGTTGTTTAGCAACATATGAGATTGAAAATAATTTCAAGCTCCACAAATAAGAGATGTTTTATTGCAATTAGCTAAAATAAGTGAAGATCCTAAAACTAGAAGTGAAGCTAGTTTTTTTAGCAACATATGAAATTGAAAATTTTGAGTTCCTATTTAGAATGACTATTTGGTATGATATATTATTTGCTGTAAATTCTGTTAGTAAATATTTACAATCAAAAGACATGTGTATTGACGTTGCAATAGATCAATAAAAAGATCTCGTTTTTTTTTTAAAAAAAAATAGAGAAAATGGATTTGCATCTGCTATGATTTCCTCTAAAGTGATTGCAACTGAAATGGAAATAGAACCTATATTTTGTGAAAAATGTATAAGTTGTAGAAAAAAATAGTTTGATGAGAATGCTAATGACAAGACAACCAAATCTGCTGAATAATCTTTTAGAATAAATTATTTCTTATATATAGCAGATCAAGCAATTTCTTCGTTTCAAGATAGGTTTGAACAATTTCAAATATACGACAATACTTTTGGTTTTCTATTTAATTTTTAAAAAATTAAAATCATTAGATGATGATAGTTTAAAGAAATATTGTATTAATCTCAAGTGTAATTTGAAACACAATACTTTTTCTGACATTGATGGTTTAGATTTGTTTTCAAAATTAAAAATTTTAAAAGAAATATTACAAATAGAAGAAAGTACTCCAATTGACGTATTAAACTATATAAAAACATTATATTCTTTTCCAAATGCATATATTGCTTATAGAATATTATAGACAATACATGTAGCAATAGCTTCTGCAGAAGTTTTTTAAAATAAAAATTGATAAAATCCTATCTAAGATCAACAATGTCACAAGAAAGACTGAGTGAATTAGCTACACTATTCAGGATTGAAAGGATTTATTAGATAAACTTGAACATAAAGATTTAATTAATAATTTTGCATCTCAAAAAGCAAGAAAAATAAATTTTAAATAATAACTTTGCAATAATATTAAAAATATAAAAAGCCTCAAAAAAATTTTATTTTTATAAAAGCCTCATTTTTAATTGTTGCTTTAGGCCTTAAATTAGCTTGATTTGGCCCTGCTTATATGATCTAGTAACCTGTTGGGAACTTTGGGAAGGGAAGGGAAGGGAAGGAAAAGAAAATTAAAGAAAAGAGAAAATAAAAGAAAAATAGTTTCCTTTTCCTTTTCCTGTTTGGTTTTACAAAAAAAAAAAAATGAAAGAAAAATGGAGGGAAAAACAAGAGATTGATTTAAAATTTTCTCTTCTTTTTCCCTTCCCTTTCACTACCCTAAGTTCCAAACAGGTTGTTAGTTGGATCCATCTACTGATGACGGTACTTGGATATAGTACTATCAAGGCTTCCTCCTAAAAATACCAAAAAAAAAAAGGCCTGGCAATCAAAATAATATAGACAGAACGAAAAAGAAGAAACCCCTATGAAAAAGTAAGATTAGAATGGCCTTTTCGTCTTGATGTAAGGTTTTCCAATTTGTGTTAATGCAGAAAAACCAAAATAAAAAAGTTATCATACAAAAATAAAATAAAATGAAGTAAAAAGCAAGAGGTATGGCTTTCTCCAAAGCAATTGAAAATGTACATGCTATTGTTTTTTTTAATTTTTTATAACAGGGGTATCTCTACTTTTAGTGGAACTAATACTCTCTAGGGAGCTAGCGTAGCAACCCATCGTCACGACTTCTCACTTAAATTACAAGTTTAATCCCAGGGCTTACTTGCTATTGTTAAGGACATGTATCCAAAACAAATAGGAGTATTTGGTGGAACTTTCAAACAACAATTTCCTATGTTTAGAATTATACGACACGGGATCAAAATTTTGTTTGGCTCCCTCTAGCAAGAATTATTTCCAAATACTTGAGTGATAAAATGCAAGTTTTCAAAAAAAATTAAATAAATACAACTATTGATTTTGTCGTTTGTTTATATCTTTCCTTTATAGACATACTAAAAAATAGTAGTGAGTTCATGCTAAGCACAGTGCGTTACGTACAGGCATAAGAAGAAATAAAGAAAAACAGTTTAACAATGTCTTTTTTTACTTAAAATATAATCATATTCAATATGTTGTATATTTATGAATATAATGGATACCTTCATAAGAGCAAATGTGTTACTCTCATGCTATATTCAGTATTTTGAATGTGAGTTTTTACATATGTATATATATATATGTTACCTCCAATCTTACTAAATTAAAAATATATGATAAGAGGATATTATTAGGTCACATCTTAAGAATATGTTTTTTCCTTCCAAAAATTAAAAATACTTGCCACATTAAATCAGAGGAATGCAAAAAAAAATCATTAGTAATTAATGAACAAAAACAAAGGTGATCATGAACTTAAATTTTTGCAAGAGGATGTTAAAAGAAATATTTAAATATGTTGAATTTATAAATATTTTCTCTAAGTACCTATTATGATTAGTCTTCACCCAATCTTAAATAAATAGGATTTTAATTAAATATCAACCTAAGGTATTAAACATTATAGAAAAAGAGTAAACTAGGTGTTAAAAATTATAAGAAAGATTTATGTTTAAAAAATAGAAATTATAGACATTATAACTCACACAAAGTATTTGTAAGAAAAACACCATCGTCTTATGACAAAGATCAATCTAAATATACTAAAAACATCAAAATAGTTTGAAGATTAATCTAACTATATTAAAGATTTGTTAAAAAAAAATTAAGACCTAAAGTTAGAAAATAGAAACTTGAACCAATTATTACTTAATAAATAATAATTTTTTAGAAATGATGAATGTGATAAAACATTTTAAAATGTCAACGGTTCTTAAAATTATTAAAACAAATTAAAGTCTAAGCCATATAGATTTCTAGACAATATTGCCAGGCTAATCTAATATTGATCAAAGGATCAATAAAAGTTAATGTGTTATTCATTTTTTAACAATTTAAATTTGTGATTCACTTTCCATATAAATGATGTGAACTGAATGGTATTACCATATTGATCAAACAATAATTATATTTAAAGTAGAAGAACCAATAATTAGATGGCATGCGTATTTTAATTTTTTGTAAATTTGAAAATTTAAAAAAAAAAAAGGGTTAGGACTTTTGAACTCAAAGACGAAATAACTAATTGCGATAATAGAGTACTAGCAGTGAACCTGCGCTATGCACAGAAAGAAGAAGAAGAAGAAGAAAGGAAATAGTTTAGAAATATATTTATATTCAGTATTTTATGAAGGTAATAAATGACTTAATAAGATTGAGTTTGTTACTCACATACTATATTTAATATTTTAAACGTTCATTTTTATATATATAAGTGTGACCTGTAGTCCTAGCAAATTAAAAGTATATAAGTCAGAAAATAATATTAAGCCATAGCCTAAAAAATAAGTCTTTTTCTTTCAAAATTGAAAAGTTTGCCACTTTAAATTACAATAATATAAAAAATATTAATAATGGAAAAAATCAAGGTGATCAACTTAAGTTTTTCTAAGAGGATATTAAAAGAAATATATTTTGACCCAATGATAAATGAATAAGGTTATAATTAAATGTTTGGCGTGAGACATTAAACATTACATGATTAGATTAGTTTATTTTGTTACATATTTACTTCCTACCATAGAAATGCGAAAAGAATAGGCTTGAAACAACCAATCATATCAAGAAAATTCTGATTTATTTTTGTTTTCATTTTTTAAACATTTTTTGAAGAGGCGTGATTGATGGGTAGTAAAAGTATTAATACTTTTTTTATGTATGTATTTGCTATCGTAGCAATTTAAAATCTTTTTTTATTTTTTAATAAATTTTATATTTTTTATTAAAGATTATATGTAAGGAGCATAATTGAAACAAATTTGAAAAACATACCTTATAGAATAAGTGACAAACTAGAATGAAATTTAAAGTATAAAAGAATAAGTTTGAAACAACGGCCAATAGTTGTTGGAGACTGCGGAATTTTTCACGACCTGACTATAGTGTATATGCATACTACCAAAAATTTCGATCTGATTAGCATAGCCTAATCTACGTGATTAGAATCGTACCTTCGAGATCTCTATGATTTGATCCTGAATAACAATAATCAGCACTAAGCACGAAACAATCGCTCGAACTCAACCTTCAGACTTCTGCTGTATTCCTCATACACGCCTTGCTCTACAGAGAGTGGGCTCGCCGCTGCTAGGGTTTATCTTCCTCACAAAATCGTGTATCTCTCAATTATGTGTAGAGTGTATCACCCTAACAGCTCTTAGAACACGTATATATATAGAGGCTACAATAGGGACCATATGATTAGTATAACTAGGGCTTCCTACGCAAATAAGGACTCCTAATCCAACCAAGATTAATCCTTATTTACGTAAATTATAATTTATAACACTAACAAATTATAATTGCACTCCCTGTTATACTAAAAATTATATTTCGAGCTCCATATTATTAAATACTTATTTATCTCTCCACGTTAAGATTACAGATACCCATTTATTAAATTAAATTACTGACAATTAAATTTAATAGACTTATTTAATTCCTTGAGACCTTTCACTTAACATATTTGATATGTCGGATTCATAATCCACCTGCAGGGTTTGACATAATCAAAACTTATAAGCTTCCTCAAGGGGGTATCATCAATCTCTATACGGGGACGCGGATTCCATCAATAATAAATATTCACCATACACGTAATGTTATTGTCCAACTCACTGAGTTTATTGACCCACAAAGAATCTCACTCTTCTGTGAATCAAAACAATAAAAACTACATGCACGTATCTATTTATTATATTAGGATTAAGAGCATAAACACTCATAATAATCATGAGGTATTAATTATTTTATATAGTCAATATAAAAATAATTATTTCAACACAGTCCTGTTCAATACACACAAAGTGTACTAGTACAAGAAGTTGAAACTATACCGTTCCCCATAGTCAAGACAGACCTATTAAAACCTTGTACTACAGTCATACTGATGATGTGTCCATTTCCATCTAAGATTGTGAACGATAAACTTATATTTCATAAGAACCGATGATTTGATCTTCCGTGTGTAAGTCGTACTCTACACACCAAATCATTTACTATATAGAATAAGAGACACACATGCATAATCATTAAATAAATAACGCAATGCAAACATTTCTCACACAGATTCTTATTAAAATGGAATAACTAATTTATTAATAAATACTAAAGCCATTACACAAAACATGTCTTTTAGTATAAATTCCCAACAATAGTATAAATACATGTGTATTTTTGTATTTTAGTAATTAAAAAATGTAAGAAATTTGGATTACAACTTTCAATTTCAAAGAACACACAATGTATTGCTATAATCTATCCTATATATTATAGCAATAGGTTGTTAGGTATTTGAGCTTCAAAATCTTGATACATTTTTCTCAAATTTTTTAATTTTAAAAATATAAAAATACAAATGTCATAAAATCATTGGTTCTTAATAAATATGGTAAGATTTTTTGAATTGTCACCCTATTAATATGGATACTTGGAAATTCATTTAAGAAGATATTTAAAGTCTATATATATATATACTATATATTATAGCAGAATTAATGGAGGTCTTTGAGCTTCAAAATCTCAATCCAATTTTAACAAATTTTCAACCTTTTTTAATATTTTAATCACGTGTTGCACTTTGATGGCTTTATAAACTTAATTTTAGAATTTTGCACTTTGGTTGGTTCAGTAATAGAATTTTTTTAATTTATTCCTTTCATGTGATTATATATAATTTATATTGTGTATATATGACTATACGAATTTCTATTTCTTATTTTTGAATTTATTCCTTTTATATGATTATATGAATTTATATTTGGTAAAGCATATCAATGCAGTCATAATTTTCTAAAATTTTCTGTAATTATATGGATCTATATTTGGTAAACCCAATCAATGCATGATGATAATTAAAATGGAAATATATTTTAGTTTGGTATATATTTTCATTTATTTAATGCAAGATGATTATTAAAATGTAAAGTTTGTTTTTTTTTTTGGTAGGCCATGTGGTGAACCCAATCACAATTTTTCATTTAATATTTCTTATATATGATTATTAATATTTTAATAACACAAAAAGTTTGTTTGCACCAGTAAATATGACAAGATGATTATATATACATATATACACGATGATTGCACCAATCACTATGGTAAGAGTATTCTTGGACCACCACAATCACAAGTTCCTATTACAAAATTAGGCTTCCAAAACTTATCTATTGCAAAGTTAATGTTCTAAAACACCTATTATACACTTTGGCCATTCTTTGTCAGTTCTCTGTCATATTTCTTTTTTTTTAATTTCACTCATCTCTTTTGCTTGCTAGATTCTTTACAAGCAAGTCTTTCATTATTCTTTTTCTTTTTCTTTTTCTCTTTCTTTGTTTTTGTGCTTATCTATTTCTTTTAACTATCTACTTAGCATGTGAAGAATGCCACCACATGATTCCACATGTAAGTCCTTGATTGCTCTTTCTCTTTGTACTTAACTTTTATTTTCCCTTATCTATCTCTTTGAACTGACTGCAACTTTGCATGTGAGCATATCACCATATATTTCTCTCTTTGTCTTTTTCCTATCTCTTCATTGACATCTTTACATATTAATATTTCTATCTTTTTCTATCTCTTAATCAATATCTTTCTTTATCTCTTACATATTTTTTCAATATTTTGAATTGAATCTTGGCAATTTTATAGATAAATAGCATATTTTTCAGACTTTTGTTTAACTAGTGTAACTCATATGACATCTCTAAATTTGAACAAAGTCAAAGCTCAAAGTTTTATAGGATCCAATATTACACCCAATCTCAGTGGCTTTCACAAACTATTCTCATCTACCACAGATTCCTAATTACAAAACAAAATCTTGAGAACATAATTAGAGGAAATATAAATACAAGAAAATCATGCATCATCATAATTAAATAGATCGAACAATCAAGAAAATAATTGTGTTTTCAATAACAGAAATGATGACAAGAACACAGCTTGAGAGAACCCAAATAGTCAACTCTCCATAAAATTCAATTCTTCATTGTTGAACATGTATAGATATGTGATTTCTATACTTTCATATAGGTTGTTCCAAAGCATCTTCTCTAAGATCATGAGATAAGTTGGGTCATCATCGACGACATGTACCCGTAGACCCACTGGAAACTGGTCGGAAACCCCAAAGGCGAACTCGTGCTACGCAGCAGATTCATAGATTTTGCTCCTTGATATCCCCGATTCATTTCTTCAAACTTACCCACATGCACATACCCAGAAGAAGAAAAATCTGAACTTACATCACAAAGTTTTGCATAAAAAGAATGATGATACCCAATTCTAGAAATTCCAAGAACTTCAATTAAAATACCCACAATGCTCAGAAAGAGAGTCGATAAGAGAGAGTATGATTTCTAGACGAGAGAAAAGTTATAGATAATTTGTTGTGTATGAGATTGAAAACATTGGTTGTGCGCTTGAACGAGTTCATTTTCTACACTTTGTCCGTGAGTTTATTCTATTTCTTAAATATAATTTTTTTATTTGAAAGTGGGCCTCTTATATATATATATATAGTATAGATACATGGCCTTATATATTTGCAATTAAATATTCATTTACCTATAGGTTCTGCATTTGATATATATTATTTTTTTTGATTATGTGAAGTGTATTAATTTCTATAGGATGGATCGAATTCTTGACCATGCATGGAATGAGGATAATGTAATTTCTAAATTAGCAAGGTTGACACGAAAAAGGCATTTGCTTATTCAACATAATGGAGGGCAAGAAAATTCCTTGATAAAGGTATAAATTATGAATTCTTAATTTAGTTCAAGTACTTTAAAATTTTAAATCATTCAAATCGTTTTTAATTTATTAATAAACTATGAATGATTTATGCTTATTAATTATTATCTTTGTTTAAGTTATCAATAGATATAAAATATCACAAACAAATTTTAAATTTTTATTATTTAGCCTTGCATTGCACGGGTTCACTGCTAGTATATATATATGTATATGTCATTATAGATTGTTTATAATTAATATAGTAACTAAATCTAACAATCTAATCAAATTCTTACAAATTATTCTCTTTTTAAAGCATATATTTTAACTTTATTCAAATTGAGACTTAAGCTAGATTTAACTATCTATATTTATATTATATATTATAACAATACTTTTTTAGGTCTTTGAGCTTCAAAGTTTTGACCCAATTTTCTCAAAATTTTGAATTTAAAAAATACAAAAATATAAATGTCCTAAAGCCATTGGTTATTTAACTAATATGGTAATATTTTTTAGACTGTCAACATTTTAATATGGAAACTTTAAAAGTCATTTAGAATAATTAAAATATATTAAATCGAAATATCAATATATCATCATGAATTCTTTATAATCAATATAGTAGCTAAATCTAACAATCTATTTGAATTTCTATAAATAATGCTCTTTTCAAAACATTTTAACTTTATATATTTGTGATTTTGTTTGGGATTAAATTTTGATTCGCTCTTAAATGTATGTTGAACTTGAGCTTCCCGCAAAATTTACGGGTGTCGATCGAAATAAAATCCGGTAAGAACCGGTCTCGTTCTCCCAAAGGATCGAGCCAAATATAGGCGTAGTAAAAGGACGATACAACCACTCAAATGGGATGAATTAGTGAATTGCTTAACAAATTGAAATTGAACTAAAAATAGACTGAAAATTGATTAGGTAGTAGAAGATTGTAGACTACTCAATTATGCTAATTACAAGCAAAATAGAAGGCAAATATACTAAATTTGAGACAATTAATAAAGAGCTTGGATGCAATTGCTTCAATCTACCAAATCTCTACAAGGTCTTCAATGGAGTTTTGTTTAACTCAAGTCAAGGTTCACTCCATGGAGCCTTGACCTAGAGGATTTTGACTATAAACACTTGAATTCAAGCTCAATTGAGTGTAGATTATTGTTTCATTCTAGGAATCTTAGAGTCAAATCCTCAATTGTGCAATTCATATACCAATTAGAAGATTGTGCATAGCAATTACCAACCTAGATTATGAATTTAAGTGTTCTATGTGTCTACAACTCAATTGAAGTAAGAATTGGAGAAAACATAGGATAAATCATTGGAATTCATATACCTCCGTCGAAGCCCTTGCAAATCCTTAGTAGATTTCCGTAATTACATCCAAGAGATGTCTAGCTACTTGATTCCATAGAAGAAAGCATGAAGAATTGATAATTGCTCATTGATTAATGAAGAAAATAGTGTTTGGTAGCTAAGAAAATATAAGAAAAAATATAACAAACCCACTTTCTCTCTCTACAGTACGTCTTAACAGAAAATCTAAGCTATAACTAAAGATAGATACAAAAATCGCATCGTCTTTGGGTGATATAGCTGCAAAATACGCATTGGAATAACCGGGACTATACGTACGGTATTGTTCACCGTACGTATGGTGAGCATACTGTACGTACGATAAAGGCTACGCTGAATCGCATGCTCTGAAGTTTGGTTCTGGGGCTGCAGGCGTATGTATGGTAGATGATATCGTACGTATGGTGTCTCCTACCGTACGTACGATCAATGTGCACTTTGGCCATTTTTACTCCAATTTCGCCCGTTTTCCACTTAAAACCTGCAAAATACAAACAAACACTTATTAAAACAATTATTATGCTAAAATAGAACATGTATACAACCTAATTGGACTAACAACAATTATTTAGGGATTTTATATTACACTTTTTGGAGTGTAATCACCACCCCCCACCTAGCTTTTGCTAGTCCCTAGCAAAAAACGCGAAAATTAAAACAAAAATATATACAACGAAGATAATCTCTACTTTCGGGGGAGTCCCAGATGCATTTAGCACATGCATCAAGCCTTTGAACCTCTAGGTTACCCCTAGTGGACGAGTGGTGTCTCGTGAGGGCTTGCAGTGATGACACCCACAAACATTGGCTTGTAATCAACAATCCCAAATAGAGAACAATATAAGAGAAATGCATGGGGATATGTCACTATACTCAAAACAATGTATCTTTTCTTCCAATACAAATAAGATAAGTCTATGAAAACAATATGACAAGATTCATGAGTGTGTGTGTGTGTGTTAGGATCATACATAGTTGTTTACAATGCCTTACTTTACACCATCATCCTTAAAGCCTCGATCCAAACACTTCCCGGGCATACACTCAACGAATAATTGAACACACGGTAGAGCTCACTTGGTTGCTCTTAATAAAAGAGTAAATGTACAAGTCATGCAAAAGAGCAACCTCCACTAAGAAAGATGATATAATGTGAGTGTATCGACTTGGCATGACTTCATGAAAGAATGCTTTATGGCATAGATATCAATTAAGCATGTTGTGCAATTAATGTCTTATATTCCACCAAGACCTCTATTGAGAAACATGCTTCGGATCATTAAGGACTTTGCAAGGGAAAGTCAATAGGTATCAAGGTATGATAAAAAGGAAAGGAAGGGTGCGAAATTTCCATGCATGTGTGTTTCAAGAACATGTAGTACTCTTTAAAGGCCATCATCCCCTTCCAACTTTTGAATCTTTCAACATCACTCTCACCTCTTGTAAAGTGTTAACTCCCTTCATCTATCAATCATTCTTATTCCCTTTCTTCTTCTCTTCCTTTCTCTTATTTTTTTTTTTCATTCATTCTCAATTGCTACACATTTCTCACAAAATGTACTTTCTTCTTCTCTCTCTCTTTTTTTTTTTTTTTGTTTGAAGAATTTATATATAAATTAATATTCCTTTTTCCATGAACTTTAGAACTAGATCTCAAAGGGTGTGAAAATGTGGTACCAAAGAGGAGAAAAAATACAATAAGACTCGGTGGCTCAAAATAACCAAAGAAGGCCTCAAATTATTTCCAAAGCAAATGTTGTGTATATAGATCTTAATGGAATGCAAGTGCCAACCACTGCAAATCAACATCCAACCAATAAGCCAAAGACAAGGGTGATGAAGTCATTTTTAAATGCAAGAGCCCAATAAAAATGTACTCGAGTAAGTATAACAATTCTCTCCAATAATGTAATTGGCTCTATTCTCACCGGATAATGATCTCCACTAAGTTAGGCTGTGAATGTAAAGATTGGCAATGCACACTACTTAATATGAGCCCGTGCTCCTAAAAACAATCATCTCATCATGTTGTAATCAAAACTGCATCTCATTCATGTCGAAATCAAAGAATAACAGTGCTCCTTGTATTATGATCATGCTCCCATACTAACCCTTAATCATTCATGAATCCAGAATTGAATATCATAAAACATGCTATGGTCCCTCATGCGAATTATTAACACATCCACTATGAATAATAAAAGTCAATCAATAGATCACCAATGAATGCTAGCAATGGAAAGTACATAATGAGAGAAACCATACAATACCGTCAACCTCTTACCATCATACGATAGATAAAGATAAAGTATCCACTAAATCATATCTGAAAAAGAACCTATCTATACAAGAGATCGACATCCACTGAAAGAAATATATCATGTAAGCTCAAAACAAGTATGTACTCATATAAAACTGAAATGGACTACATCAAAATGCTGCAGAGTTTTAGATACATCAATGAACAAAATGTATACATGGGATGTATATGAGATGCTATACAAATGACACTATGCATATGTTGCTATCTAAACTCTACCCCACCCAAGTCCAAACTCATCGTCGTCTTGGAAATCATGCTCCCCTAGAGATGTAGGGTCTGTAGCACCGACAGCTAAGTCGAGGAAGTCGGGCTCCTTATCCTGCTAAAGTCTGGTCAAAATATCAGTCAGCATCTGACTCTATCGCGCTTGCTCCTATCGAACCTCCTCCTAGAACCTGGACTGAGAGGCTTGGAGCTCTGCTATCTGAGTGCCCAGAGCTGTCTGTACAGCAGTGATCTGTGTTGTGTGTGCAGTCTCGAGAGCCACACACCTCTGACTGAGCTCCGTATGGGCTGCCTGAAGTCTTGCAACCGACTACTGCATCATCTGGATGGCTGCGATCTGCCTCTCAATATGCAAACTCTGTTGGTCTATAATCTGAGCGACTGCCTGAAACATAGGACTCGCCTGGGTTGGCTGTGGCTCATTCTCAGTTTGAGGCTGCTGCTAATGCTCTCCTAGAACCTGCTCTCCCTCTGCGGGGGCCTACTGCTGCTGCTGCTGGGCCTAAACAAGTGCGTTAGCCCGCCTCTGAATACCCACTAACTGACCCGTCACCCTGTTTTGAATGGATAGGGCAATGGGTGCAATCGCCTAAGTTAAAGGATCGTCACCTGGGGTGGCTACTCCGGTGCGTGCAATCAGCTCGGTCATCATCCCCGCAAATGGTAATGCCCCCTGCGGCTTCGTCAAAGCCGCAGGCTCATAGAAAGTGCCGAACATATATCTAGGGAGATCAATACTCCTACCCGTTCCCAGGGCATAGAGTAACTGGCCTCTACACCTGCCCACCTCTCCTCATCACCGTAGCGGAAAGATCGACCTACAGGTAAAAACGAACATCGGTGCACATCTCGGAGCAAGGAAGTACTTCTCAATCTGAGAAGAAGTCCACTAGGTATCAGGCACGCAAATATCAGCTACCATAACATCATACTCTACCTCACCCTGCTGAGGCCAACTCAAAGCTGGGTCATAGACCCGGGGTAGACCGAAGAACTCGGCAAAGATGGCCGGGGTAATGGTAATGGTCTTACCCCTAACGGTGGAAACTATACGCTCATCTCCGGCAACATCCGACAGTGCTCGGACGTTGGCCATCAACTCGGAGACCAAACTCGTCCTATGCCGACCACTACACTGTGCTAATCGCAGCCAACCCCGACTCTCAAACATCTCTCTCCAAAGATAGGGCTCGCCCATAAAGTGCTCGAGAGTCATCGCTCTCTCCTGCACTAGGCCCCTCTTACTGAATATCTGATCATATCTCTGTTGTGCCTTCTCGTCAACAAACCGGGAGGCATCAAAAGCAACAGTGACCCTGCGAACCCTCTTGATCCGTGGAGCCATCTACACTAAAGATCTAACTAAGCTACTAAACTAAAAACAAACTACTAAGGAAAGCAAAGAAAATGAAAAGAACAAGGCTCGAAAGATACCTAAAAGTGGACTAACGACGGGTACGGGCAATGAAGACTACGACTGAAATTTGGTAGGGCTCCGCTGCACTCTCGGACACTCCCTCACTCTCCCTCACTAAGTCAGCTCTGAGTTGACTCAGCTCTAGAAATGAGTTACATTTGAAAAATGAGGGTTTTTATAGAAAATGGGGGCCACCGTACGTATGGTTGCTAAGTGCGTATGTACGGTGGCGGCGAGCCGGCGTACGCACACTAAGGCAAATGGTACCATACGTACGCACTAAGACACCGTACGTACAGTCATAAAGAATATGCACGGTGAGCCTACCAATAGTAACGTGCCACGTTAGCGTACGCAAGGTGGTATCACTGTACGTATGCTAAGATCAGCGTACGTATGCTAAGACCACCGTACGTACTCTAAAAAGAAAAAAACACATTCGAAAAAAAAAGAGTCTACTCTGCACGACTCTGTACAAAAAGAGAGAAAAAAAACTAAAAATTGGGCCCAAAATAGTAAGAATAGGGGAGAACGCCCTGCAATCTACTCTCACCCTCCACCTAGAACGATACATTGTCCTCAATGTAACACAAGAAGCCACAAAAATATGAACGAAGGCAACACGAAAGCGATAAAGCAACCCACCATTTCATTAAAGATGGAAATCAAACATTATAATGCCAAGGGTGGCCCAAACAATATGGAAATAAAAGATAGAGGACTCCTATAAAAGGGGTCCGAGACACAACGACCTACAATGCAAGCTACCACCCGGTGGGTTACTCGAGCCTACTTCTTGGAAGTGGTGGAGCCGGAAGAGGCAGCAGCCTCCTTTTTGGCTGAGTCGGAAGAAGAGGGAGGTGACTCATCAAGGAGATGAGAGGCCACCAAGCAAGCAACCATGACGGTATCATCCGAAGGAAGGTGGGATAAAGAGGTACACATGTAGGCTTGCAAGAATGCGGCGTAGTCCGGGTCCTCCATCTCATTGGAATGCGAGGCTTGGGCAGTCTTCTCACTAGCCTTGGAAGGATCCTTGGAAGCCATGGATAGGGCTGAGACAAAGAGGGCAAATGCAACAATGGGGCTGAATAATATGAGAAGTGAATGTAAGGAATTGAGGTCTGGAAGTCCCTCCTCTTACATACCCAAGAGATCACATGCAAAGGCATCAAAGGTGATGTAAGGAAGTACAATGCAGCTAGGATTCCCTGCACCAAATCAAATTATATGATTCTCCCCAAACAACAAATGGCTAGGCCCAACAAAACAACCTACTCCTACTCCCAAATCAGCCTAAAAATGGAAAACAAACAAACTACCACAAACCTCACTAAAAACTGGCCTAAAAGGCTCTACAAACTAATCCTATTCCTAATGAAATGAAAGGAACCAAAACTAGAAACAAACAATGAAAGCTAAGAAAATCAATCTAAACTACTCCTACTCCTAAAGATTAGAGCATCGCCCATTATTAATCGAAAGGTGGTGGATCAATGAGATCCACACACTCCACTTCTTCTTGGAAGGTCTCAAAGTAGGGCTTCAACCTTTGGCCATTCACCTTGAAAGCCGCCCCATTAGTGAGGTTCTTCACTTTTATAACTCCATGGGGAAAATATCGATAACAAGGTAAAGACCCACCCATTTACTCCGTAATTTGCCTAGAAACAAATGAAGGCGCGAGTCATAAAGTAGAACCTTTTGACAAACTTTAAAGAATTTACGAAGAATATGTTGGTCATGGAACTTCTTCATGCGGGCCTTAGCAATCTTAGCATTTTCAAAGGCGTCATGACAAAGTTCATCAAGTTCATTCAATTGAAGCTTTCGGTGGGCCCCCACGACCTGACGATCCTCATTACATTATTGTATGGCCCAATAGGCCTTATGCTCAATTTCCACTGGGAGGTGGCAAGCTTTTTCATAAACAAGGTGATATGGTGATGCACCGAGCACGGTCTTAAAGCCCGTACGATAGGCCCACAATGCATCGGTTAGCCTAACGGGCCAATCCTTCCTATTAGGGTTGACAGTTTTGTTAAGGATTCTCTTAATTTCCCTATTAGCTAACTCAACTTGCCCTTGGGTTTGAGGGTGGTAAGGTAGACCGACCTTATGAACCACACTGTACTTTTTCAACAAAAATGCAAAGGGCCTATTACAAAAGTGTGAGCCACCATCACTAATGATGGCTCGGGGCATACCATATCTTGAGAAAATATTTTTTTTTAAAAAGCGGACCACCACTTGATGGTCATTGTTCCGGCAGGCAATGGCCTCCACCCATTTAGACACATAATCCACCGCCACTAAGATGTAAAGGTAACCAAAAGAATTAGTAAATGGTCCCATGAAGTCGATTCCCCAACAATCAAAGATGTCCAAAATGGCAATGGGTTGAAGGGGCATTATGTGACGCTTAGTGAGAGTTCCTAATCTTTGGCACCTATCACATGCAAGACAAAATGCATGCACATCCCTAAACATAGTTGGCCAATAAAGGCCACATTGAAGAATCTTGGTGGTGGTCTTTTTGGAGGAAAAATGTCCTCCACAAGCTTGGGAGTGGCAAAACTCCATGACTTATTGAAATTCATGGTTGGGCACACAACGCCGGATAATTTGATCTGGGCAATATTTGAAGAGGTGAGGATCATCCCAAGAAAAATTACGCACATTTCGAAAGAATTTGCGTCTATCAATAGATGACCAATGGGATGGAACCTCATCGGTCACAAGGTAATTCTCAATATCCGCAAACCATGGTAGGGGAACTTTCTCCAAAGATTGCACATGCAAAATTTGCTTATCCGGGAAATGTTCATTGATAGGGGTGGAGTCGGTGGCTCGTCCATCAAGGGGAAGCCGGGACAAGTGATCCGCTACTACATTTTCTACCCCTTTTTTATCTCGCATTTCTATGTGAAATTTTTGAAACAATAAAATCCACCGAATGAGGTAGAGTTTTGCATCGAATTTAGTGAGAAGATACTTAAGGGCCACATGATCGGTGTAAATGATGACTAGAGACCCTATCAAATAAGAACGAAACTTATCCAATGCAAAAACCATTGTAAGAAGTTCCTTCTCAATTGTGGTGTAGGTGACTTGGGCATCATTAAGGCTTTTAGAAGCATAGTATATGATATGAGGCTTCTTGTCAATTCTTGTCCCAAAATAGCCCCCACAGCGTAGTCACTTGCATCACACATAAGCTCAAAAAGGATATGACCAATTGGGTGCATGCAAGATTGGGGCGGAAGTTAAGGATCCTTTTAAAATATCAAAGGCTTGTTGACACGATGGGGTCCACTCAAATGGCACATCAAGGGATAAGAGTTGACACATTGGCCTAGCTATTGCCCTAAATCCCTAAATAAAGTGCCGGCGGAAACCGGCATGCCTAAGGAATGATCGCACATCCTTAACACAAGTGGGAGGAGGTAGTTTTTGAATTAATTCAATCTTAGCCTTGTCAACCTCTATCCCTTTAGAAGACACAATGTGTCCTAACACAATTCAGCTAGTAACCATGAAATGGCATTTTTCCCAATTAAGGACTAGGTTACTCTCCTCACATCGCTCCAACACCTTTCCTAAATTTTTAAGGCATACCTCAAAGGTGTCTCCATAAACCGAGAAATCATCCATTAATACTTCTACAATATGCTCCACCATGTCACTAAAAATACTCATCATACACCTTTGAAATGTGGCCGGTGCATTGCACAAGCCAAAGGGCATGCGTCGGTATGCATAAGTACCAAAAAGACATGTAAAGGTGGTCATGGATTGATCCTCTAAAGCAATTTCAATCTGATTGTACCTGTAATAGCTATCAAGAAAATAATATAATGCTTTTTCGGCTACTCTCTCTAGTACTTCATCAAGAAATGGCAAGGAAAAGTGGTCATTTCAGGTGACGGCATTAAGGCGGCGATAATCAATACACATACGCCACCCGGTTTGAAGACGGGTGGGCACCAACTCATTCTTCTTATTCTTGACTACCGTGACACCCGATTTCTTTAGGACTACTTGGGTAGGACTTGCCCACTTAGAATCGAAGATGGGGTAGATAATACCCGCATCTAGCAATTTTAACACCTCACCCTTTACCACTTCCTTCATGTTGGGATTTAATCTCCGTTGCATTTGCCGCACGGTTTTAGCTCCCTCTTCTAGGAAAATACGATGGGTGCACAAAAGAGGACTAATACCATGGAGATTGGCAATGGTCCACCCTATAGCTTTTCTATGGTGTTTAAGCAAATCTATCAAGCTTCCCTCTTGGCTCAAAGATAGGGTGGAAGAAATGACAACGGGATAGGACTCCCCATCACCTAAAAATGCATACTTCAAAGTGGTTGGTAATGGTTTCCTTTCGGGAATGGGAGGCTTGGCCTCCGATGGAATTGGCTTTGTATTACTAGGTTGAAGAGGTTCAAAGGAAGGGATCCATTGTCCCACATGCATACATTGGGCACTCTCTCGACCTAGGGGTGAAACTTCTCCTAAAGCCTTACCATAACAATATAAAGCCTCATGAGGCTCGCTCCTCAAAAATGCCTTTTCCAATGAGTCCTCAAAGAACTCATTCTCATAGAGATCTTGCACTATGGTCTCAATGATATCGACCTCTCAGATATCCTCACACTCACCTGGTTGTTTGGTAACCGAAAAGATATTCAATTCAAAAGTAGTGTTGCCAAATGAAAGCTTCACTAACCCATTCCTACAATGGATGATGGCATTGGAAGTAGCTAGGAAAGGTCTTCCTAGAATGACGGGAATTTGGTTGTGAGCTATACAACTATCCACGGGTTAAGTATCCAATACTATGAAATCCACGGGAAAATAAAAGTTATTGATTTGGATGAGCACATCCTCAATGATACCCCTAGGAACCTTGATAGACCTAACCGCTAGTTGCAAAGTGACTCGGGTAGGTTGCAACTCCCCTAGACCAAGTTCTTTATACACCGAAAACAGGAGAAGACTAACGCTAGACCCTAAATCCAACAAAGCTCGGTCTATCCTAGTGTTCCCGATAGTGCAAGAGATGGTAGGACACCCAAGGTCCTTGAATTTTGGAACGGTTTTGCATTGCAAGATTGCACTTTGATTTTCATTCATCATAGCCGTCTCCTTGACATGTAACTTTCTCTTGAAAGTACATAAGTCCTTTAAAAACTTGGCATATGATGGAATTTGCTTAATGGCATCTAAAATAGGGATGTTGACCTTAACTTGCTTAAGCACTTCATAAATTTCAACATTCAAGGGTTTATTCTTTGATTTGGTCAACCTTTGAGGAAAAGGTGCATGTTTCAAAATATCCTTCCTCTTATCCCTAGTGGTCTCATTCAAGGTCTTAAAAGGAGTAGCAATGGACTCCTTTTTCATTTGATGCTTATCACTCTCTCCTTCCTCGCTCAATTTTTCTTCTTTCTCACCCTCCTTTTCCTTAGCCTTCCCCTCTTGGTCAACACATGGTTTAGAAGCTACATCTTTTGATGAAATGGTTTTATCAATGACTTTACCGCTTCTAAGAGTGGTGATGGCTTGTACTTGTGCATCACTTGTTTGAGGGTCCATACCACCCTCGGTGATGTGTACTTGCCTAACCACCGGATTGGGTTAAGGTTGAGTCGGGAATCTCCCCGGGGCATTTTAGGTCAAAGCTTATGTCAATGTAGATATTTTCTTTTATATATCCTCAAGCATCCTAGTATGTTGATCCAACACCTTATCTTGTTTATCTACCCTTGCGTTAACCCCTCTCACATCATTGGATAATTGATAAAAATTATCTTCCATAGGCTTCCTAGGAGGGGCTTGGTACGATTTGGGTTGATTTGGAAGTTGTGCCATGGATTGGGTTTGGTAAACTTGAGGTTGAGGTGCTTGGAATGGAGGAATAGATGTAGAATAATGTTGAGGGTTTTGATACCCTCCTTGGTAAGGTTGGGAGTTTGAACTCCCCTCATTCCTCCACCCAAAATTAGGGTGATCCCGCCATCCCGGATTATAAGTGTTAGAGTAAGGGTTACCCCCTTCTCTTTGGAATTGGCCAATTGCATTGACTTGGCCATGCAAAGCTTCTTTCACCCCCAGAATGATAGGACATGAAGATGTGTCATGGTCGGTAGTGTCACAAAGTATGCAACAAGTCTCTTTCCTTACCTCACTCTCGACCGCTAACACTTTTTTCCCTTCTAAAGCCTCTAGTTTCTTAGTTAAAGTGGTCATTCTCGCATTAACATCATTAACATCTTTCAATTGGTATCTCCCTACCCCTTGTTGTACAGAACGACCCTCGGGATTTTGAGCCCCGGTGAGTGCCCAATCCCTAGCCTTATTTGCTAAAATGTCAAAATATTCATAGGCTTCATGGGATTGTTTGTCAAGGAACGTTCCCGCACACATTGACTCAATCAAATGTTTAAGTTAAGGGGGTTAGAGATGAGTAAAAAGTGTTGATGATGTGCCAATCGGTGAAACCATGGTGAGGGCAAGTGTTCAAGAGGTCCTTAAACCTCTCCCAACATTAAAAGAATGTTTCCCCCATCATAAGGGAAAACTGAGAAATTTGCTTTCGGTTTGGTTCTCGGGAAAGAACTTCTTTAAAAAATCTCCTTGGAGTACGTTCCATGAATGAATAAACATAGGCCTCAACGAATTGAACCAAAGTTTGGCCTTGTCTTTCAAGCAAAAAGGGAAGAGTTTTAACAAGAAAACCTCTCTCGGGCAAGAATTATCCATGATAAGTGAGCAAGCATCCTCAAACTCCTTAATGAAATCATACTGTTGTTTGGAATCCATTCCGTGAAATTGAGGGAGCATTTGCATGCTTCCCGGCCGAATGTTAAGTGTAGTGTAATGTGGCAGGAATACTATGCAAGAAGTTGGTACTTGACGTGGAGTGTTCAAGTAATCTCATAAGGTTCTTTGGTAGGGGGCCGCCATGCTGCCATGGTTGCTCCCTCTTTCCATATCATCGTCACCCCCTACATTAGGATCTACCCCCGGTGGAATGGGTTGAAGATTAGGATGAAGTTGTGGATTGGGTGCATTCGGTGTGGCATTAAGATTCGGATGGAAGACGTTGAGTAAACCTTGGTCATTCATGTTTGCCATTGGAAGAAATCCTTGGTCCACAACTAATGGAAGTCCCGGTATGAGTGATGATGAACTACTCATACTCTCAAACCTCATAAGTCGGTTATGAATGTCCTTAGTGAAATGTGGCATGTGATGATGAATGCAAGAAATAATGGACCGTCCAGGTCATACAACACATCATACACAATCATGCATTGCCGGACAACGACTTTTTCTCTTTTTCTCCAACCGATCCTCCAATCTCCTTATACAAAACAATACCACCGATTTGCAAGTTAATCACACTATCCTATCTCCACTAAATGCCTCCTCATAAGGAGTCCTACAAAATGCAATGCAACTATACCTAAGTCAAACAAAACAAACAAAACAAAGAGAAACAAAAATCTAGGCACCGTAAGGGAGAAAGAGATTACCAAGACCCAAGCCGTAGATGCTTCCGTCGAGGGTGAGTAATCAACTCCCACCTGTTTGCAATTTTGCTATTCTGTTTAGTTTTCTTTTTCTCCTTTATTTGCTATTTTTGTATTTTTCTTATATGCAATTCGCCAAGTGCTTCTTTAATCCGCAACTTGTTGGTGTTCGCCTTATGTTTTCGATCCCCGGCAATGGCGCCAAAACTTGATTCGCTCTCAAATGTATGTTAAACTTGAGCTTCCCGTAAGGTTTACAGGTGTCGATCAAAGTAAAATCAGGTAAGAACCGGTATCGTTCTCCCAAAGGATCGAGTCAAATATAGGCGTAGCAAAAGGACGATACAACCACTCAAATGGGATGAATTAGTGAATTGCTTAACAATTTGAAACTGAACTAAAAATAGACCGAAAATGAATTGGGTGGTGGAAGATTGTAGACTATTCAATTATGCTAGTTACAAGCAAAATAGAAGGCAATTATACTAAATTTGAGACAATTAATAAAGGGCTTGGATGCAATTGCTTCAATCTATCAAATCTCTACAAGGTCTTCAATGGAGTTTTGTTTAACTCAAGTCAAGGTTCACTCCACGGAGCCTTGACCCGGAGGATTTGGACTATAAACACTTGAATTCAAGCTCAATTGAGTGTAGATTGTTATTTCATTGTAGGAATCTTAGAGTTAAATCCTCAATTGTGCAATTCATATACCAATTAGAAAATTGTGCATAGCAATTACCAACCTAGATTATGAATCTAAGTGTTCTATGTGTCTACAACTCAATTGAAGCAAGAATTGGAGAAAACATAGGATAAATCATTGGAATTCATATACCTCCATTGAAGCCTTTGCAAATCTTTGGTAGATTTCCACAATTACATCCAAGAGATGTCTAGCTACTTGATTCCATAGAAGAAAGCATGAAGAATTGATAATTGCTCATTGATTGATGAAGAAAATAGTGTTTGGTAGCTAAGAAAAGCTAAGAAAATACAAGAAAAAATATAACAAATCCACTTTCTCTCTCTGCAGTACGTCCTAATAGAAAATCTAAGCTATAACTGAAGATAGATACAAAAATCGCATCATCTTTGAGTGATATAGCTGTAAAATACGCACTGAAACAATCGGGACTGTACGTACGGTATTGTTCACCGTACGTACGGTGAGCATACCGTACGTACGGTAAAGGCTACGCTGAATCGCATGCTTTGAAGTTTGATTCTGGGGCTGCAGGTGTATGTACGGTGGATGATAGCGTACGTACTATTGGACCACCGTATGTACGATGTCTCCTACCGTACGTACGGTCAATGTGCACTTTGGCCATTTTTGCTCCAATTTTGCCTGTTTTCCACTTGAAACCTGCAAAATACCCACAAACACTTATTAAAACAATTATTATGCTAAAATAGAACATATATACAACCTAATTGGACTAACAACAACTATTTAGGGACTTTAGATTACACTTTTTGGAGTGTAATCATATTTACTCAAACTTAATAAAGAAGACATTAAAAAAGGTCAACAAACTTATAAAATAATAATTAATGGAGAAGATAGATTGTTTTTACTTTGTCTATTATGATTTTTTAATATGTATTGCAATATGGTTAAGGTCCTGTATATATGCTTAAGTACAAGTTTATTAAAAATGAACCTAGTACGTATAGAATATAATGATTTTTTTTAAGTCACTTATTCAATTATATTAAAAAAATACCAAAAAAAAAAAAGAAAAAAGTCTAGAAAATTCGATACAGTTAAAACATACAAACTTTCTATTAAGTAGTTTTACACATGTACATTATTTAAGCATGGAATTAAAAGATTCACGTATACTTATTTTAATTACCATATGAAAATTCATTTCATCTTTTTTTCATTATTAATACATATTTTCTTAAAAAAATAGTGTAATAATATTATTTTATTAATTTGAATGATTATTTCTTAATAGATATTAGATATGTGTAAGATCTATGGATTGAATGAATATTTAATGGTGTCCTAGATTTAACTTTCTCTTTATAATTTATGTTTATTTCTTTTGAATCCTGAATATGGCCCAATAAAGTTGATGTAGGTGCTCCAAATAAACAAAAGTATATTAAAAGTGTAACTTATAATAGTTATGATGTAATTTTCTTTCTAAATTTTTTCTTTTTATGGCTATTAGAATAGAAAAAATATTTTAAACATATTTAATTATTTAATATCATATTTTAAATACACGATTTGTAAAAATTTTTGCAAAACATTATTTAAAAAATCAACTTATTATTATATATTTATGGTCTAGTGCATAACACAGGTTCATCATTAATAAATAGTATAGATATAGATAGCTTGCATAATAATGTGTGCATAACTTTTAAATTTTTTCTAAGGGAGTGAGTTTAGGAAGCACGTAATAGTATGAATTTTGAAAGAGATTTTAGGAAACTGCACCGTATATATCATTCAATTAGTGAGAATTTTTAGGTTAACTTAAAATTTGATAAGCTTTAATTTTTAAACCAATTAAATTGCAACATATGCTATTTTTAATTTTACAAAATAATAAAACAAGTCTGTAAAAATTAGATTGAGAGTTTAAGGCTTTAGACATGACACTGGACTGCTATAATATATAATATTTTTTAACCAATCAAATTACAACACGGGTTATCCTAATATTATAAAAATAAATTCAGAGTTTAAGGTTTCAAAACACGACAACATATTGCTATACTTTATAATATAGATAAATGACTAAAAATACTGTGTTTTTAAAATATTTGTTCTTTTCACAAAGAATGGTCAAAATACTCTTTTTTTTAAATTGCATCAAGCAAACCCAATCATTGGATGGCAAAACAACAAGCTTTAGGAGAATAATAGGAATTGTTTCAAATGTCCCTAATACCCCATTTTAGTTTCAATTTTTAGTTTTATAGTTTCTATGCATTATTAAAATGTAAAATTGTCAGAAAAGTTTAACCAGGCATGACTTTGGTGGTATGCATATGGCAAGGATCACTTGAGGACTTCAAGTCCTATAACTCAATAAGCGTGCATTTTCGTGTCTTTCATTAGCTTTTCAATGAGGTACAAAGATTTCATTTAATCAGCGCTGTGCTCACTTTAATTTGTGAAAATTGAAGAATGGTCAGGCAATGATGCCACGAGTATTTTTTTTTATTCCTTTTTTTTAACCAACATGAAAATATCTGTATGGAATAAAATTTGTCACCAAGCTAGAAATTTGAAAAGCTTGAGACATCTCTAAACGCTAACATGCCCAATAAACCAATGCATTTAACTTTTCAAAAACGACAACACAGTAGCTTTCTTTCTTCGTCGTTGTTGTTGGTTTTTTTTCTTTCTTTTTTTTTAATGTGTTGGGAGAGTTTCTGCGTAATGTTTTAAAATTTTGACCATTGAGTGAATCGAAAAAGAAGTCAAGTCACGAGTCACTGGTCACTGGTTCAATTGTCAATTCAATCGAAATCGAACCGAAAATAAACCGTGGTATTATAATTACGTTATAAATATAATTTAAATTATAAATAAACAAATATCAAAATTTATCTTTTTTCACTGAACGGAGACATTTTAAGCTTTCCGTAAAAATTAATTGAAATATTCTAAAACAAACATAAGGCCTAATTTGAATTCATTCAAAATATAAACTTATCAACAAAAGTTTTTATTTAATAGGAATTTGCACGCTACCTAAATTTAATTAGTTGTATTTGGATTTCAAAGATAAGATAAACAACTTGTTAAAGTTTTCAAGAGTTGAATATTTTTATTAACAATTAATTATGGCAACGGCTCTATCAATATTTACATCACAAAATGCTAAAAGACTTCTTTTTTATAGGGCTTCTTAAATCTTATTCGATGTGTATCTTCATTAAAAAAAAATAGCCAACACATTATTTTTTTTGGGAGATGTGTAAAATATTTTTTTTTGGTACAATTAAAAGGGCGCAACTAAAGAACGCCACATCCAACCAAGGCACAGTAAACCCCTCCTCCTATACCGAGAGTAGTGGCTCTCTGCATGAGAAGGCTAAGTTGGCCCCAACACAAGGCTACAGGGTTCAAATCTAAGTCCGAAAGCCTGAAGCAAGAATCCCAACTACTAAACCAACCCGCGTTGGTGGAGATTTGTAAATTTTGAATTCATCAACCTCACCACACTACTAGAAAATAGGCCTTTAACGGCGGTAATTGCAACGGCAGTTACAATACTGCCTTTATTTATTAACTTTAACGGCAGTTGTATACCTGTCATTATAGATGCTTATTAATGGTGGTTTAATCCTACCGCCATAAAAAAATACTGCAAATTGCCCCGAATTACGATGGATGAAATTTTTATCGGCTGTTTTGTATGAACCGTCGTTTTAAGTGTAAAGCTAAACGACGCCGTCTTCTCTCTCCCCCTCAATTTGTTATCTCCCTCCACTAAAAATAACGTATAAGTTGATCAATCATTCCCACCATTTTTCCCTCCACCGAAATGCGTTTCCCGCCAGCTAAATTTTTTTTGCTTTGCCCAGATTGATCAATCGTTCATCAATCAATTAGTATGCTTGTGAAGATGCTTCACTGCTTAGTGCATCTCCGAGACCCAAAGGTAAATGTAACTTTCGATCAGTTCTATGGGTCTTCTTCTAGTAGTTTGCATGATTTCTCTATGTGTGTCTCTCTCTCTACACTGGTTCAGCTTTCGTGGATGATTTGAGCTGTAATTTTTTCTTTGTTGTTTTGGAGGGTTTGTTATGATTTGAACCCTTTATTTTACTATTTTCCCCCACATGTTTTGTATTGTTTTGGGTTTACAATGGGGGTGTTCGATATTTTTAATTGTAGTAGATAGGGGGAGTAGGGGATTGAAGGGTGGGGTGTTCTGTGATCTTTGTTTCACCCAGTTGGTTGTGGTTTGTGTCTCTTTTTGAAGATTTCTTGTTGTGAAGGTCTTAGCTGAGGCTGTGCAGGTCGATTTCCTCCCCTGCTTCTTGTTGTGATGGTCTAATTTTGGTTAATATATTTTGTTGTTTCAAAAAAAAAAATAAGAAAAGAAAGCATGCATTAGTTATATATATATAGATATATATAGGTGGTGTTCTGTTTGTGCATTTTTTTTAGTGCAGACCCATAATCTTCGCTCAGCTGCTGCAACTTCTGTTAGATTGCAGGTACACCTCTTTCCCACACTTTGTCCCTCAATATCTCTCATGTCTATTTATTTCTCCTCTCTATGCTTTTCATTATTTTTGTCTAAAAATGTCATGCAAAAGAAAGAAAATCTCAATTATGAAAACAAGGCTGAATCTCATTTATCAAACAAAAAAATAATATAAAATAAGGCTGAATTGCCTAGCTTTTTGTAGCCTTACCTCAATTAATAAGAGACAAAAAATCTTATAGTAAAATAAAGAGATGGCATGCATGGAACAACCATTTCTATAGAAGAAAAAGTAGATAGCTATAACAAAAGTTTATTCTATATATTCACAACAATTAATGGGTTGTTCACTGATTGATTGTTTCATGTTTAGTCATTCTTATATTCAAAGCATGAATTCATTTTACAATTTTATAATATTAATCAACACTCATAGATGTGTATGTGTGCTAATCAACTTGGAGATAGATGGCAGCAAACTAGAATAAAACTTGCTTATACTCCCTTTGGTTCATCGGTTTTGCAAAGGACAAAAAAAACCAAAAAGAATAAGATGGAAACAGGACATTTGCATCTATTAAACTTTTTGTCTGCTTATTGCTTTTTGCAATTTTCATGTTCTTAAGATTACCAAAGAGAAAAGCTGAATAACCAAAAAGCCATCAACCTTCTCATATGGCTTCTTATTTTCCTCCATTGAAACAAAATTGTTCCTTGTTTTTTTGCCCCAACATTCTCTTTGCTTAACATGGAATTAAGCCTAGAAGAAGATTGGACTTTAAACATATTTGAACTAGATATTCCTTCACTTCTTAGCATATTAAGCAATGGCTTATAAGGTGAGAGATCCACCTTAGCTTTCCCATTCTTGCTTGAAACTTCCACCCACTCACTGTGTAGAATTACCACTTGAGGTATTTAGAGGTTTAGGATTAGAAGGACAAGAGTTTATGATATGTCCAAATGCCTTGCAAATGGTGCACTTTTTGTTGGCCCAAATAGGCAACCCAAGAAAGGGGGTGAATTGGGTTTCATAGAATTTATACAAACAATGCAACTAAAAACAATTTAAGTAATGTAGCAGTGAGTAATCAAACTAATAACTCAAGCAAACAAATAGTATAATGCAATGCAAACAAGTATTGTAATCAAGGAAAGAAAAATAGAGCAAGAAATGAACAACACCAGATTTATAGAGGTTCAGCCAAACGTTGCCTACGTCCTCTCTTCCTCGATCCTCTCAAAGGTATTCCACTATGTAAAATCCCTTACACAGTTGCTAGTTTTGCTACAAGTGCCCAGCTCACTCTTACAAGAGCTCTTTCCCAAACTCTCAAAATCCAAGAGATTTTGTCCAAGTTTTTCTCAAACTTACGAGTGATTTTGTCCAAGCTTCACTCAAACTTACAAGTGATTTTGTCCAAGTTTCACTCAAACTTACAAGTGTTTTTCTCAAGTTACACTCAAACTCACAAGTGTTTTTCTCAAGAACACTCAAACTCATAAGTTTACAAACCAACCTAATAATAGATGAAGGTTGTACAATGAATAACTTTCTCTCAAAGAGTAGATAAACAAATTTTTAGCTCACTCAAGAACCCCCCCAAATGAATAAAAACAGAGTATAAGATGTATGAGACGAAATCTCACTTGTAATGCTTGATCTTGTGTTCTTCTCTTGTTCTTCTTCTCCATATATGTGTTGGGGATCTTATATATATAGTCTTGAGTTGATTCTAGTCGTTGGTGGTGGATGGGAGACCATTTGATACGAAAACGGCGGAGTATAACGTTCAAAAATAGAGTCATTGCTGTAAATGAGTCGACTTTTTTTGTGTTTCAGCAGATTTTTTAAGGCTCTGTCCAAATAAGTCGACTCTTTTGTGCTAGGGGTCAACTCTTTTTGCCTGATACTCAAATTTCAACTTTCTGTTTGAATGAGTAGACTCTTTTAGAGTAAGGGGTCGACTCTTTTGATCTCCATCAGATTTTTCAGCCTCTGTTTGAATGAGTCGACTTTTTTACTTGAGGGGTCGACTCTTTTTAGCAAAATCCTTAACTTTTGCAATATTTCTTCAACCTTCTTCAATGTCTTCAAGCTCTTCAAGAATCATCCAACTAAGGTTGCTAAGGCTTGAAAAGACTTCTTCAATGCATGTTGATTTCAAGAACACTTCAACTCTTCAAAATGAAATCAATTCACTTTTGATTGCATTTAGAGTTCTTCAATCAATATCACTTCTTCCATTGATCCAAGTCTTCTTCAAAATCTTCAAGAGAGCTTCCAAGACTTCAATTAATCTTTCATGATTATTTGAACTTCTTCACTTTCTTTACTTGATCTTCATCAAATTGATTTCTTCTATAACTTCTTCCAAGACTTCGACATAATTTTCAATGAAGCTTCCAACTCTTGTGATTTCTTATCAATACTTTCAAGACATCTTCAAATCTTCCAAGGTGAGCTTCCATGTCTTGTAAGAGTCATCTAAATGAGGTTGTAACTATGAGATTGCTAAATGTATCAACTCATCATACTAATGGAATTCTTTGTAGCATGTATTGTACACAGAACAATATAATAGATAAAGTGCATTTTTTCCCTTCATTTTTGATGGGTTATTTTATAAACCTTATGGTGTTGCAGAGGTATGGTTCTTTCATTCTCAACTAGAGAGACAAAGATAGCTAGCAACTAAGCAAAATTGAAACCTTACCACATGAAAATATGCAATATATTTGAGCAGAGATCTTTGAAAGTGATAACATATATACGTTCATTTTAAAGTTGTCAGTAGCACATCTTACAAAAATTGTAATATCATTTTTATGTATATGACCATAATTCTTATCTTACAGCTACTGTATAAGTTTGTACTCTTAACTGTCAGGGAAATATTTGCATAACTTTTGGATAACCAACAAATTACCTGTAAGAACAATCATATGCAAAGCCTTTGTTCTCTCTTTGTCTTTTAATATAAAGCAAAAACTAACCTAACTACATCAACTCACCAACAAAATGATACATATATAATGCTTGTAATTTTTTGGTTCAGTTATCACGAAAAGCAATAAGTAACAACTAATTAACATAACAAAGCATATCAGTTTTTCAAACTATATTAGAGATACAGTTCATTGGGGCTATAATACCTGCTGACTATAGCCACCCCTATTTGTTTTTTTTTTTTTTTTGGGAGTAGGGGCTGAATTTTTTTTTTTTTTGTCAAGTTATTTGAATAAAAGAATAAGAGAATCGTGAGTTAGAGACATTCATAAAGGCACAATACCTACTGAATTGTATCTTCTACTGCTTATTTGCAACGACTTTTTACAATAGATGTTCAGGAACTTCTTTTTAGAATTGTTTCTAGTAATTGCATGAACTCATTCACATTCAATTTCACTACAAGAAATGTGAATTTTAGCTTGGTTGTTTTATTTTGTACTCTAAATATCTTAATTTTTATTTTTGTTGTTTTCTTTCGATTTTTTTTATTCTCTTCAATTAAAAGGTGAGATGTATACAACCAATATACACAGATATAGGGATATATATGGAGACATATATACAACCAATATACACAGACATATGGATATATATCAGCACTTTAATATTTAGGGAAAATAATATTTTTACAAAAAATTTATACACAATCTTGCACCAAATAATGTGGCCGTGACAGTTTTATAATTAAAAATTATGATGAATATTTTATTTTGAACTGAAAAGCTCTCATTTTGACATGTGTATGAAAATTTTGTATGAATTTTTTTATTTGAATAACATTATCTAATACTTAGTTTCAGTCTTTCTGATCTTGGTGCGCTTCGTGTGCAAGAGAGAAAGAGAGATATAAGATTGGAAGAGAAGAAATTTTTAGTTTTGGGTGCTTCATGTAAGAGAGTAACAGATACGAGATAGGAAGAGATAAGAGATAAGAAAAGTGGAGAAGAATGTAATGGAGCTGCCTGAAAGCATCGCAGGGAGGACAAGTCCAAATGACGGTGAAACTGGCCTGTGAGAGAACCCTAATTTTCTCTCTTCGATACATTACCAGAAATGAGATGGTTCTAGCAAACTACCAACGGCTCTAACAGTTACCAGTTCAACCGCGGTAGTACAAATTTTTGGTACTCAACTATCTAGATGGTTGATCGGGTCATTTCTTGGACAGGTCGATTGTTTAACCGATTGAATCAGCTAGTCTAATTGAGTTTTCATTGAGTTTCATGATAATAGGATATTTTAGGGTAATTACATTGATCTCCCTTAAGATATCTGAAATTAGAGACATTTTTTTGTGGTTTAGAAATGGACACTAGCAACCTTTCTGATTTAATTGTCACTAACGCATTCCCCTCCGTGCAGGTTTGTTTGAATACGGACATAATGCTTCTCTGGCGATATTTCTAGCAATACTTCATTATTCTTTTCTTCCCTTAGTTTTATTCAAAGTGGAAAAGTTTGTGAATCATGGAAAGAATACGAACCTTGTTACTCTGCACAATTAGTATAATGGAAGTATTGAGGCATTTGAATCAAATGCTAAAAAGCCATGAAAGTGGCATCGCTAATACATTGACACAAAACATAATAATAGAACGCAAAAGGGTAACATAGAGCCATAAGCACAAACTTAGATCTTAAGAAGCGTTGAAACTTTCAAGAAACTTTAATTTCTTAATGTAATGTAATCTATTTAGTGTTCTATCAAAAAAAAAATATATGAAAATATATTTACACTTTTAAAAATGTGTCATGTTCATGTGACACTCATGTTGCCACACGGGTCGAACACACATCTAAAATGCGCCACATTATTTTTTTTAGTTCTTTCAAAATCGGACACGTTTTGAACACTTGAAGAGTATATGTGCCGGTTACTTAGACACTATTGTCCATTATTTAGACATAAACGAAACACGTTACAAATTTAAAAAATTTATTTGGAATGCATTTGTAAAATAAAAATTAATTTATTTTATTCCTGATTTAACGTCTAGACTATAGAATATATACATGACTTTTAATTTTAATTGTGTTAGCTTGCAATTTTTTATTATTTTTGAGTAAAACATTCTAATACATAACATATAAAAAGTATACAAATATATGCTTTTAGTGTGTTCCTACAGTGTCATGTCGTGTATTTTTAAAAAGAATTAGTGTTATTATGTCTGTATCATGTTGTATCTATGTTCTTAGCTTGGATCCTCCATTGTACAACCTTCGGAATAAAATGATGTCCACTAGACAGAAAAAACAGAAGGCTAAGGATTGAATCTATTCCCCTTTCCTTCTGCACCGTCTATGTGTTTTAATTTGAAATTGCGATGAAGTTTCGTAGCCTGCGGACCAATATCATCAGATGCTTCATCAATAGTCCTTAATTTTGTGTATATATATATATTTAAACGTGGGAATAAAATCGTATTGACATTCATGATCTAATGCAAATTATCGCGAAATCAAATGGGGCCAAAAATTTAATTAGCTATAGGCATTGATCCCTTGCGTGTTTCGAATATGAATAAATAGTACCTCGTATAACTATCTTTCCTTGCTTATCTTGTAAGGAATCGTCTTTTAAAAAGGTCAAGCCAACCTTTGCTTTTTAGCGCGCACTTACTTGATTCCATTTTTTTTTTTTTGGTTCCTAATTTTCTGTCTTACTTAAGGGATATATACATATACCTCCAAACATATATTCATGCACTCCAAAAGTCTATATATAGAAGCCTGAATAAAGGGTGGTTTAACTTCCAATTTTATCCAACTTGTGAGATTTCTCTTTGCTTCTTCCTATGGCAGAACATGTCGTTAAACCCAAAGACCTTAGCATTGTTTGGAGCAAGGATAGCCGCTATTGGCGCATGCCTCCTGCAAGCCAAGAGTGAGTACCTAAAAATACTTATTTTTTTCAAGATATATGGATCTATGTTTTCTTCTTCGTCTTCGTCTCATGATGAATATTATAACTCGGACATCCATTAAAAGTGAATCACCATTTGCGCCTTCATCCTTCTTTCTTTTTATGAATTTATTTTGTGTCTAAATGTCACCATAATCTAAATACATGCTAGAGATTCTAAAATGAAGTAGCCATTTGAAGAAATAATAAGAATTATGCACAATGGAAACGACGTGATATTTTACATATATATACATACTTTAACAATGTAAAGAAGTAAATAGAAAATTATGTTTTGGTTCATTGTATTTGATTTGTTTCCTTATTAGATGACCATTAAAGAAATAAATAAAAAACAAAGTTTAAAATCTCATTGAATTGTTAAATTTACTATTTTGAAATTCTAGTATACCATGTTTCGAAACGTCGTTTCAAAAACCTAAATTATTAGGATAGTAGAATATGTTGATAACACAGTCCCTAACGTTTTCTTGCTCCCTCTTTGTCTTCCTATTTTGCTAACTATATAATTGTCAAATAACCAAAAATAAGAAACAAACAAGTAAATAAGTTTACACATACGGACCCTCTAATTTCTTTGATTTATATATCTGTAATTGATGTGATGTGATATAGGGACGAGCCTGCAGAACTATTGCAAGTGTGTTGGCTAGAAGTAACTGGTAAGCATGAAGCTGCTGAATCGCAAAGTCGTTACAGAGTTGAATTCGAAGTGTCGTTGACGTCAGATGCATTTGGGTGGACTGGGACCCCCATCTACGTTCTGGCTAAGAGAGGGAAGAGGGGTAGATATACTTTCAAGAGAGAAAACTTAGCAGGGCGCCGTCCAAACGAGAAGTTCATGGTTCCATCGCTGCCTTTGGAGGTTGGTCCAGCTACGGATTCATCCGACGCTGGTATTCATTTTGGTCTCTATGAAGTCTGGAGTGGAATGTGGAAAGGGGGATTGAAAATTCATCGTGCAATTGTCACAAAATTGTAGTGATGATGATGATGAGCTAATTAAGTTAGCTAAAGCTCGATGCACCAATTGATCATTTGTCTGTCTATGGATTAAAAAAACTCAGTATTCGGATAAAATAAATATTGGCAAGAAAGACCAGCCAATCGTGTTAGCATGTTTTATGAATCATTATTTTCTGAAATAAATCAACTGGTGTCCATCGATGATGGGAAATATTGTTTGCTAAATTTTAAAGAGTATTTACGCATTACAATTGCTGGCCTGGGCTGATAATTTCTCTGTTGTATGTTGTACTCTCTCGATTAGCTACTTGAATTACAAATAACTAGCCGTTGATATTTGTTTTCCATACATAAAAGAATAACATATTTATGAGTTAGAAAGTTATATAAAAAAAAAAAAGAATTACTATGAAAGACATAATGGTAAAATTAATTGTTTCAAAATAAAAATATCTAATCAAAAACTTTTCAACCAAAGTATACCTAGTAACGCTGTTAGTTACAAAATAGATGTTTAAATTTGTCGACACCACATAGTAGTAACAAAATAATTGTTTAAGATATCAAAACTAGATTATTGTAACACTACATGAAAAAATTGGAAGAAAATAAAAAAAGAATATCAAATTTGCCACCAAAAACCAAAAAAAAAAAAAAAATGCAATTCCAATTAAGTGTATATGTAACTTGAAAGCAACTCAATTTAGTGCAGATCAAATGGACGACTGGATGAACACATACTAAATATCTTTTTTACATGAGATTGGGACAAATGAGAAATACAATGCAGTTCAAAATAATAACACTTTTTTTTTTTTTTTTGAACAGTAAACAAAGAAGGTATCATTAAGAAAGGCAGAATAACAAGGTCAAAAGAGACCAACAGATACAGACACAACCCAAAGTGAGGGAGAAGGAGGGGAATTGGAAAGGATCCAATTGGGGAAGGGCACTTAGAAAGCGATGGATTAAATAGCCTAAATACATACACCTTGAATACATGTTAAAAAAATAAATAACTGAATAACTAAAATCCTTAATTTCTGACTTTACCCAGATAGCTAATTGAAGCTTGATGCTCTCAAGCAGTTGCTCCCAGTCCATTTTAGATTGCTGAAAGATTGCATTGTTTCTGGCTTACCAAATATTCCATAGGGTTGATAGGAACAGATTCTCCCAAATTAGCTTCTTCCACTTGGAATGATTGAAATCCATCCACCAGTATGCATGGACTGATAGATTGGCAGGGATGACCCAATTCAAACCCCTCAGGATTTTGGACCAAATTGATAAGAGATGATCAGAGGTTTCAGTCTCTTGTTCACAAAAAATACATCTAATATCACATTCTGGTGGAATGACACCCGTTCTCTGGAGCATACATCTAAATTTGATCTTTCCCGCTAGTGCACCATCCAAATGCCTGCAATTTGGGAGGGCTCTTGATCCTCCATGCAAGACTGCATTGGCTGTTACTCAGGCTTTTGAGGTGCTCTAATAAGTTGCAAACAGATTTAACTGAGAACTCTTCCTTCCCCTTCATACCTACCTAATGGAGTGAGTCAGGGGAGACAGAGATAAGAGATACTGGAGAAAGGAGAGATTTGAGATCATTTAGCTGCTCTTCTTCCCATTGAAACATTATGAACTATAGGGGTCCACTTATGCTAATCAATGCCATAAACATTACATACAAGATTCCTCCAGAAGGCTGTTTTTTCATTCCCAAATCTCCACCACCATTTCAACAGAAGGGCTCTATTTCTATCTTTTACCGGAACAAGCCCCAAACCACCTTTTGCTTTGCTGCATGTGACTTTACTCCATTTAAGGCAGTGAATGCTCCTCTTCTCTTTGGCACCTCGCCATAGAAATGATCTCTGAATCTTATCAAGTTCCTGGCACACCTTAATAGAGATCACATAAAAAGATGGATAGTAAACTAGTAGGTTGGATAGAACTGCCTTTAACATAGTGATTTTTCCTCCCAATGATAAATACTTCCTCTTCCAATTTGCCAGCTTGTAACTAAATTTTTCAATGACCTTCTTCCAGCAGATTGACTTACCAGGATTGACACCTGTATGCAGTCCAAGATAGTTTAAAGGAAGCTTCACCTGATTACATTTTAGTAAAGCAGCTCCTGCCCTCACTTTTGTGTCATCAACTCCAATACCACAAAATGAACTATTTTGAAAGTTTATTTTTAGACCATATAACAACTAGAAGCATCTTAGAACCCTCTTTATGTTCTTGAGATCTTCTAATTCAGCATTGTAAAATAGAATGGTATCGTCAGCAAATTGCAAATGAGATAAGATCATACCATTCTTTCCCACTTCAATACCCTTGATCAACCCTAGAGATCTTGCACTTTCTAGGAGAATATTTAAACCTTCCACAACAATATTGAACAAAAATGGGGATAAAGGATCCCCTTGTCTTAAGCCTCTAGCTGTTTTTACTTCTTTTGTTGCAGAACCATTCACAAGGATTGAAATTGAAGCATACATTCCTTAATCCAACCAATCCACTTGCTGCCAAACCCCATTGATTTCATCAAACTTAGCAGGTAGTTCCAATTGATAGTATCAAAGGCTTTTTGGAAATCTAACTTTAAGATGAACCCTTTTCTGTTTTTGATCTTCCAGTCATGGACAACCTCATTAGCTATCAGAATTCCATCCAAAATTTGTCTTTTCTTAACAAAGGCAGATTGGTTTACAGAAATAATTTCAGGCAAGACATTACTAAGTCTTAGAGCCCGAAGCTTAGCAAGGATTTTATACATGGAATTCACCAAGCTGATTGGTCTGAAATCATCAAGAGAATTTGAAAAATCTGATTTTGGAATTAGGCAGATAAAAGATGAACTCATACCTTTGACAAGTTTGTTGTTCGCATGGAATTCATTCAAAAAATTCAAGACATCTCCTTTGATGAATCTCCAAAACTTTCTGATGAAGTGGAAATTAAAGCCCTCAGGTCCTACAGCCTTGCTGCCTGCACAACACCTTATTGCATTCAAGACTTCCTGCTCACCAAATTCTAATTCCAAATGTCTGCAGCTGTCTTGATTAATGGTCTTGATCCCCTCATTAAGTAAAAAGGGTCTTCTCAATAAGGTTTCAGAAAATAACTTCTGAAAATGTCCAGTAATCCCCTATTTAATAATCTTTGGATCAGAGGATAATGTCCAATTAAGGTTAAGCTGTATAGGATAATGTCCCATTAAGGTTAACACTTGACGATGTGGATTCAATTTGAATAACATGGCTAAAACTTCTATAAATAGAATAGGTTAGCTTAATGTTTGTGGCAAACCAATTCTGAATTTATGTTCTGCTTTCAAATATCATGCAAATTTTATTGACTGATTATAAGTTTAGGATTTCTATGCATTTTTTTCAATTGAGTAAAGGTTATTCTAAATATTTTGTAATTTTTAATACTTTCAATTCTAATGGTGTAGCACATGGCCCACGCTAGTAATCCAAAATGTCAAATGAGAATCACAAATCATGTCTCCTCCAAACTCCAGTAAATTACAGGTTCTTTGGAGAAATATTACTCTTTCTTCCTTTTGACACAAGTCACACAACATCAAGTGAATGTTTCCTTACTGCCAACTACAAAGCATAAAAGTTATAATTTCAAGGAGTTAGAAACTAGGAATAAGAAAATTTTTGTGCAAAGAATCAAATCAAAATAAAACTTATGAGGGGATTAAATAAGGAAAGTCACAACAAAACGTAAAAAGCTTAGAGCTTTTCTGACACGGACACTGACAGCCTTTTGGAGTGGATACAAAAATGCTTCAAATGAAATAATAAATAGCCAAATTAAGAAGTAACATAAGCAAAACAACATTCGGTGCCAGACTCTTCAAATTGCAAGTTATGAAACCCAATTATAAGTGGCACATGTTTGAGGAACTCAATTTTGAACTGCCTAAAATGTCTCGCTAGGGAGATGAATATGAAATCAAGGTTTTATGTGATTAGGGAATATATATATGTCCCCGAACGGGTATTTTTTTCATTTTAGGACACTTCACATTTTAAAATCTTAAGTTTCAGAATTTCAAGGTTTAAAATCCCTAGACAGGTTAGGAACCGGTGATTACACTCCAAAAGTGTAATCATTAGCCCCTAAATAGTTAGTGTTAGTCTAAGTAGAGTAGTATTTCCTTTATTTTAGTTGTTTTATGATCCTAACTCAATTTTGTGGCTGATTTGTCGGCTGATGTAATCACTTCTTTATGATTATTAATACATATTTGATGCAAGAGCATAATGGCAGATTTAATCTAAGTTGCAATTTACTATGTTTTGAGTTGTTTCAGTCATTAATTTAGTATGTTGATATTTTAATTAGCTAGTAAGTTGTGTTAAGTCTTGGAATTGTGTTTTGACTACTTGCAATGTGTAAGGTTTGTTGGAAGTTGTCTAGCATTTATTATGGGTCTAGAGTGAATCACATTTTGTGATGCATATATTACCTACATGAATGATATCAAAGATAATCCTTTTAAATCTGAAAATATTTCTATGCAAGTTTCTCTTGTTTGGAGTGAGTGATTCCTCCTACAAATAAAGTGTGTGACTTGGTCATGTTGAGTGACATCTGCAATTAGCAACGTCAAGTGACATCCGTTGCCTCCAGTGAGTGGCATCCTGGGATTATCTTAAGTTCTTGGTTGAAACCTATTATTGGTTTTGGCCACCCTTGCGGGCTCCAGCCTGCGTCAAATTGGTATCAGAGCAAAAATTTTCTTGTGCAGTTCAAGATTTTCAGGTTACTTGACAGTGAAATCTAATTTCACTCAAAAGAATCTAAGTTGTACGCTATACATCACTGGAAAGATCTTCAAGCCTACTCTCCAACAAGAAAAGCAGTTTGTTATTTCAACTTCTGTGAAGTGAGATATCTGAATTTACTAAAGTGTGTTTCAGCAAACTGCACTTTCAGAAAATGGTTCGAGGATGAAGAAGAAATGTTAATGAAGTTACTTGACAAGCCGAGATAGCAGAATTACGCCAATCTAATCAAGCTCTCCAGCAAATGGTGATTGAACTTGCCCAAAGATTCCCAAATTCTCCAACTCGTAGTAAGAGGAGTAATTCAGGTAGTTCAAGAAATGAGATTTGGAATGAAGCTGTTGACTCTTCTAGTTCTGTTCAACAATATAAAGCTGTTGCTGGTAATACATTTATTATGGAACAATTGGTTAGAGCTCTTGAAGGAACAGATCGTAGTATTCAAGTTCATGTTTCAGATTTTGAAGGCAAGATCAATCCTGACGAGTATTCTGATTGGGTAGCCTCTTTGGAAGCATTTTTCGTGTGGAAGAATCTCCTGAATGAGAGGAAGGTTCAGTTTGTTGCAACAAAATTAAAGGGTCATGCTCTGGTTTGGTGGCAACAATATCAACGCAGTCGTGACAGAAGAGGTGTCCCTGGAGTACGTAAATGGGCTGGGATGAAGTTGAAGCTAGATGAGAAGTTTCTTCCATTAGATTACTTTCAGACTTTGTATTGCAAATTTCATCAACTACACCAGCAAAAGGAACAGTCAGTGATAGATTATGTGGAGCAATTTTACAAGCTGATGAGTCGTATCTATTTAAATGAGACCAATGATCAACTTGTGGCACGATATCTAAGTGGGCTGAAATTTAACTTGCGTGGAGAACTCATGATGCATTCCATCCATTCTCTAGAAGAAGCATATCAAATGGCACTCAAGGCAGAGGAGAAGAGTAAGTGGAGATCTTTTAAAAAAGGAGAAAGTTCAAAGTCTTCAAAAGAGAAGTTGACACCTCTAGGGTATAAAAATTCAGCATCCACCCCGAGCATCCTAACCAACGTGTTGGGGAAGGAAGTGAATGGAAGGGAAAGAGTGGTTCTTCGTCAAGTTTCAAGTGTTTTAGGCGTAGAGAAGCAGGTCATCATTTTTATGAATGTCCTACAAAAAAGACTGAAGTTCATCTTGTTGAAGAAAAGCACGAAGAGGAAAATGAACCAATTTTTGATGAAAGTGCTGAAGAGGAATTGAAAGAAGAAAGTTGAGCCAAATTTTGATGCTGAAAGTCCTGTAATTCATCAAGTAATGACTGTCAATGAAGATGAGCAGTGGCTTAGGCACAACATTTTCAGAGCCTATTGCTTGTCCTATGGAAAGAAGTGTGTACTTATGATTGATTCTGGAAGCTGTGAAAACATGGCATCCAAAACCATGATTGAGAAACTGAAGTTGTCCTGTGAAAGCCATCCTAAACCCTACAAAGTCTCTTGGTTCAAGAAATGTGGAGAAGTCATGGGAAAACAGCGATGTAAAATCAAACTTTCTATTGGGAGGTATGAAGATGATATTTATTTTGATGTACTTCCTATGGATGCTTGCCATCTTTTTCTTGGCAGGCCATGGCAATTTGATAGGCATGCAGAGCATGATGGAAGAAAGAATAACTACTCTCTAGTAAAAAATGGGATAAAGTATGTGTTGAATCCTCTTAAAGATGTTCCTACCAAAGTGCAACCTACCAACTAAGTACAAGGCTTTCGAACAGTCTTGCAAGGAGAAGGGCATAGCTTATGCTTTGGTGGCTGTTAAAGAAAATCAGGGAGACGAAAAGGAGATTCTAGTGGAGGTTCGAAATCTAATGAGAAAATTCAAAGGCGTAGCTCCTGCAGAATTACCAGCTGGTTTACCACATCTTCGAGGCATTCAACATCAAATTGATTTCACTCCAGGTGCTACTCTTCCTAATTTGCTGCATTATAGAATGTCTCTTGCTGAAGATGCTGAATTACAAAGACAAGTAAATGATTTGATGACAAAGGGCTTAATTAGATAGTCTTTAAGCCCATGTGCTGTTCCAGCTTTCTTAACTTCAAAGAAAGATGGAACATGGAGAATGTGCATTGATAGTAGAGCTGTGAATAAGATAACTGTGAAATATAGGTTTCTTATTCCACGAATTGAGGATATGCTTGATCAGCTTGTTGAAGATTTTCTCTAAAATTGATCTCTGCAGTGGTTATCATCAAATTAGAATAAGAGAAGGAGATGAGTGGAAAACCGTGTTTAAAACTAAGGATGGACTTTATGAATGGCTGGTTATGCCATTTGGACTTTCCAATGCACCAAGTACATTCATGAGAGTAATGACTCAATTCTTGAAAGGGTCTATGGGCAGATTTGTTGTAGTTTATTTTGATGATATTCTGATCTACAGCAAAGACACAAACTAGCACCTTGAGCACTTGTTTGAGGTGTTCAAAGCTCTCCATGACAACCAGTTGTACATTAACCTCAAGAAGTGTTGTTTTATGTCTAACAAGGTTGTGTTTTTAGGCTATGTAGTGTCTGCAGATGGTATTCATGTTGATGAAGAAAAGATACAAGCTATTCTTGATTGGCCTACGCCAAAGAGCCTCACAGATGTTAGAAGCTTTCATGGCTTAGCTTGCTTTTACCGATGTTTTATAAAAAAAATTTAGTACTGCTGCAGCCCCAATGATAGATGTGCTGAAGCAAAGGGAGTTTCAGTGGACAAAACAAACGGAGGAAAGCTTCCAACTCTTGAAGACAAAGTTAGTTGAAGATCCTGTCCTAGCATTGCCTAACTTCACAAAAACATTTCAAGTTGACTGCGATGATTTGAATGTGGGTATCGGAGCTGTTTTAATGCAAGATGGGAGACCGGTTGCTTATTTCAGCGAGAAGCTCAATAATGCAAAGCTAAATTATTCAACATATGACAAAGAATTGTATGCTGTGGTAAGAGCTCTATAACATTGGGAGTATTATCTTATTGGGGTTGAGTTTGTGCTCTATTATGATCATGATGCATTGAGATTTCTCAAAGGTCAAAAGAAACTCAATTCTCGGCATGCTCGTTGGGTATCTTTCATGGAAAAGTCCAGCTTTGTTTTGAATCATAAAGCTGGAACTTCTAACAAAGTTGCCGATGCTCTTAGTCGAAAGTTTTGTATGCTTAATACTCTTTCTTACAAGATCATTGGCTATGATCGTTTGCCCGAATATTATGCAGTAGATCCTCTCTTTTCCAAGGTATTGCAAGGTCTAGATGATGGGGAAAACACTGATTTCTTGATGATTAATGGCTATCTCTTCAATGGAAATCAGTTGTGCATTCCTAAGGGTTCACTAAGATTATTTGTCATTGAAGAATTATACAGTGGTGGACTGGTGTCCATTTTGGAAGAGACAAAACTGAAGCACTAGTCAAGGAGCGATGCTTTTGGCGAACTTTGAAGCGTGATGTTGCTCGCTTTGTGC
Source organism: Euryodendron excelsum (assembly GCA_033060915.1). Lineage (NCBI taxonomy): Eukaryota > Viridiplantae > Streptophyta > Magnoliopsida > Ericales > Pentaphylacaceae > Euryodendron > Euryodendron excelsum. The sequence goes on along the minus strand of CM065398.1, from coordinate 6,476,272 downwards.
AAAGATGCTATGTTTGTCAAAAGGCTAAAGGGGGTGTGCAAAATACAGGTTTGTACCAGCCACTACCTATTCCAAATGCACCTTGGGAAGATGTTTCTATGGATTTTGTTGTTGGATTGCCAAAGACACAACATGGGTTTGATGGCATCCTAGTTGTTGTTCATCGTTTCTTGAAAATGGCTCACTTTATATCTTGCAAGAACTCTCTTGACGCTTCACATGTTGCTGCTCTGTTTTTTAAGTAAATAGTTCGTTTACGTGGAATTCCAAGATCAATCACTTCGGATCGCGATGTGCGATTTATGAGGTGTTTTTTGAAGACACTTTGGATGTTTTGGAGACTCGTTTACAGTTTTCTAGTGCCTATCATCCACAAACTGATGGCCAAACAGAAGTGGTGAATAGGTCTCTTAGAAACTTGCTAAGGAGTTTAGTTGGTGATCATCGTAAGAGATGGGAGTTTGTCATTCCACAAGCTGAATTTGCTTATAACAACTCCAGTAATCGCTGCATAAAGAAATCTCCATTTGAGATCATATTTGGGCAAAGCCCTCATCAAGTCCTAGACCTATTACCACTGCCAAATCAAGCTAGAGTGAGTATGGAAGCAGACGAACTTGCTGTTCACATCCAAACTATTCATGAACAGGTTCGTGAACACTTGAAACAATCTTCTCAAGTTTACAAATCTAATGCTGATGTACATAAGAGGAATAAGGAGTTTAAAGAAGGAGATTTGGTCCTGGTTTATTTAAGGAAAGAGAGATTTCCTGTTGGCACTTACAATAAGCTCAAGCAAAGAAAGTTCGGGCCTTGTCGAATTCTCAAGACCTTGGGATCAAATGCCTATCGTTTGGAGCTACCGGAAGGATTATCAATCAGTCCAAATTTTCAATCTGAGTGATTTATATCGTTATTATGGTAATGAAGATAGCATTTCTTGGGGGTCGACTGAATTTCCAACCATGGACACAAATTCTTCTCAAGGAACAATTGATGTGTTGGATGTGCGTACAATTACAACAAGACGATGGACTTATACTTAATACATGATTCATTGGAATGGAAAGTCCAGTTATGAGGATACATGGACCTTTGATCAAGAGCTCAAGAAGATGGATGAGCTACTTTGGAAGACTTTGATTGCAAATTCCAAACCGAGCTCTTCTCAAGCAGAGGAGAATGATGCAGGAGCATAATGGCAGATTTAATCTAAGTTGCAATTTACTATGTTTTAAGTTGTTTGAGTCATTAATTTAGTATGTTGGTATTTTAATTAGCTAGTAAGTTGTGTTAGTCTTGGAATTGTGTTTTGACTACTTGGAATATGTAAGGTTTGTTGGAAGTTGTCTAGCATTTATTATGGGTCTAGAGTGAACCACATTTTGTAATGCATATATTACCTACAGGAATGATATCAAAGATAATGCTTTTAAATATGAAAATATTTCTATGCAAGTTTCTCTTGTTTGGAGTGAGTGATTCCTCCTACAAATCAAGTGTGTGACTTGGTCGTGTTGAGTGACATCCGCAATTAGCAATGTCGATTGACATTCGTTGCCCCTAGTGAGTGGCATCCGGGATTATTTGAAGTTCTTGGTTGAAACCTATTTGTTTTGGCAACCCTTGAGGGCTCCAACCTGCATCAATATTCCTTTTTCGATCAAATAAAAAAAAAGCTCAAAAGGATGAAAATAGAGCTTCAGAAGGCAATATTGTCTTTTGACCGTGTACACGGTCAACAAGACATGCACATGCTTGTCAACCATGAGCACGGTCTCCCGGGCGTACGCACTCTTCTACAGGTTCTATGACTAGAATCAAGCTTTGCAAAACTGTGTGCAAGATTCAGAGGCTCGTTTTCATCGTCTGAAGGTCGTCCAATGATCTGTTAGCTGATGGTGCGCACGGTCTATGGCAACTTTATTTTGTTTTTGGCCTATAAGTCAATTTTTGGGAGTACAGATTGGAGATCTTGAGTTTTAGTTGATAGTTTGTACTTTTTCTGCACTTTCATACTTCATTTTAGAATATTGTATTAGGCATAATATTTTGTAATTTGCTTTGAATTCCCATTGTAATCACTCTACAAGTCTAATGTCACTATGATTTCAATTCAATTTGGGTTTTCTTCATCAAGCATAAGTAGCTAATCTCTCTATTTGGGTTCAATTGTGAATAACACTCAAAGGATTCAAATCTCCATTAAAGGTATCCCATGATTTCATTGAGTTACCTCCTTGGATTGTTAATTCTATCAAATTGAATGTTAGATTCATAAGAACTATTAGGCTATTAATTATGTTTAGCAATTGTGGGATGTAATTAGCCAAATCAATAGTATTAGCCTATTATTCTATAATTGAACACTAATCTAACATCAATTAAAGTAGAATTCATGATTTTCTAAAGCTAAATCCTCTGAGTCACTACCATTGATTGTGGTTAGTGATTTGAGTTATTAACCTTCATCGAGATTCTTGAGCACATATCACAGTACAAGTAAGCGTGATGTGTGAGAATGAACAGCACGGTCACTAGACACCCAATTTAGGCTAAATCGACATTTTACGTTTTAAAGTCTTAAGTTTGGTGGTTTTACTATTTTTGGAATCGCATCAAAGTTAACACATAATACGGTGTAGACATGAGTGATATAGTCGATTCTAACTGATGTGAACCTCAACCAACAATCATTGAGACCCAACCATAATATCGGAATACCTCCTCAAGAAAGCTAAAAGTCAAATGTTGAAAGAAAACCCTAACCCATCATTTATAACTGAAATGCGAACCGAAGGTATAGAGTAACTAAACCCGACCCAATAATTATATGAAATCACGAACTAAAGGTATAAAATTTAAATGCCACGAGAAAGAATTCTTGATAAGTTCACAAGCTTTCTGAAGAACCAATAGAAGAAACAACATTTATATGTTTTTTTTCTATCTCAATTCAATGTCCTTCATTTCAAAGAGTGCATGCTATTTATAGAACATGATTAAGAAAAAAGAGGATTACAAATCAGCCAGTAATTGATAGACAATCATCCAATTAATTAGCTAAGTCAAAAGATTACTTAAAAGACTACAAATTGGCCCTTAATTGATGGACAATCAGTTAATTAATTAGCCAAGTCAAAAGATTACTCAAAAGACTACAAATTAGCCCCTAATTGGTGGGAAATCAGCTAATCAATTAGCTATGTCAAAAGATTACTCAAAAAACTACAAATCAACCCCTAATTGATGGGCAATTAGCCAATCAATTAGCCAAGTCAAAAAAGTACTAATAAGCCCCATCAATTGTTTGAATTAGATTTATTATGCCTTCATCTTCCTTTGGGTCAAGCTTCGAATGTCTCATTTTATAATCAACCTAGATCTCATGAATTAGCCCATTAATTGCTTCTTTGATCTTCATGGATCTTGCTCTTGGAATAAGTCCAACTAGAACATGTAATGAATCTTTTAATGATGCTTGTTGATTTTCATCATTCCCCCTTTATTCAAGAGGATTCGTCCTCAAATCGTCACCTACATCAAAAAGTGAAAGATCAGAAACATTAAATGTAGCACTAATGCTATACTCACATGGAAGGTCTAACTTATAGGCCTTATTGTTGAGCTACTAAAGGACTTGAAACGGACCATTCCCTCTAGGATGTAGTTTGGACTGCCTACGGGCTGGAAATCTTTTCTTTCTCATATGCACCCAAACCAATCACCCGACTCGAAGATGACTCGTCTACGGCCTTTGTTGGCTTGGCTTCATATTACTCAATTTTCTTCTCGATGTGTTGCCGTACAATTTCATGGAGTTTTTTCACCATCTCAGCCTTCTTTTGACTATCCAAACTAGTCCTTTCATTAACTGGGAAAGACAACAAATACAAAGGAGTTAGTGGATTAAAACCACAAACAATCTTAAATAGTGAAAAATCAGTAATAGAATGAACACTTCAATTATATGCAAACTCAATGAATGGTAAACAATCCTCCCAATTTTTTAAGTTCTTCTGAATTATAGTACGCAACAAAGTAGATAAAGTTCTATTCACTACCTTGATTTATCCATCTGTTTTGGGGTGACAAGTAGTCGAAAACAACAATTTAGTTCCTAGTTTTCTCTATAAGACTTTCCAAAAATAGCTAAGGAACTTAACATCACGATTAGACACAATAGTCTAAGGAACACCATGGAGTCGTACTATCTCTCGAAGGAACAAATCAGCGATGTGAGTTGTATCATTAGTTTTATGACAAGAAATTAAATGTGTCATCTTAGAAACCTATCAACAACCACAAAAATTGAATCCCTTCCTTTCCTGGACTTAGGCAAGCCTAAACAAAGTCCATAGAAATATCTATCCAAGGTGCACTAGGTGCAGGTAAAGGATTGTATAATCTATGTAGTAAGACTCCAGATTTGGCTTGCCTAGACGTAACGTATCTAGTACAAATATATATCTATCAGGTAGTATTCTGAATCAATATCAAGATCACACTGAACATAAAGGTGTACTAATATATATCTGGAGATGAAATCATATAATATATAAAAAAATATATATCAAAGTTTAAGGTTTATATCCTTTGCATACAACCACCAACGAGTCAACCCCTTTACTCTATGATTTCTTTCACCAGAGTGATACTCCCAAACTCATGCTCAAACCCTAACTCTATAACCTTGTCATACGGCTAATATAACTCTCTCTATCTATATATATATACACACATATATGCGTGCATCAATCAATTAAGGAAGAGAATACATAACTGGACTCCCCCGATTAGTACTTTAAATTTGATTCTATACATCCAAGTGCACATACTCTTTACTAGATGACCACCAAAAAATAACACATGACATTCTTTTCCACCAAGTCTACTAAATACCAAAAATTCTGATCTCAATTTGACATGTTGCCTCATTGTAGGCACCTCATTTTTTTCTATTCGACAATCTCTGTTCCGCATCAGTCTTCCAGTAAAATGTTATAACACTATCAAGCCTAAACTGGCTTTTCAAATTCCATTCTAGTAAATTGGTCACTTCCCAGGCCCGTAAGGCCCAATTGAAGCTAAAAGACTATATTGCCCTTAGGCGTTTTAGGCAATTTTTTGAGACCGAACGGTCTCGAGAACCAACGCCATCCAAGTAGCTTCTTAAGATCGGGCGATCTCGAGGACCAACACCTTATCAAATTCTAAACGGTTCACTTCTAGCGCCTGCTAGCCCGACAATGTAAAATGTCCATTATCCGGTAGCTTTCCAAGGCCAGGCAATCTCGAGGACCAACATCACCCTACAGGTAGCTTTCTGAGACTAAGTGATCTTAGGAACCAACACCACCCTACAGGTAGTTTTTTGAGACCAGGCGATCTCAGAGACCAACACCGTATAAGTAGTTTTCCCGGTCTCGGGAACTAACACCTAGGTCAACACTGGCGTCTGTTAGCCCGACTCAGTGAAAAATGACCAAACCTGCCCCTTGGGCCTTTAGGCACGTCATTGAGAATGTTCAAAATCTCTCAAGACGGTAAGTCCACCATTCTAAAATGTCCATAGACAATTAGACGTACTCAATACGCCATCCTGACCAATTCTAGTCTCGTTTTAGTCAACTCTGGTCAATTTTGCACCTCGGCACACCAGCATAACACAAATCCCTCCAGATAGTAAGTACACCTTCCAGGACTGTACCCAAATAGTCCGGCATGCTTAATATGCCACTCCAATCCATCCTAACCATTTTTTATCTATTCTGATCAAAATGACCATTTAACCCCTAGTGGCCCAAGTGTGCCTTGAAACCACACCAGCTCTGAGTACCAAACTAGTATACCCTATTCTACGCCCATGTCTAATCCAAGGTGAGTCATGTGACGCCAAATACTTCCAAGTCAAAGAAAATCCCTTGGAGTATCTCACAAATGCTCCGCTAGGGTTGTCTTTTTTCTCGATTCCCTAATTATAATACACCGTCAAACGACTTGAGAAATGCGTAAATCAGGGAATTCTCAGAAGCCCATCCAAAGATCTTGCTATCAATACGTCTTGATTGAATAGATCGCTTCTCGAAGCCCTCGATCATGTGGCCCAAAAGTTGCCACTTTCAGAAACTCCTAGAGCGTCTCACTGATGCTTTGCTAGGGTTGTCTTATCTTCTGATTTCCTGATTATAATGTACCGTCAAACAGCTTGAGAAATGCATAAATTAAAGAATTTTCAAAAGTATTTTCAGAGCACTTTCCATTGGTACGGTCCGATTGGAGAGATCATCCCCCAGAGGCCCTGATCACATGACCTAAAGACCGCAAATTTTGAACATCCACAAAGCGAATCAAAGACGCTCTGAAAAAATGTATTTTCGTACACACTTCCCTAGGTAATATATCATTCTTTCAAAAACCTTTGAAGCTCCCCAAAAGCTCTTGATCCTTAAAAGACACTAGGAGAACATCGTGAACATAACCGATTTTTTGAACCTCTCCCGATTTGCACAATTATCAAGGCAAAGTTAACAAAAAAAATTTCGACAACGGAGCATATGCTACATGGGCCCAAATTGTGATCAGATCTATAAAAAATTTTGCTTACTCACTAAGTTTGAGAAGTACAACCATGCCACGTGTGACCTTTCTACTGGAGGAGTACATGCGCATGTCTTACACATGCCGAGGGCTAAATTTTTGCCTATAAATACCAGGCAACCCCCCTTAATATTTCACAGTGAAAAACAATGGCAAAGCCCTGCTAAAATCACCCCAAAACTCCAAAAAATCCTAAACAGTACACCTTTCTTAACCCTCCAAGCATCCAAGTTAGATTCTACTCACCTCAAGCCTATACATTCCATCTTCCAAGCCTCCAAGCAACCTTGGACGCCATTTCCAGTCCACTTCAAGGCCATTGAAGACCCTTCAAAGCTCAAGCAAAGCCTCCATTAAAGTTTGAAGAAGTTGTGAAGACAAGGTAGTATTTCTATTTTCATTTTTCTAACCTCCACTCTTCTCTTCTCTCCCTTAGCCTATTTAGACTATTCTCTATCTTACTCCTCATCTTCTATCCCCCTTTCTTGCTTGCTTAAACAAGAGAGCTTATAGGTCATGCCTAAAGAAAAGCTTGTGGGAGCCACCGTGTAGGAAAATCTCTCACAAGCCTATTTTGAGATGGCATGGTCTTACAGCACCTTGCAATATGGTGTGGCCTTTTAGCCTTGTATGGTATCATAATCCCCTTGCATATGGTTGCTATGCTCATGTATTACATGCTTGGCTCCATCTTTCATGTTCAAAGCCATTTTTCAAACCCCTTAACATTTCTAATCTCTAGACATTTTTCGAAATCCATATTCAAGTGTTTTTCTAAAAATGACCCTAAGAGTTGGTTTCTTGAAGCCTAGTTTGAAGCTTTAGATTTCTATGTCATAGGGAGCCTTCCTTAAGCCTCTTGACTTCATTTTGTATCATTGCATTTTACCATCTTCAAGTTACATTAAAATAGTTTTCAAACCTTATATTCACTTTGGTTTTCAAACTTTTGCTCTCTTGAGTTTTATGGTGGAAATAGTCCTCATGGAAAAGTTGCATTAAAATGATTTTCAAACCTTATATTCACTTTGATTTTCAAACTTTTGCTCTCTTGAGTTTTGTGGTTGAAATGGTCCTCATGGAACCCTCTCTTGAGTGGCCTCCTCATTTATTGACCATGGGAACCCTAGCTCACTAGAGTGGTTTTCTACACCCTAAAGTGATTTTCAAAACAACCCTCTCCAAGAGAGTTTTTAAAAATTCATTCTCTATATTTTGCATAAAAAATGGTTTTCTAAAACAACCATTACATGTTGATTTTCAAAAGTTTGCTCTCTTTAAGTTAGTGGTTATAATGGTCCCAATGAAACCCTCCTTGGAGTGGTTTCCAAATATCAACCATATAAACTATGCACTTAATTAGAGCTCATTTTCATACAATGATCTTTTTAAAAATTCATGTAACTCTTTAGAGTTGTTTTCCAAATCCTTTACAAAACATCACGGTTTCTAAATCCCCTTTTCAAAATTCATACATTAAACCATCTTTCCAAAAAACACTAGGTCCAAACCCTAGTCCAAAATCATGTCTCAAAACCACCTTTCAAAACCCTAAATTAATCCAACCCTAGTTGGCTAACCTTAGGACACTTTCAAACTCTAGGTTAACCTAACCCAAGTTAGTTAAACCTAGTTATCCAAACCCTAGATTAACCTAATCTTAGTTAGTTACCCCTAGTTGTCCAAACTCTAGATTAACTTAACCTTAATTAGTTAACCCTAGTGGACCAAACCCTAGTTACCTTGACCAAGGTTAGTTGAACTTCAAGGATCTCCAACTTCGATGCTCCAACTCAAAGGCCCTTTCTAAGCTCACATTCAATTACAAAAATCATTTACATGGCATACAATAAAAAAGATCCTACTCTATTGAGTTTTCAAAAATCAATTCAAAAGTTTTTTCTAATTCTTCCATACTCTATTCCAAAATGTTTTCAAGAGTTATTTTAAACTTGTCTTAACTAAAATGGCTAGACACTTAATATTTTTCAAGAACTATTTTCAAAATGTTTTCAAAAACTCACAACTCTAAATTGTCCCTAACCTTTTATAGTTAGGGATTCCAAGGGAATGTGATACATTAAATATGACCTTCAAGGTTGTCCATATTAGGGTTCCAAAACCCTAAGGCTATATTTGGTACAAGGAAATGGAAAGGAAAGGAATGAGAATGGAAATGGAATGAGAATGAGAATGAAAATGGAATGAAATAGTCATTCCCATTCCCTTGTTTGATAACACTAATGAACAATGTTAAAATAGAATGGAATGAAATTTGTGTATGATATGAAAATTTAATATTATATCTATGCAAAATATTAGTAATATATTATTTAATTATTATATATTATTAAGCAATTGTAATGGTGGTGGCGGCGGCGGCGATAATTTAATTATTAAATATTTTTATGAATTTTCAACTTTTTAAATTTTAAATTTTAAAAATTTTTATTTTTTAAAAATTTTAAAATCAAAAAAATAATTACCAAAAATGTGATATATTTTTTAAAAGAAATTTGACAACAAAAATCTTACTAATTTTTGTTTTATGCTGTTTCATGTGGGAATGGAATGACCATTCCTACTATTTAAATAGGGAATGATTATTCCAACAAAATATGAAAATGATCATTCCATGGGAATGGTCATTCCACCTTTTAAGTAATAGTACCAAACAAATGAATGGGAATAAAAGTGGGAATGGTCATTCTATTCCATTCCATTTTCTCGTACCAAACATAGCATAAGTGTTTTCAAAAACCTTTTTCAAAAGTCTTTTTCAAACATCACACTTTTGTAGCAACCCTAATCTTTCCATGATTAGGAATGTTCACATATAAGTGAGATATTTAAAAAGGGTTCTATAACCCTAAAGTTTAAAAAAAAAACCAAAAGGAAGTCTCTAACCCCTTTTCCAAACATGTTTTCAAAACTCATAGTCCTAAAGGAGTTTAGTTTTTCAATGACTAACTTCTTAAAGGTGATGAAACATTAAACATAACTTTTATAAGGTATTCAAAAACTACTTTAAAAAACTTTTCGAAGACAAGTCACAAGAGTATTTCCAATCCAAACTCTACCTCCAAAGTTTTCAAAACAAGACTTCAAAACATTTTCGAAACTCCCTTGAGTTATTTCAAAGCACTTCCAAAACTCCTTTGAGTTGTTTCTAAAACATTTCAAAACTCTTTTGAGTTAATTTTAAAAACATTTAAAGTCATCTTCAAACTCAATTTCAAAAATACTTCAAACATCTCAAGTTCTATTTCAAAGGTATCTTTCTAAACTCTCAAGTTCTCTTTTTCCAAATATCTCAAAGTCATCTTCAAACATTTCCAAAGATCTCAATGTGTCTTCAAAGCATTTCAAAGCCCCAACGTGCTTATTTTCTATCAGGTCCTTACCCTAACTACGAATGACCTAATTTTTGCCAAATGAGATACGTAAACAACCTAAAATGGTATGGTCATAACCTTTATTTCAACTCAAATTTCCTTTTCAAAAGTTTCTATCAATTCAAGATTTCTATCTCAAATCCCTTCAAATTTCCTATATTTTCAGACATCTTTTTCAAAACAAACATCATGCATCATTCATCCAAAAAGTGATGACCAAACCTATTTTTCAAAATTCTAAAGTGAATTTTAAGTTGATATTAGTAACCAGTTATTCAAGTGAGTAATTAGATATGTAGGTATTGAAAAGGCGAGGTAGAGTGATGATCTTAGTATGTCTTGCCTACATGTAATCAACCTCCGAATCTAGAATCACTGTTTTCACAATATCAAAATGGAGTTATTTTCAAAAAGAGCTTAAACTCTTCTAAAGGTTGCTAACAATCCATTTTCTTAAAATTCCTCTCAAGAGGGAGTTTTCAAATATTTTTCAAAAATCTAAGTTTAGTCCTTGGATTACACTTGACTTTTAGGTGATCTAGCGCACCTTTAATCATGTTAAGTGACAATTCTAAATTTTTTTCAAAAAACTCTTGTTCAAATCAATTTTAATTTCAAACTTAGTCGTACTTATCGTTCTAGAATGATGAGTTCTAACGAGAGAGTACCGCGTATATTTTTCCATCATTCTCAAGTGCGGAAAAATCAGGGGGCAACACTCATCCACACCAAATCATCACCACTAACAAAGGTTAGGATTAATCTCCAAAAATTGAGCGTTCAAATCCTTCTAAAATTAAATAGAAATAATAATTAACCAAATTAACATCAAAATCAATCAATGTAGATAATATTGCACCGAAACCTATGACGTATCCGACATGTGTGGAATTTGCCGAAAATAAAATCCAGGTCATTACATTCTTCCCCCGTTAAATAAAGTTTCATCCTTAAAACTTTCCAATTAAAGCTACTATAACCTTATCCCCTCGAAATAAGTTTGGACCTCCAAAATTACCTCACTAATATCATTGAGAAATTAAGAATCATTCCTCTTTCAAAATTTGATCCAAGCTCTGTATGTATTCCCTCAATTAAAAGATTCACTCAGTACTCTTACAAAAAATAATTTCCATCTACAGAACTTGTTTCTTATATCGGAAGACTAGTTTTGATGCTTCACAACTAAACTCATTCGAAGTGGATGAGTTACAGAAGTCAGACACCTTAAGTTGGCACACATACATTCTCAAATATGAACAAATGTCACCTGCACTGAATATTCGAGCCATAAAACTAAGATCTAAAAATGATATTACCCACCTTTTCAAATGTTTCCACAGGTCTTATGCACCTCCACTCTAATTGCAAGCCTTCATCATATCTTTGTAATTTCCGTCAAACTGTGGATCCTTACACTGTGTAACTTCATTCTCTCCAAATGATCAAAATCCCCTTTAATCACACAAACCTAAGTCATCGAAATATTTCTTACACAAATATCACTTCGTCCGAGGCTTAATATTCAAATTTAAAAACTAATTGATTGCACTGTCTATGTATATGTATAATCAATATCCAAACAATTACCTCCAACCACTCCAAAATTAGACAACCAGGCTAATCTAATCTTGCCAAGATTCAAGTACTCCTACCCTAATATGCCTGATGATACGTGATATAATATCCAATTCCATTCACCATTCTAAATGCCCCAATTTGTAATAGACCCACTGGCTCAACACATGACTACTATATCAAATTCCATTCCAAGACACACTTAAACATTTGATAAAGAGAGATACGAGTGACCCTTCAAAATTTTCCAAATATTACAAGCGAAATAAAAATAACTTCCCCCCAATCTGTGTTATTTTTGAGTCATGCTAATAGAATGATTGGGACAATTTCGAAGAGTAATTCCTTTGCATTATGATTATTTATGACAATGTACCACTAACGAAGATTTACTTTTTAACTAGGTACTAGCATAAGTATAAAACCATATAAATTCCACAAAGTCTTTTTGTTTTTACATCGCATCTCCAAAGATTCACTACAATAAACTCTCAAAAAAAAAAAAAAAAAAAAGAAGTCTTCAAAATAAAAAATAATTCTCCAGTTCAAAGATATAACTACAACCCCCAATTTCATTCGCAATTCAATATCTCCAGTTGGTAGCAAAATCACAATCAACAGCAATAGTAGTTTTAGATACCTTCACGAAAATCTCAATTAATAATAAGAAACAACATTAAGAGACCTCAATGACTTCTAAAATTCTCTGACAAATGAAGAACTCCACACACATTGCATTATGCACCAAGTCTAACTAATGGCTAGAGAAATTTCTAAGAAAAATTCTACCATCCTATAGCTACTGATAGTAACTTCCCCAGAAAAGATATATTTTGAATTAAGAATTAGTACAAGTGTGTAGGCATTGAAATCCCAAAGATCTAATATTACATGATTACGAAATCTACCACAACTTAAATTATAATCTAAGTAAAACTGTTGCCCGTTTAGTACGGACTACACCAAATTTGCACAGATAAAAGTTTCTAAACTTTCACAAAATTTTGTACTCCATGTACTAATCTGGAAACGGCGAATATTGTACTAACGAATTTCTAGTCACCTAATTGAACATTATAAGTTGTCTCTAGAAAATAAGAATTATAAGAAATTACCAAAATCACTCGACTTCACATTAATAGTTTGATACCACCATATATACCATTAGAAATTTATTCCTTTCTAAAATCCGAACTACAAGACCCATAGTTAATGAAATTGATATAAACCTATCTGATAACCTTAGCCAATGCCAAACAATGTATATTTTTTTTTTATTTGAACAGTAAAAGGAGAAGTATATATATTTCAGGGAGGAAGAAACATAGACTGGGAAGTAAACAATGTCTTCTTTTACTAAGTTTGTATTAAATTTGCAATTTGTAGCATTCAACAAGAGTTCCAAACCAACATTCAAACCCGTATCATCCTCTTGAGTAGAGCCCTCACACTGAGCAACCATTAAAGCTATATAAAATATATATATATATATATAACAATTTCGCTTACAGCTCCATCCTCTACAGCCATACTGAGACCATATACCGATATTATCTCACAAATAACTTTAACTTTTAGCAAGAAGAGGTGCTAAGGACACCAGTACTTTCCAATGACTACTATAATCATACTCCAAAACCGAGACCAATAAATAGTTAGTAAAATTTCATATGAAAAATCTCATCATAAAGGTTTCTTTCGCCAATACTCACTGTTAAACATTCCCACAACTCTAAGAGGATTAGAAATCGTAAAACTGTAGAACTCCGATATTTATCTTGGGAAAAAAAAATTCAGAGTCCACAATATCATCATTCATGAACCACCACCAATTGGACCATTTTGTAAAGCGACCCACTAAATGTATTCGTCATTCAATTAAACACAAAATTCTAAACACCTAACAATTCTCTTATTAATCTCTTTGCATTAAAACCACTGCATGGATAGCTAGAAACATATATATTATTTACACCCATTCATAGGTATACCTTTTCATGTGAATGCAAGCACACAAGCCAATGTCTAACTATCCAAATCTGTACCTGCTATGTAAGCAGTTTCTGTGATTTACATATTTCATTTGCTGTTTCAAAAAAAAAAAAAAAAAACACTACCTTCGTTGGAAGAAATATCATAGGACAATCCCCATAGTTCCATGATCCTCCTGAATTATACAAACAATACCTCCAATTTAACGTACATATCAGACCCACAAAATGCTTCATCAAAGCTCTTAATTGGAGGTAGGTAAGAAAGGTGAAATCACTGTCTAGTTCATAGTCCATTAGTTTCTCTTACACAAGTTCTAACTTCGGCCAATATTACATACAATAATTGACCTTCGTTTATCAACTAACCAATATGTTTCATCTAATTTTCTTCCCAGAACAAGATCAGCCCATACTAGTAAGTGATACTAGTGATACTTAGAAATTAACTTACGCGAGTCATAAACACATAATTTCATCCAACCACCTTCTGCTCATTACTGTACACCGGAACAGTTTATGCAATTTCTAGTAAAAACAAAAACTGAACCCAAGAAAGATTTCCCATAATTTCCTTAGTGAAAATTTCCCCTATAATTGGGTAATAATAAAAATATCCGCACATCACAATTTATGAACCATTGGTCTACAAATCCACGCCACTATTTTGACCATTAATGAAATCAATACCTACCAAATCCTCAAAATCACAGCCCTTACTAGAAACCATTGTCTTCTTTGCACCAAAATTGAAATTCTCAATCTAGGAAAAGATAATGTGATCTAAGATTTAGTACCTTCCCCACTCTCACTTAATGTAGGGTAATCCACAAAACTACAATACACCTTCATAATATATGTAAATCTCATGAGTATTCCTATCAAAATCATATCTCCAACTCACGTAAAACACTAATGAAAATTTCGCCATCATTAAACCTCAAAATAAAATAACGTAACTCTAATTACCTTAAGATCAATACCTTTTAGTACCTTTTATACCATCATGTATCTCACTTATGGTTATCAAATGAAACGAAAATGAAATACAAGTTTATCAATATAAGAATCTCGTAAGTATCTCTATAGAATAATCGTAACAATTTAGGAATAACACAAAACACATAACATCCTTCGTCTTAATATCAAAAGAGAATAACTTGGGGTCAAATCGTTTTCAAGGGTAAACTATATCACCAAGCAATACAAAAATTAATCCATTGAATCATGCCTAGCGGACTTCAGGGACTAGAACTCCACTAATGACAAAGGTACAATTACTCCAAATTACTAATCAACCATTGCTTTGATACCAACAAATGTCACACCCCACTTAGGGATGGAACCGCCTGTGAGCCACAAGCCTTGATCCATGGAACATGAAAACCTTATCACCTGACAGTCACTAATATTCCATTGAAATAATAAATGTTTCGTCAATACACCATAAAAAGTCTGAATTAACCACCAATAAATCCATCCTATTCAGGATTAACAACTCCATCAAAATAACAATCAAATTAGAGATTACATAATCTCAAAACAAATTATCCATTAAATGAATAGTAAATCAAATCCCATAAATCCTAAAACTTTATAATCTAACTCTAAAGATAGCAGAAATAAAAATAAACACAAGTCCTAAGGAGATCCGTGACAATAGGGTCCCGACATCCAAAGTCCAAGTCTACTGACATTTGCACTCACCTGAAATGTTATAAGGAGTGTGAGCTCACAACCCAGCTCGTGAATGGAAAGCCCCAAAACAATAACAATAATTTGGAAAATAACAATTTATGATCAAGATAAAAATCATGAAAATGCTACCAATGCCAATCAAATCAATCGTGAAAATGATCTTATAAATCTACATATCTTGATGCAAAACAATATCTCACAAAAAATAACTTTTAATCTCATGACAATAAAACCCTATTATTACAATGGTGATAACAAATAAATCAATGGATAATCATAAGAGAAACTAATTAAAGAATAATGTAATGTAACATGTGCCAAATAATGTCTCATGGATAATATACCTGTGGAATCCAACATCGGACTTAGAGTCACCTAACCTGGCTTCTAGGTTTATTCACTAAATCTATCCTATTGAGATCGCCACGAATTTTACGGTCCTATTCCTACAACCATTGAGAACTAGGGTCATCAAAAACTTCTCTAGCCTATTCCTTAGCTATCAGAGTCACCCACTTAAAGGGCCTATCCTTTGGAATTCACCTGGTCCTAATATCCATAATCAAAACAATTTTCACATTAAATAATTCTCAAATTAACTCATCTAATTTCTCAAAATAACTGAAAAATAATTCTCAATGTAATATAGCAGAAAAAGATGGAACATTTCTCTTAATTTAAAATAAGCATTATTCTTGAAATAAAGTATATCACCTGATTTATAAAACATATCTTTGAAATCAATTCTGCATAGGAACGTTTGCAATTTATAACAGTAAGACAAAAAGCACTCACCTGATGTTCTTAGATAATTCTTAAACTGCACAGGATGACCCATAATTAACCCGATACAGTTAAATACAAATAAATAAATTAATATTATTATTAATCCTTAACCCCAAATTCCTAACCCCAGAACTTCCTACACCCGAAACACTGGGTAATTGCCCAAATATCATCTTCTTCGTTGCAAAGAACGTACACTGCGACGTTTCTGTTTTTTCTTCTTTTCTTCCCTTTCTGTTTTCTTTTCCTTTTCTTTCTTTTCTCTTTTTTCTACCACAAGATCCCCGAACCACCATCAGCCACCTAATATCACATGGCGGCCTAGGAATCAAAATCTAGCCCCTACCGCCATTACAACCCGGGCACACACAGCACACGGCCTGCCATTGTAGCCCTCAAACCTTTTCTCTGTCACGGATCTTCCAGCAAGGCAACCAACTCCAAAACCCACAAACCCAATCAGGTTGTAATCTAAATCAATATCAAGATCACACTGAACATAAAAGTGTACTAAAACACACCTTGAGATGAAATCATATAATATATAATAAAAAAATGAGTAATCACTCTTTATCCCATTGTGATTTAAGCCAAAATTAAATAACTTTCGTATGGTCTAAAAGTGAACACATGATCTCCTTGATTTGGACTTATTTGCAAAATGAATAGAAATCGTTAGATTTAACGAAAATTCTATCATACGAGTATTTTTGTCATTTTATCTCCCTAAATTAGAATATCAAAAAAATGATGTGGTGAAAATAAAAAAAAAACCTTAATAGACAAGCCTTTATTTTGGCATAAAAAGGTAAAATCATCTTTTTGATATTCTAATTTGAAGAGATAAAATAAAAAAAAATATCCCTATAACATAATTTCTGTTAAATTTAATGGTTTACATCCATTTTGCAAATAAGTCTAAACCACAATAGGTCATGTGTTCACTTTTAAACTACAAGGAGATCATCTAATTTTAGCTGAAACCACAAAGAGGTAAAGTATAATTACCCCCAAAAAATATCAAAGTTTAGGTTTATACCCTTTGCATACAACCACTAATGAGTCAACCCCTTCGCTCTATAATTTCTCTCGCCGGAGTGATACTCCCACACTCTCATGCTCAAACCCTAACTCTATTACCTTGTCATACAGCTGATATAACTCTCTCTCTCTCTCTCTCTCTCTATATATATATACATATATACGTACATTAATCGGTTAAGGAAGAGAATACATAACTAGACTCCCCTAATTAGAACTCTAAATTTGATCCTATACATCCAAGTGCACATACTCTTTATTAAGATGACCACCTAAAGATAACATGTGACATTCTTTTTCACCAAATCTACCAAATGCTAGAAATTCTAATCTCACTGCGACATGTAGCCTCATCCACACCAAATCGTCACCACTAACCAAGGTTAGGATTAATCTCCAAAAATGGAACGTTCAAATCCTTCTAAAATTAAATAGAAATAATAATTAACCAAATTAACATCAAAATCAATCGATGTAGATAATATTGCACCAAAACCTATGACGTATCCAAAATGTGTGGAATTTGCTGAAAATAAAATCCAGGTCATTACACTTAGCTTTGTTAGCGCAACCACAGCCAAGAAACCATGCTACTTATACACCTCTCGAACTCATATAAATCCACAGATCATACAAATTATATAAATTTTATGCATTATATAAATGATGTCTAACCACTGAGGGTATGGGGAGGGATCCACATCGAACTTCATTAGATTGATTCTTTAAGTTGAGGTGTGAAGGAGAAATGACATGCATCTACGTTGTGATATTGTATGTTCTCTTGCTTGGGTCACTAGCGTGCCTTTCAATTTACATGCTACGCGAGTGTAGATTTTCTTCAGGAGGACTTATGCTACCTACGTACGTGGTGTTCATATCGATATATCCATAATAAAGAAGTGGATTATAGCTAATTAGGATATTGTAATGTTTGTCCATCGTTAGACAAGATAAAGGAAAAGAAATGAAGAAGGTAACAAGAAAAGCTGAGAAGGAATTTCTTTACCTGTTATGCGTACACGTAATCTATGAGGTTTCTTTCTGTTTACCTAACTTCCATTAGAGCAACCAGAGCCAAGCAAACCATGCATACTACAAGTATAAATCTATCATCAGTGTGGTTCTTTATTCTGAGGTCACAATTGAAAATTTTCTAAGCCAAAGAAATGGAAAATGATGGTGGAAATGGTTACTCAAATCTATTGAAAAGTAAAAATGAAAAATATAAACTTGACCATCTAGAAGCCACCATTGTTGAAGAAACCACCATTGCTGAAGAGTAACCACCATGGATGAAGGAAATTGTTCCTTTCACATCCTCCATTCACACTATATATTCACACTTGACTTGTATCTATAAATAGGGAGAGCCCTTTGTGGCATTGTATCAATTCAAGAAGAAGGAGGAGAAGTGAGTTAGAGAGAGAAATAAAGAGGGAGAGTTCTCTCTAAAATTTAGAGTTGAATAAAAGAGTAATTCTTGGTTGTGTTTTACACCTTTGAGTGTTTGTAATTCAATCACCACAAGTGGTTGAACCTTTTCCTCCGCCTAACAATGGTATCAGAGCCAATGAAAAGTATGCTCTGTGGTTGTCCTTCAAGGGATCTTCCATATCAGAACTCCTAAAGTTCTCTTCCTTCTCTCCGACTACCACTCCGGCCATCCTCTGGTCATCTCTCCATCTAATTTCCGGTGACCTTCCAAATTAAAATTCCAAAGTACTATTTGAGATTTTCAAAACCAAATGGCGAATGGGACTACCCAGGAACTCATCCTAAAGCTCAAAAAGGCTAGGAGAATTACAACAACTGGTGCATCCAAATGAAAGCTCTACTAAGCGCTCAAGATGTCATGGACAGTGGAAGATGGGTATGAGGAAGCCAAATCAAAAGAAGTTGAGGCATCCATGTTTGATGCTTAAAGAACAATCCTCCGCGTCGACCGAAAGAAAGACTGCAAGGCCAAGTCCATCATCTACCAGGGCCTTGATGAGGCCACGTTCGAAATCATCGCCTCCGCTCAGATATCCAAAGAAGTCTGGGAGTCTCTCCACCAAACATACAAGGGTGCTGACAAAGTAAAGAAGACTCGCCTCCAAACCCTACGCGGTGAGTTCGAATCCCTACAAATAAAGTCTGATGAGTCCATTGTCGAGTACTATACTTATGTAATGGAAGTTGCAAACCAACTGAGGAGGAATGGAGAGATTCTCGTAGACATGAGAATGTGTGAGAAAATTTTAAGATCTTTACATCCAAAATTTGACTACATAGCCGTTACTCTAGAAGAAACAAAAGATTGGGGGATATCGGTAGAAGAGCTTGTGGGATCGCTATAAGTCCACGAGCAAAAAGTCAACATAAGAGGAAACAACAAAGCGCTAGAGCAGGCCCTACAGTCAAAACTATCTTTGACCAATGGGAGATACGAGCAAGGGGGGATGTCACACTGAGGATAAGGGGAGGTCAAGGATCTAATGGAATGGGATCTGGATATTCTGAATCATGAGGAAGAGGTAGAGGCAGACAAAGATCCACTAAAGGAGGACGTGGACAACAGAACCATGTCCCGAGAGGAAGAGGACGTGGAAGAAGAGGCAGTTACAAAAAACATTAAACCATTGACAAGAGAAAAATTGAGTGCTATAACTGCCATAAGTTTAGGCACTATAACAACAAGTGTTGGTCAAAACCATCGACAGAGAAGGTTAGCGAGGAGGCTAATCTTGCAAAAGCCAAACTAATTTCCAAAGAATCATTGATGCTGATGGCACATAGCTCAACCCAGGACCAAGATGTTTGGTACCTCGACTCTGGAGCCAGCAACCACATGACTAGTAGAAAGAACCTGTTCACTAAACTTGAAGAGAAAGTTTAAGGAGAGATATCATTCAGCGATCTCTCTAAAGTTTCTGTCCAAGGGAGAGGCGATATTTTGACCAAACGGAAGGGTGGAGATCACACTTTCATCTTGACACGCCTCCAGATGTGCTTCAACTGGAGTCACTCCGCAAGAGTACAAAGATCGCGCTTGTAGTAAAAACCGGAGGATCCGGTGTCGTTCTCTCCCAAGAGAATTCTGCAAATATAGCAACAAAGCTCAACTAGCACGGGTACTTATCTTAATGGATTGCAAATGAAAATTCTTATCTTTTTCTAACATAAAAGAGACCGAAAATATGTTGGTTTTGAGATGATGGTGGTTCAATGCTTCATGCAATAATTTAATGACTAATAAAGACAACAAAAGCTAGTTTTATGCAATTTAGAAGAAAGGCTTGGACATGGTTGTTTCGATCCACCAATTCACAACAAGGGTTTCCAATGAGAGGTTTATAACTCCAATCAAGAATCACGCCTTGGATTCTTGATTCGGAAAATGTCGACTATAAAAATGTGGGTTTTGGTTTGATTGAGCATAAAGAGGGAATCTATAATTGGCACCCTAGAATCAAACCTTAGACATGTGCAATACCTATACCAAACATTGATTTGTGCATAAATATTGCCAAGGGGTTATAAATCTAAGTTTTTCTAATGAATCTCATGCTAAATCAAATGAAACCATATAATTTTGAGGATATGACTTTAAAATTCATACAACCCATTTTCAACCCTTTGAAGATCCTTAGTGGATCTTCATAACCACATCCAAGGCGTATTTAGCTACTAGAATCCATGTCAAAGAGCATAAAAGAAGACAAATATACCATTAAACTATAAAGAACTAGTGTTTGGTTACTAAGAAAATGAGCGAAAGTGGCAAGAAATGATCGAAAATTGCTAGAAAGAGTAGAAAATCATTCACTTCATATATATATCAAACATTCATTTACAATGATCCAAAAGCAATAAATGACAATAAATACAAAGCATTAAAAGTGAATCTAACTAAAAACATTACAAGATAATAAAAATCCCCTTTTTGGAGCTTCTTCACTGTCCAGTTTCTGCAGAAAATGACCTAGACTACACTTTGCCCCGAATATACAACTTTTATACTCTGTAGAAAAATAGAGTCTGTACACACCGATCGATCGGTAGGAGACCGATCGATCATAAAACCGACCCCTCTGAAGTTTGCTTCTGTATAGTCTGTTGAGAAAATTCCGACGTCACCGATCGAACGACCGATCGATCGAAAAAATACCCTCTCTGAAGTTTACTGCAGAAGGTCGAACAGAGAATCACCAATCGATCGCAAGATCACTGATCGATCGGCCAATCGAACGTTCCGTGGACCGTTCGATCGGCCAATTGATCGGTCATCCCCACATTTGCCCATTTGCCTTAGTTTAAGCTCCAATTCTTGTAAGAAGTGCACCAAAAGAGTTTGAATGCATTATAGGAGTTACAATACTAAATTAACACTGAAATTCAACTAATCAACTAATAATTTAAGCCTAAAGATTACTATTTCTAAGAGAAATCAACACCCCCCAACTAAACCTTTGATAGTCCCTATCAATGTATGAGAGAAAAACAAAAATATACACATGTATTAATCTTATTCAAGTCAAATCTCCATCCACCTAGGTTGTGAACCATCGCAAGGCAAAGGCATAAAGCATGGAAGAAATAAAACACATTGACGCGTACTACCAATGACATATGACCCTCGTGATTCAAAACTCATACAATTACGTCCTCGATGCTTCGATCCAAGTCTCACAAGGCATACACTCAACTTTGAACATGAACACTCATGGTCCCTCAATGGAAAGCTCTTTTAACGAGTAAATGTATAAACCATGCAAGTAAAGCAATTCCGAATCCAAAAACGAATATATTGTAAGTGTATCGACTTGTCATAGCTTCATGAAGGAATATTCACAGCTTAAGCATAATCTAGAAAATTGACATTAGTGCCTTATACACAATTGAATTAAAGATTCACGTATCTTAGGATATCAAGGCCATAAGGGTGATGAATGAAAGAAGAGCCATGTAAGAGGATAGAAAGTGGTAAAAGGTTTTAACATATGCATGCGCATTACACACGATGATCAATGATATTCACTTCCACATTTCCAATCTTTTGAATCACTTTTGCAATCTTCCTTCACCTCACTTCTTTTGTGTTTGATTTTTTTTATTTTTTATTTTTTTTTGGGAACACCTTTTCATCCCTTTCTCTATATATATATTTTTTCTTTACTCTTCAACTCCATACACTTACAACTTTACAAATATAAGAGCAATGCATCTATTGGCATTGACACTTTTTAAACTTATACACATGCATATGAACATTAAAAAGAAAAAGAATACACATGGAATGGCTCAATGGAATGAAATGGCTAATGCATTTAGAATTCGAAGAATACAACAAATCAAAACTTCAAAAGTGTATAAGGGGTCAATAAATCTATCTAACACTCGAACATGTAAAGCAAAATAAAAAATAATGAAGCTATTCAATGAATGAGGATCAACAAAAATAATCTTGAATAAATGTGATTCACTCTTCAAAGGCGATAAATAGGCTCTAAAACTCACACGGTAAAAATCTCCACCTTATAAGGACATGCATGTATAAGAATGAAACACAAAGCATCACATAACATGTTAGTGCGCAACAATGTGAATTGTTTCTTATAATAATTTTATGTTAAAAACTTGCAATGTATCATAATCTCTAAGGTGGGTTAATCATCAACTCAAATTTAATCAAAAACATGGTATGGTACTTGTTTGAAACAACCTTGACACCTCCGTCACAAAAATCCAAAAAGAAATGATATCAACAATTAAGGACATAGCTAAGGTGTCAAGTTATAGAAAAGAGCGATACGAATACCATACAATATCCATTACCTCGATGGGAACAATATATGCGATATGGATATCAATCAAAAAGGATATCTGTAACTGAAATGCCAAAATATACCCAGAATAGACAAAAGAATACAATAAATGTATACAAAAAGGGTATGCCACAATAGGAAAGATCACTATACAAACAGCTCAAAAATAAATACATCCACTATAATAAAAAAGATTTAGATACATCATATGAAATGAAATGCTATGAAGTGCACAATGCATCTAATCTAACTGGAGATCCGAAAAGAAGTCTCTATCATCATCCAGAGGAGACTGGCCAAGGTGCTGGATGATCTCTTGGAGTCGAGTGGACTGTGTCTGCTGCTGCTGCTAAATGTCAGTCAGCTAACCCTGAAATGCAGCAATGGCAGTGTCCTAGAGATCTAATCTAGCCATAATGTCGGCCTGCCACTACTGGCGCTCTGCCTGCTGAGTGGTCAGTTGCTCCTGAATGGCTGCCAACGTCTGAAGTAACGTCCCCTGAGCTGGCTCCTCTTGAGCCTGAGCCTGAGGCTGCGCCTGGGGCTGAACTGGCTGCCCGGTCTGATCCTGCCGCTACTCCCCTGACTGGGTCTCCTCTTGAGTCTGAGAAGGCGGCTGCTGAGAAGACTAGTGAGCCGAACTAGCCACCCCCCCCTTCTTCGTCAACTGCCCTGCCGCCTTCTTCTCAGTCTTCCAGTCTATGTCAGTCGAGGAAGAAAGCAACACAACATCTGCAACACTAACCCCTATCGCCCTAATCCTCGCTGTCAGAAAACAACCAAAAGGGATGCTGGACTGGGTAGTAGCAACCTGAGTCGCGGCCCACAATGCGATATACATGAAGTGGGGCAAGTCTATAGTCCTGCCCGTGCCAATAGCCCACATCAACTGCCCCCGCATCCTACTGCACTCCACCGTCCTCCCGAGTGGAAAGATCGAATAGCAAGTCCAGAGAAACAGCGGGTGGCATCTGGGGGCAAGCTGCTGAATCCTGATCTGGGAAGCGGTCCAGGACTCTCCCGGTGCTAAAATCTCAGTGCACATCTCCTCATGAGATGGTGGATACTCCCCATCATAATAGAACTGAGGGTTAGCAACCCTCGGTATACCAAACTGCTCAGCAAAGGAATCCGAGGTGATAACAACATCCCTACCCTGAACCCAAGAGCGAATAATATGTTTGTCGCCACCGACGGGGTTCGATGAAATGTTAGCCATGAACTCTGCCACGAGGGTGGCTGAGTACTGGCCTCTAAAAGAAGCTAACCCCAACCACTGGCGATCGGTCAAAGGCTGGAGCCAACCATATGGCTCAGCATCAAACTAACTCACTGTCCAACGCCTCTCCACTACTACCTTACGGGCGCTCCACACCCGTCCAAACTCTCGCTCCTGATCTCTCCCTCGAAAACGAGTAGTATCATACTCTCCCTGTCTCTCCCTCCTAGCATGCTCACGCTGGAGCTGCTAAAACTGAGCCAGAGTCTGAGAAGTCCCCGCCCCAGCTGTACCCTCAGTACTCCTAGTCTCAACCATAGTTCTCTAACTAAGCTAAGTACAGCTGGAAATGAACAGAATGGACAAAGATCGGCGGAAGGAATACCTCTCGAAACATAGAAACCCGTGAAAAGGCGAGACAAAGTCCACCAAAGTAAGCTGGCAGGGCCTCGCTGCTCCGATATATGAAAAGGCTCTCAAAACTCTCAATTTTTCGCGAGTGAAATGAGAATGAACAGTGAACAGTGGGTTTTTATAGACAACACGGTCACCGATCGATCGCCTCGTGAACCGATCGAAATGGAGCGCTACCGATCGAACGGCCGATCGATCGATACCGCTCCCTTTCGATCGGTGCGGTAATAAGCCCGATCGATCGCTGGTCTTTACCGATCGATCGTCCGATCGATCGCAAATACAGCCTCTCTGAATTTCTATAGAAATTCTTAGAAATTTTCACAGCAACATAACAATGGTGCCCCCCCCCTCCCAAAAAAAATGGAATCATGCCATGACCTCAAGGCATGAGGAAAATGGACGAGAAAAAGAACAACGGGGTGGGCAGGACGCTCGGGAACAGAAATGTACACAACTAACTACCAAAAAGAAAAGAGAAAGAAACCTATAAAAAGGAAAACAAAAGAACTACTCCTAAACTATAAAACACGACAATCTAATGTCACTCAAAGGACGGTGGATCAATGAGATCCACACAATCCAACTCCCCTTGGAACAACTCCAAATACGGCTTTAGCCGTTGACCATTCACCTTAAATGCCGAGCCATTCGTGAGATTTTGCACCTCAATGGCTCCATGGGAAAAAACTTCTTTCACAAGGTATGGCCCAGTCCACTTACTCTGCAACTTGCCCGGAAATAGATGCAAGCGTGAATCATACACTAACACTTTTTGGCCAACTTTGAAAGTTTTTCGAATGATATGTTGGTCATGAAAGTGTTTTATTCGGGCCTTAGCAATTTTTGCATTTTTAAATGCATCATTGCGGAGTTCATCTAACTCATTGAGTTGGAGTTTTCGGTGGGTACCCGCAACATCAATATCCTCATTACATTGACGAATCGCCCAATATGCTTTATGCTCAATTTCGACAGAAAGATGACAGGCCTTCCCGTACACAAGTCTATAAGGTGA
Source organism: Euryodendron excelsum (assembly GCA_033060915.1). Classification (NCBI taxonomy): domain Eukaryota; kingdom Viridiplantae; phylum Streptophyta; class Magnoliopsida; order Ericales; family Pentaphylacaceae; genus Euryodendron; species Euryodendron excelsum. Next base: position 6,450,722 of record CM065398.1, on the reverse strand, counting down.
AGCACCAAGAATGGTTTTATAACCCGTGCGGTATGCCCACAACCCATTGGTCAATCTAAGAGACCAATCTTTCCTATTAGGATTGACGGTTTTCTCAAGAATGCGCTTGATTTCCCGATTGGCCAACTCTACTTGCCCTTGCGTTTGAGAATGGTATGGCAATCCAACCTTATGGACCACTCCATACTTACGCATTAAAGACGCAAAGGGCTTGTTACAAAAATGTGAACCGCCATCACTTATCATGGCACGAGGCATGCCATACCTACAAAAAATGTTCTCTTTTAAAAATCGCAAGACCACTTGGTGGTCATTGCTTTGGGTGGCAATTGCTTCCACCCACTTAGAGACATAATCTACCGCAACAAGAATAAAAAGGTACCCACACGAGTTAGGAAACGGTCCCATGAAATCGATCCCCCAGCAATCAAATATTCCCAAAATAGTGATGGGGTGAAGAGGCATCATGTGCCTCTTAGAAAGTGTTCCTAACCGTTGGCACCTATCGCAAGCTAGACAAAAAGTATGTACATCCTTGAACATGGTGGGCCAATAAAGCCCACATTACAAAATTTTGGCCGTGGTTTTCTTGGAGGAGAAGTGTCCTCCACAAGCATGAGAGTGACAAAACTCTATTACTTGTTAAAATTCATGATTTGGGACACACCGGCGAATGATTTGGTCCGGACAATACTTAAACAAGTGAGGATCATCCCACGAAAAATAGCGCACATTCCGGAAGAATTTACGCTTGTTAATGGATGACCATGTGGAAGGAACCTCACCGGTGACAAGGAAGTTCGCAATGTCCGCAAACCAAGGGGTTAAAATTTGCTCAACGGCATTCACATGCATGAGATGCTCATCCGGGAAGTGCTCCTTGATAGGGGTTGGGTCCATGGCTCGTCCATTTAAGGGAAGCCGAGACAAGTGGTCCGCAACTACATTTTCAACCCCTTTTTTATCACGCATTTCTATATAAAATTCTTGGAGCAAAAATATCCATCGAATGAGGCGTGGTTTTGCATCAGGTTTTGTGAGGAGATGCTTTAGGGCCGCATGGTCGGTGTAGATGATGACCAATGACCCAATCAAGTAAGACCTAAATTTGTCTAGTGCAAAAACCACCGCAAGGAGTTCCTTCTCGGTTGTGGTATAGTTGATTTGAGCTTCATTGAGAGTTCTGGAAGCATAATAAATGACATATGGCTTCTTATCAACTCTTTGTCCTAGGACAGCCCCCACAGCATAGTCGCTAACATCACACATTAGCTCAAATGGAAGAGACCAATTGGGTGCTCGAATGATTGGGGCTGTGGTCAAAAGTTCCTTCAACTTGTCAAAAGCTTGTTGACAAGAGGATGTCCACTCAAAGGGAACATCTTGGGACAAAAGATGACACATGGGCCTAGAGATTGCACTAAAACCCTCAATGAAACGCCGATAGAAACCGACATGCCCAAAAAATGATCTAACCTCCTTCACACACGTCGGGGCGGGCAATTTTTAAATGAGTTCAATTTTTGCCTTATCAACTTCAAGCCCTTCGGCCAACACTATATGCCCCAAAACTATTCCACTAGTAACCATAAAATGGCATTTTTTCCAATTGAGCACAAGGTTACTCTCCTCACATCTCATCAAAACTTTTCCTAAATTACCAAGACAACCTTCATAAGTGTCCCCATAGACAGAAAAATCATCCATGAAGACTTCGACAATTTGCTCAACCATGTCGCTAAATATGCTCATCATGCACCTTTGAAATGTCGCCGGTGCATTACATAGCCTGAAGGGCATAGGTTTATAAGCATAAGTGCCAAAGGGACAAGTGAATGTTGTCTTGGCTTGATCCTCAAGGGCTACATCAATTTGATTGTACCCCGAATATCCGTCTAGGAAATAATAGAAAGCCTTACCGGACACCTTTTCTAGGACTTGATCAAAGAAGGGTAAAGGGAAATGGTCCTTTCGGGTCACATTATTGAGGCGGCGATAATCAATGCACATTCGCCACCCGATTTGCACACGGGTTGGCACTAACTCATTGTTGTCATTTCTTATCACCGTGACACCCGATTTCTTAGGCATCACTTGGGTCGGACTAACCCATTTCAAATCGGAGATGGGGTAAATGATACCCGCATCTAGTAATTTTAAAACCTCACCTTTAACCACTTCCTTCATATTGGGATTCAATCGCCTTTGCATTTGACGAATGGATTTAGCCTCCTCTTCTAAAAAAATACGGTGAGTGCACACGAGAGGACTAATCCCATGAAGGTCGGCGATAGTCCATCCTAGGGCTTTTCTATGTTTCCTAAGCAATGTTATCAATCCTTCCTCTTGGCTCTTAGACAAGCTAGAGGAAATCACAACCGGGTACGACTCCCCATCCCCTAAAAATGCATACTTTAAGTTAGAAGGCAAAGGCTTCCTCTCGGGAATGGGAGGCTTCTCCTTCGACGGAATTGGTTTCTCGGCACTATGGTGGAGGGGTTCAAAAGAAGGGGTCCATTGACCCACATGTAAACACTCCTCTCTCTCACCCTCTAAATGAGACAATTCACTTGACGCCATGCCCTCACTATCAAGTGAAGCATGCGGTTCACCTCTCACTAATGCCCTCTCCAAAGGGTCCTCAAAAATCTCCCGCTCAAAGTGTTCTTGAACTATGCTCTCTATGATGTTTACCTCCCGGATATCCTCACATTCCCCCTTTTGTTTGGCAACCGAAAAGATGTTAAGCTTGAAGGTGGTGTTGCCAAAAGACAATTTCACTAACCCATTCCTACAATGTATGATGGCATTGGAAGTAGCTAGGAGAGGGCATTCCAAGATCACAGGAATTTGGTTATGAGCTATACAACTCTCAACAGGTTGGGTGTCTAGGACAATGAAATCGACCGGGAAGCAAAAGTTATCAACTTGGATGAGAACATCCTCGATGATACCTCTTGGAACCTTTATAGAACGATCCGCCAATTGCAAGGTAACACGAGTAGGGCTCAACTCTCCTAGGCCAAGTTCCTTATACACTGAAAAGGGTAAAAGGTTAACACTAGATCCTAAGTCTAACAAGGCACGATCGATCTTGGTATTCCCAATGGTACAAGAAATAGTAGGACATCCGGGGTCCTTGAATTTCGGCACAGTTTTACATTTCAAAATCGCACTTTGATTTTCATTCATCATAGCGGTTTCCTTGACATGCAACCTTCGCTTAAAAGTGCATAAGTGTTTTAAGAACTTAGCATAAGAAGGTATTTTCTTGATTGTGTCAAGGATAGGGATGTTGACCTTTACTTGTTTGAACAGTTCATAAATTTCCGCATTTAGAAGTTCATTTTTTGGTTTGGTCAACCTTTGCGGTAAGGGAGCATGTTTGACTATGTCCCTTCTCTTGTCCCTCTCATTTTCACTCAAAATCTCGATGGGATTGGCTAAGTTCTCCCCCCCCCCTCCCCCTCTCTCGGCTCTTTTTCCTCTTTCTCTTTCTCTCATTGGCCAACACTCTTCCTAGAAGTCTTATCCCAAGGTGGGATAGTTTTATCAATGGTCTTGCCACTTCTAAAGGTGGTTATGGTTTGCACTTGGTCATGACTCGTACTAGGGTCACTCTTACCCTCGGTTATGTGCACTTGCCTAACCGCCGGGTTAGGCTGAGGTTGAGCCGGGAATCTTCCCGAGACATTTTGGGTCAAAGCTTGTGTCAATGTAGACATTTGCTTTTGGATGTCCTCAAGTAACCTAAAGTGTTGGTCTAGCACCTTCTCTTGTTTATCAACCCTTGAACTAACCCCCCCCTCGTGTCATTGGCAAGTTGGTAAACATTGTCCTCTATGGGCTTCCTATGGGGAGGTTGGTATGGCCTTGGTTGATTTTGGAATTGGGTCACGGGTGCTTGTTGGTAAGGTGGAGGTGGATGTTGTGGTTGGAGTGCTTGTGGGGGTGGAGGTGCTTGGTATGATTGAGGGTTTTGAGACCCTCCTTGGTAGTTGTGGGAGTTTGAAATCCCTTCATTGTTCCTCCACCCAAAGTTAGGATGATCTCTTCATCTCGGGTTGTATGTGTTTGAATAGGGGTTGCCCCCTCCTCTTGAATATTGGCCAATTACGTTAACTTGGCTGTGCAAAGCCTCCTTCACACCCGGAATTATTGGGCATGAAGAGGTAGTATGATCCGAGGTTTCACACATAAGACAACATACTTCTCTCATCTCCTCACTCTCTACCGATTGAACTTTTTTCACCTCAAGAGCCTCTCATTTTCTTGCCAAGGTAGCCACCCTAGCATTGACATCATCAACTTCCTTAAGTTGATATCTTCCCACCCCTTGTTAGATTGAGCGACCCTCAGGATTTTGGGTCCTAGTAAGCGCCCAATCTCTAGCCTTATTTGCCAAGTTATCAAAATAATCGTATGCCTCATGGGGTTGCTTATCAAAAAACGTCCCCGCACACATAGACTCGACAAATTGCTTGAGTTGGGGTGTCAAGGAAGAATAAAATGTGTTGATGACATGCCAATCGGCAAAACCGTGATAGGGGCAAGAATTTAAGAGGTCTTTGAACCTCTCCCAACATTAAAAGAAAGTTTCCTCCAACAAAGGAGAAAACTGTGAAATTTGCCTTCGAATGGCCTCGGTTTGATTTTCGGGAAAGAATTTGCTCAAAAATTCCCCTTGGAGAGTAGCCCAAGAACGGATGGACATGGGTCGTAAGGAATTGAACCAAAGCTTAGCTTTGTCCGTTAAACAAAATGGGAAGAGTTTCAACAAAAATACTTCCCTTGGACATGAGTTGTCCATAGCAATTGAACAAGCATCCTCAAATTCCTTAAGAAAAATGTAAGGTTGTTCCGAATCCATCCCGTGGAATTGAGGCAACATTTGCATCATTCCCGACCTAATGTTTATAGTGTTATGATGGGGCGGAAAAACAATGCACGATGTTGGTGCTTGCCTTAGTGGGTTTAGGTAGTCCCGAAGAGTCCGTATAGGGGGGGCCGCCACGTCACCATGATGGCTCCCTCTTTTAAACTCCTTATGACCTTTCGGGTTGATTTGGACATTTGGATGCAAGGGTTGAATGTTAGGTAAGTCGGGTTCATTGGGATTTGCCATTGGAATGAAACCTAAGTCGACCACTAATGGTAAGCTAGGTGTTGGTGAAGATGTGCTTGTGCTCTCAATGCTCTCAATCCTCACAAGGTGATGATGTTCGTCCCTCGTGAAATATGACATGCAAGAATGAATGCACACGTAAGGTTGGACCGATAGGGTCGTTCAGCACATCATACACAATTCCCTAGTCCGGACAATGGCTTTTTTTTCAATTCTAGGCCGGACAACGGCTTTTTCTCAATTCAACTCCATACCTCCAATCTCCACGTACAAAAAGCGTACCACCAATTCAAAACTTAAACGCAGTAGCCTATCTCCACTCAACACTCCCGAAGAGGGATAATTTCCTAACAAAAATGCAATGCAATTATACTATATCAAACAAAAGAAACTAGAGAAAAGAAGAAATAAAAAAATAATCCTAAAAAATATAAAACACCTTAAGGGAAATGAGAGTGTACCAGGGCCTGAAGCCCGTAGATGCTTCCTTCGGGGGTGGTGATGAAATCCACCCTTTTTGTGTGTTTTTTTTTTCTTTTGCTTGCTCTTCTTTTTTTTTTTTCAATTTTCTTCCGCAATCCTTAGCTTTCGTCCGGTGTAGCTTTTGCCTATGAATTCCCCAGCAACGGCGCCAAAACTTGACACGCCTCCAGATGTGCTTCAACTGGAGTCACTCCACAAGAGTACAAAGGTCGCGCTTGTAGTAAAAACCAGAGGATCCAGTGTCGTTCTCTCCCAAGAGAATTCTGCAAATATAGCAACAAAGCTCAACTAGCACGGGTACTTATCTTAATGGATTGCAAATGAAAATTCTTATCTTTTCCTAACATAAAAGAGACCGAAAATATGTTGGTTTTCAGGTGATGGTGGTTCAATGCTTCATACAATAATTTAATGACTAATAAAGACAACAAAAGCTAGTTTTATGCAATTTAGAAGAAAGGCTTGGACATGGTTGTTTCGATCCACCAATTCACAACAAGGGTTTCCAATAAGAGGTTTATAACTCGAATCAAGAATCACGCCTTGGATTCTTGATTTGGAAAATGTCGACTATAAAAATGTGGGTTTTTCTTTGATTGAGCATAAAGAGGGAATCTATAATTGGCACCCTAGAATCAAACCTTAGACATGTGCAATACCTATACCAAATATTGATTTGTGCATAAATATTGCCAAGGGGTTATGAATCTAAGTTTTTCTAATGAATCTCATGCTAAATCAAATGAAACCATATAATTTTGAGGATATGACTTTAAAATTCATACAACCCATTTTCAACCCTTTGAAGATCCTTAGTGGATCTTCACAACCACATCCAAAGGGTATTTAGCTACTAGAATCCATGTCAAAGAACATAAAAGAAGACAAATATACCATTAAACTATAAAGAACTAGTGTTTGGTTGCTAAGAAAATGAGGGAAAGTGGCAAGAAAATGATAGAAAATTGCTAGAAAGAGTAGAAAATCATTCACTTCATATATATATCAAGCATTCATTTACAATGATCCAAAAACAATAAATGACAATAAATACAAAGCATTAAAAGTGAATCTAACTAAAAACCTTACAAGATAACAAAAATCCCCTTTTTAGAGCTTCTTCACTGTCCAGTTTCTACAGAAAATGACCTAGAATACACTTTGTCCCGAATATACAACTTTTATACTCTGCAGAAAAACAGAGTTTGTACACACCGATCGATCGGTAGGAGACCGATCGATCGGCCGATCGATCGCCCGATCGAACGGTCCAGGCGATCGAACGCCCGATCGATCGCAAAACCAACCCCTCTGAAGTTTGCTTCTGTATAGTCTGTTGAGGAAATTCCGACGTCACTGAATGAACGACCAATCGATCGAAAAAACACCCTCTTTGAAGTTTGCTGCAGAAGGTCGAACAGAGAATCACCGATCGATCGGCCGATCGAACGTTCCGTGGATCGTTTGATCGGGCGATCGATCGGCCGATCGATCGGTCATCCCCATATTTGCCCATTTGCCTTAGTTTAAGCTCCAATTCCTGTAAGAAGTGCACCAAAAGAGTTTTAATGCATTATAGGAGTTACAATACTAAATTAACACTAAAATTCAACTAATCAACTAATAATTTAAGCCTAAAGATTACTATTTCTAAGAGTAATCACATCTCCAATGTTTACTATGTGCCAGACATGAAGACCAACACCTATAGCCTAGGACAGCTCGTCAAAAAAGGTTACCAGATTAGCCTTAGAAACAAGCAAATGCTGATCTCAAACGCTCAAAGGAAGCTGGTCATTCGAGTCACTATGGCAAAAAATCAGATGAAAAATCGTATGTTCTCTCTCACCATCCATCACGACATGCCAAAGTGTTAGAGTGCAGTCATCAACAATAAAGACTGGCTATGGCATCTGAGGTATGGACACCTAAATTTTGAAAGCTTGAAGCAGTTAGAAGGCAAAAAAATGGTGTACGACTTACCCAACGTTTACCATCCGAATGAGATATGTGAGAGTTGTGTTCTGAACAAGCAACACAGAAACAGCTTTGGAAAGTAAGCTAACTGGAGATCTACCACGCTGCTCCAACTAGTTTCAAATGGACAGAATCGATACTTCCTCACCTTCATTGACGACTACAGTAAAAAGACTTGTGTTTACTTCCTAAAAAATAAGTCTGAGACATTTGACAGATTCAAAGAGTTCAAAGCTCTTGTGGAGAAGTAGAGTGGCTACTGCATCAACTCACTCCGATCATATCAAGGAGTAGAATATATGATAGAAGCTTCCCAGGAATTCCTTAGACATCAAGGAATTCAAAATTAATTCACACCAACCTACACTCCCCAGCTGAACGGTGTAGCTGAGAGAAAGAACCACACCATCCTTAACATGGCTAGAAGCATGTTAAAGGATAAAATTATGTCCAAAAGGTTCTGGGCAGAAGCTTTGTTGTGTGCAGTTTATCTACTCAATAGGTGTACTACCAAGAGTCTTGCTACAAAGACACCACACGAAGCTTGGAGTACTTACAAGCCTAGCATGAGTCACCTCAAAGTGTTTGGCTCCATAGCCTACACCAAGATCCTGAAGGCAAGAAGGACAAAGTTAAGTGACAAAGGAGAGAAGTGTATCCTTGTTGGATACGGCGATAAAATGATGGGATATCGTCTGTACAATCCCACTAGCAAGAAAGTCATTTTTAGCTGGGATGTCATTTTTGAAGAAAATGAATCTTGGAATTGAGATCAGACTGAAGCCTCCAGAGATGTAGAATTGACACTTGAGGAAGAAGAACCTACACAAACAAGAGAAGTGGCTATCGAGCCACAAGTACCTACAAATCAGCAAACACCTCCACATAATTTCCACTCACCACAAAGGAATGAAGCTCCATCACCAATCAAGCGTGAACTTTCAAACATGAGGTCAAGAGCAACTCATACCCTGGCTAATCTGTATGAAAATACAGAACCGATGGAAGAGTATGTCATTTTATATTGTCTGCTACTTACCAATGATTCAGTTAGCTTTGATGAAGCTAACGAAGAAGACAAGTGGAGAAGAGCAATGGATGAGGAGATTCAATCCATTAAGAAGAGCAAAACTTAGGAGTTGACTACTCTCCCAAAAGGCTGAATGATCATTGGGTTAAAATGGGTCTACAAGACCAAGAGGAATGCCCAAGAAGAAGTCTAGAGATATAAGGCGAGACTTGTTGCCAAAGGCTACAAGTAGAAGGAAAGGATCGACTATGGTGAAGTCTTTGCCCCAGTTGCTTGACTTGAGACCATCAGATTGTTAATTTCACTAGCTGCACAAAATAAATGGAAGATATACCAGCTAGACGTGAAATTAGCATTTTTGAATGACTTTCTTAAAGAAGAGTTCTATATTGATCAACCACCTAGATACGTGAAGAAAGACAAAGAAGATGGAGTGTACAAGCTAAAGAAGGCACTATATAGGTTGAAGCAAGCTCCACGTGCCTGGAATATAAGGTTCGATGATTATTTCCAAGCGAATGGTTTTGAGAAATGTCCATATGAGCATACCCTATATATGAAGATGGAGACAGACAACAAAATGCTGATTGCTTGCCTATATGTTGATGATTTGATCTTCATCGGCAATAATCCAGCAATGTTTGATGCTTTCAAGAGGAGCATGGTCAAAGAGTTCGAGATGGTGGATATAGGCCAAATGGCTTATTTTCTTGGCATAGAAGTTGTGCAAAGTGAGAAGGGAATCTTCATTTGCCAAAGCAACTATGCAAAAGAGATCATGAAGAAGTTTGGAATGGAAAACTACAACTCTGTGACAACTACGGTTGAAACATCATTGGAGTTAAGAAAGAATGAGCAAGGAGATGTTGATCCTACCTATTTCAAGAGCCTTGTTAAAAGCTTGAGATACTTGACTTGTACAAGACCAGATATACTCTATGGAGTTGGACTATTTCCATCTGAATGCAGCGAAGAGGATACTCTGCTATGTCAAGGGTACCATCAGTGATGGTATATTCTATTCATCAACAGGAGATTGCAGACTTATTGGCTATTCAGATAGTGATTGGGGGAGAGATCTAGATGAAAGAAACAGCACGATAGGATTCACATACTTTATGGGAGATACATCACTTACATGGTCGTCGAAGAAGCAACTCATCGTAATGCTGTCATCATGCGAAGCTGAGTATATTGCGCCAGCTTAGCTGTTTCTCATGGTATTTGGATTAGAATGTTCTGAAGTACTTAGAATTACCATAAGATGATCCCACAGAGGTCTACATCGACAATCAATCAGCAATTGCTCTTGCAAATAATCCAATCTTTCATAAGAGAAGTAAGCATATTGATATTCGATATCATTTCATCAGGGAACATATCAAGAACAAAGAAGTGGAATTGATTTTTTATAGGACTTATGATCAAATAGCTGATATTTTCACCAAGCCACTAAAGCATGATAACTTTGCAAGACTAAAGATAATGCTCGGCATGACAAAGGCAAGAGCCACCATTGTTGAAGAGCCACCATTGTTGAAAGAACCATCATTGTTGAAGAGTACCCACCATGGATGAAGGAAATTGTTCCTTTCACATTCTCCATTCACACTATGTATTCACATTTGACTTGAATCTATAAATAGGGACAGCCCTTTGTGGCATTGTATCAATTCAAGAAGGAGGAGAAGTGAGTTAGAGAGAGAAATAAAGAGGGAGAGTTCTCTCTAAAATTTAGAGTTGAATAAAAGAGTGATTCTTGGTTGTGTTTTACACCTTTGTGTGTTTATAATTTAATCACCGCAAGTGGTCGAACCTTATCCTTCACCTAACAAAATCCTCATTGGAACGCTGTCAGGAAAACTTAATTTGGCCTCTAATCCTTCACTCATTTCTTGTTCTTCTTTGTCTTCTTCTTAACTTCTTTTTTTTTTAATTAAATTGAGATGTATTAGGAACTTTTCTTATTAAAGGATTGGTTTACCAAGATTTTTTTTTTATTTTTTGAGAAGGGTCAATTACAAGTATAGTTAACAAGGAGTGGGATGTTAGTAGGAATGGGAGAGTTAGTAAGTTAGCAGGCTAAATTTTACAAAGTTGAAGCGGCAGGAGGAGTAGATGTTATCTAGCCTAGGTCACTTACTGGGATTTTTTAAACCATTATTTGAAAGATCTTTGCAGTTGAGTGCTATGACAAACAAGATGGAGGTATTTTATCTACATGCATGACACATCCAAACACCTCTTTCAGACGAAGAGGTTAGAAATTCGGTCCCCTACTGGGATCCACTAGGAAGAATAGAACAGGTTGCGGAAAGACCCAGACTTCGTTAGGGAGCCAAACTTCCGCAGAAGCCACCACCAGGACCCTGCCCCTTCGCCCTCTAATGGACGTGTCCCCAACAACCATACGCTCCATTCTGCTAAGCGGAAGTTTTGCCTACCTCACCTCTCAGGTTCGGGCTATGAGGGAGGCAATCTCCAGAAAAGATGGGCGTGTCAAAGGAGGATCCCTGGGCCATGTAACGAATACAAGGATTTGGGACTTTAGAAGTAGAGACACGCTCTCGGCACGAGTGAGAGGAAGTTACACCTCTAGCATCGGACGCTACGTCGAAAGGTGAGAAGATCGGTGCCGTAGGAGGAGCCAGACGCCATAGAATAAGGATCAGGTAGAAGCTGGTCAGCAACAGGAAGACTGGGAAAAGTGACTCAATGAAAAGCTGGATGATAGGAAGCAGCACCTCAAAGGACGCACCACCCAAGACATGATTAATAGGGCCTTGGACCAAATTACATCCACACCATTCATAGAGGAGATTGAGTCCCACCAAGCTCCACAAAAATTCACACCACCAAAATTCACTCCCTACGATGGAAAAGCTGATCCAATTAGTCATGTTTGGCATTATAAGCAAATGATAACGCAATAGAGTGGAGACGAGTCCTTGATATGCCAATTCTTTCCATCCAACTTGGGGAACGTGGCCCTACGATGGTTCAACAGGTTGCCATCCAGGTCGATGTCAAACTGAAGGCAAATTGCTGAGCTCTTTACTACTCATTTCATAGCCAACAGTATGCAGCCCAAAGAGATCGATTTCCTACTTACCTTACAGAAGAAAGAGGAGAAGGATTAAGGGCATACGCAAGCTGCTACTGGGAGGCTTATAATGAAATTAATGAGTGCAGTGAGCAGTTAGCTGTAACCCAATTCAAGATTGGCTTGCCCAGGGAGCACCATTTGTGGGAATCCTTAATGAAGAAACCGGCCCTCATAGTGTAGGAGTTTATATCCAGAATCGAGCGATATGGCCGATTGGAAGATGTACCCCAGCCGATTCCAAAGAAGGTCGGCATTGTTGCTGAAAAGGTGGATAGAAAAGATGCCAAGAGGCCTCGCCAAGAAGACAACAACAATTGGGCCAAAAAGGCAAACAAAGGGGTCTATATTGTCTTTAAAGATCCCATTTACAAAATCTTACCCCAGATTCGCGACAACCCCTTTTTCAAATGGCCCCCGAAGCTGGGAGGAGACCCTGCGTCTCGAGACCAGAAGAAGTTCTGCTCTTATCATCAGGAGAAAGGGCATCAGACAGAGCAGTATCGGCATCTCAAAAGACACTTGGAAGATTTAGCCAAAGCTAGTCATCTCGACCAATATATTAATCGGGAGAAAACAAAACGGGAGGCTGAGCAACCGAGGCAGGAAGTTATCCCACAAAAGGAGAATGAAGTGAGACCGGTCCGAGTAATTAACGTGTTGCATTGTTCGGCTAAACAGAAGCCATTGACCTGCACCAATACTGAGCTGAGATACAGAAGGCTGCACACTTGAGAGATGTAATGTAAATAGGACCTCTATCTAAAAAGGTTAAGGTCGGCAATAACGCTGCAGCCATAACCTTCATTGATGAAGACCTAGTGAGGGTACAAACCCCCCACAATGATGCCTTGGTTGTAACATTGAGGATGGCGGGTTACGACGTTAAAAGGTTGCTCATTGACCAAGGGAGTTCCTTCGAAATCATGTATTACAACCTCTTTAAAAAATTAGAGTTAAAAGAGTCCGATCTCCAGCCATCTCTCAACTCGTTAGTCGGGTTCAGTTCAGACCCAATTTGGCCTCTAGGGAAGGTGACAATTCCTGTGACTGCTGGAGGGACTACGTTGCAAACAAAGTTCTTGGTGGTCAATGTGTCTTCCCCCTATAATTCAATCATGGGACGAATATGGTTGCACCTTATGAAGGCTATTCCATCCACCTACCATCAGCTAATCTAATTCCCGATTCCTGGAGTGGTGGGAGAGATAAGAGGAGACTAAGTGATCGCCAAACAGTGCTTTCTGATGGCATACACCACGAAGGTGAAAGCTGACAAGGTGTAGATGATGGAACTTCACGAGGATACGCCTACTATTGACGATGTAGGGCAAACTTTAGAGAATAAAGCCATTGAAGAACTTAAGAAAGTCTACATCGATCGGCAGGTTAAGAAGTATTTTGTCATCAGCACATCCTTGTCCAAAGCTAAAGAGAACTCTCTAATTGAGCTGCTGATAAGTTACTTTGAGGTATTTGCCTGGACTCGTTATAACATGCCAAGGATCAACGCCGAGGTTGCCTACCACCGATTGAATGTTAACCCACAATACCGACTAGTGGTCCAAAAAGGAAGGAGGGTGGTGACATAACATGTCAATGCCTTTATAGAAGGGACTGAAAAGCTCCTAGATGCTAGGGCAATTTGGGAAGTCCACTACCCAAGCTGGCTTTCAAACACCGTAGTGGTAAAGAAAAAAGACGGTAAGTGGAGGGTCTATGTTGACTTTACTAATCTAAACAATGTATGCCCTAAGGACCTTTTCCCTCTTCCCAAGATCGACCAGCTCGTAGATGCAACAGCCAGTTTTAATAGGATGAGCTTCTTGGATGCTTATCATGGGTATCACCAGAGCCTTCTCTATAAAGATGATCAGAAGAAGACCGCCTTCATCACTCCAAGAGGTATCTTCTGCTACAAGGTAATGCTCTTTGGTTTGAAGAATGCCGGGGCCACTTACCAGCGACTGGTCACTAAGATGTTCAAAGACTACATTGGCAGCACTGTGAAGGTCTACATCAATGATATGGTGGTTAAAAGCAGGGTTAACAGCTCTCATTTGGAATATCTGAAAGGAGTGTTTAGCATTCTGAAGCAATACAAAATAAGGCTAAACGTCTCCAAATGCTTGTTCGAAGTCAGCTCGGGAAAATTTTTGGGGTTATTGGTTACACACCGGGGAATTAAAGTAAATCTGGGGTAGATTAGTGTGATCCAGAGCGTTCAAGCTCCAACAAACGTCAAAGAAGTACAGAAGTTGACTGGTATGGCAGCAACACTCAATAGATTCATCAGCCGATCTTCGGATAAGTGTCGACCATTCTTCCAGCTTCTCAAGAAACAGGAGCAATTCAGCTGGACTTCGGAGTGTGATTAAGCCCTTACAGATTTGAAGAGGTACCTGACCCAACCACCCCTACTTTCCACCTTACTCAAGTATGAAGAGCTCTTTCTCTACCTAAAAGTATCAGAGCACATTGTCAGTGCCGTACTACTTCAGCAACAAGATCGGCAATAGAGGCCGGTCTATTACATTAGCAAAACACTCTTAGGGGCAGAAAGCAGATACCTACCACTAGAGAAATTAGCACTTGCTCTGGTAGTGGCATCTCGTAAATTGGTGTACTACTTCAGAGCCTATACCATCAATGTCCTCACTGACCATCATCTAAAACTACTCCTCAGACGGGCTGATTTTTTTGGCTAATTGACAAAGTGGGTCGTTGAATTGGGAGAATTTGACATCAAGTTTCACCTAAGATCTGCAGTTAAAGGACAGGTATTTGCTAACTTTATTGTCGAATTCTCTGTTGAATTTCCATAGGGGAATAACCCAACAACACCCTACGCTCAACAAAACGATGACCTCCCCTTATACCTTTGGGAAAATGCTGGTCATTGAAAACTCTTCATTGATAGAGCGTCTAATGACAACGGGCACGATCGAGGGTTGTTCTCATCACACCAGACAGTTTGGCAATAGAGCAGGCTATCAAACTATAGTTCACTGCCTCAAACAACGAATTGAAAAACAAGGCCTTGCTCATCGGACTATGCTGAGACATTGAATTAAAGATTGCCGAGATCATCTTCTATTCGGACTCCCAACTAGTGGTTAATCAAATCACGAGAGAATACGCGGCAAAAAATGACAAAATGACGTTGTACTTGGCAAAAGCAAAGGAATTACTGGCCAAGTTCGGCAAGTTCAAACTCCACCAGAGCGGTCGCGACAACAATGCTCATATTGATACCTTGGCGACACTGGCAACGACTCTAAAATTAGGATCAAAGAGAATAATCCATATAGAGACCTTAGCCAGAGTAAGCATATTTCATGAAGAGGAGCAAGCTCTGGCTATAGAGCAGTTGGGGCCATCATGGATGTACCCAATTATCTCTTATCTTGACAAAAATAAGCTGCCGGAGGACAAGAATGAGACCAGACGGGTCAAACACAAAGCCCTCAGATACTAGCTATCACCAACCAAGGAACTCTACAGAAGATCTTTTCCCTACTTGTACTGTGTCCACCCGGACAAAGTATAGGGCACCTGTTCGAAATTCACGCAGGGATCTGTGGAAGTCATGTCAGCTGAAGGTCGTTAGCCCATCGAGCTATCTCGCAGGGGTACTGTTAGCCCTATATGCAAAAGGACGCAGCTCAGTATGTGCTAAGATGTGAAAAATGTCAAAAGTTCTCTTCGATTTTACATCAACCCGCCGAGGACCTCACAACTATAACCAGCCATTGGTCTTTTGCCTAGTAAGGAGTGGACATAGTCAAGCCTTTGCCTTAAGCTCCCAAGAACAAGAGGTTTTTTATTGTGGCAATAGATTACTTCATCAAGTGGGTGGAGGCAGAGCCCCTGTCAACCATTAGAGAGATTGAGATCCAAAAGATTCACCTGGAGAAACATAATAGCAAGGTTCGGCATACGCCGGGCACTTATCTTAGACAACGACACCCAATTTGATAGCAACATGTTCAAATCATTTTGAGACGAGCTCGGAATCAGAAACTACTATTTAACACCGGCCTATCTGCAGTGCAACGGGCAAGCTGAAATTTCAAACAAAACAATGCTGAACGGGATCAAGAAACAGTTGGAAAAGGCTAAAAGAAGATGGGTGAAAGAACTTCCCAGCGTCTTATGGTCCTATAGAACTACCCCGAGGAGGTCTACTAGAGAAACACCATTTTCTTTGGCTTATGGGGTGGAGGCAGTAATTCCCTTGGAGGTGGGACTACCAACAATTAGATCGGCAGCATTTAACACTGGACTTAACGACCAAACTTTGGCCAGAGACCTTGACCTTGCAAAAGAAAACAGAGAGGCTGCCCTGATTAAGCTCACTGGATATCGCCAATAGTTAAGTTGCCCCTACAACAAGCAGGTTCAGCCAAGAGCCTTTGTACAAGGAGACTTAGTATTGTGGAAAGTATTGGGGGCAACAAAGAATCCAACGCATGGAAAGCTTGGCCCCAACTGGGAGGGTCCCTACAAAGTGGCATCCTAAGTCAACATGGGGGCATACAGACTGGACACTGTCGGAGATGGGAGACAGCTACCCCAATCTTGGAATGTGAACAACCTGAAGAAATTTTATTAGTAGAATTGACTCTCACATGATGTAACTACTGAGCAATGTTTGGTCTTTCCGAAGCTTCATATGATCAATAAACTTCGAAGTCGTTCAAACAAATTTATTCGTCTGATGCTACTCCAAAATACAATGCACTAAAGGAAGACAAAGACAAAAACCAAGGGTAAAAACTTTGTCCTATCCAAGTTGAACACGTCAGCCAATGAAGGTCATAAAAATCAAGTGTAAAAACTTGGTCCCCTCCAAGCTGGACAAGTCAGCCAATAAAGGTCACAAAAACCAAGCGTAAAAACTTGGTCTTGTCCAAGTTGGATGGGTCAGCCAATGAAGGTCACAAAAACCAAGTGTAAAAATTTGGTTGTATCCAAGTTAGATAGGTCAGCCAATGAAGGGCACAAAAACCGAATTTAAGCATTTGGTCTTATTCAAGTTGAACAGGTCAGCCAATAAAAGCCAAAACTCTAAAACAAAGGTCAAATTAAAACTCCTAGAATTAAGTTCTACACAAGTAGGGCGGGCCAGAGCGTTATGCACAAACACATACCAAAATCCGAACTTGGTTCTACCTAACTCATTCAGATCGGTAAAAAAAGATTTGCATTAATGTGAAATGATTGATTACATGAAGACAAAAAAGAAAACAGTACAAAAAACTAATTATCATTGATGGTCTCCACTGACGTTTTAGAGGGCTCAGCCAATTTTTCTCCAGCAGCTTCGTCTATGACCTTTGGCAATTCGACACCAGATTTGGCATGTTCAGCAATGGCCTCTTGAGCAAGCCTTCTCTTTTGTTCGACATTGGCGACCACCTTCTCAGGGTCAACAGAGCTGTCCTCTATCGTATCGAAGTAGTCAGGACATAGCTTCCACACGTCAGAAGACTTCTCCACCTTGGCGAATAAAAGGGCACCGTTCCAACCCTCTCAGAAGATTGTCCGGCTCAAGTCTGCCATCTAAATAACAAGATGCTTGGCTACCCAATTAGCACCCTTCTACATGATCAGTTCTTCCTCTGCCTTCAGTTTGGATACCTCAGCCTGCAGTGCTTCAATCTCGGATTTGGCCTTGAACAACTCCACAGACTGTACTTCATTCTTTTCCAGCAGAGCGTTGTCCTCCTTGTCCCTCTTCTCAAAATCGGCAGTGACCATGTTCAACTCCGCCATGGCCTCCTCTGCCTTCTTTTTTTGTAGCAGTCTCTCCTCGCTGGTGTCAAGCCACTCCTTTAGACTAGCATGCTCCTCGACCAACTGCTAGTGCTGCTCAGTAAGAGACTAGAACCGGCTCATCACCTCTACAGCGTTAAGGCAGCTTTGCAAAATAAGATTATGTGTTTAAATAAAGAGCCAAAGGAATCAAGAATAGAGTTGAAGGATCAGAAATAACTAATTACCAGAAGAGAGTCATGGAAGGTGCCCATGAAAACATTCAGGTCATTGGCACTTGATCTTCAATGGCACCTTTGGAGCTGACCTTCGCCCTCTTTGGGGTCGGTGATTGAGCGGCTGCCTCGAGGGCTTTCTTTTTTTGCAGCTGAGTACTTAGCTTTTTCTGCTGAGGCACCATATCCTTGACCAGGGAAGCCCGCAAATCGATGGTCGGGGGATCGACAACTTCTCTATCAGCCTTTTTTAATGGCCTCCCTACCGCGGCAAACATCATCTCCTTAAGATTCATCTTGTCGTGTTTGTCAGGAGATGGGGTTGCCCTCCGCTCATCCTGGCTTAGCCTAACACGACAGTCGAGCACGGTTAAGGGCTCCGATGTTAAAGCTGAGTTATTCGAGTCAGAGCAAAGTTTGAGAATATGCTGCTCCTTGGTAACAGAATCAGATAGAGGCGAAGCAGTGATGGTCATTTGCCTGGCAGCGTATGCCCTTTCGATGGCAACACCGACAGGGATCTCTTCAAGATCCCCCTTCGCACCCTGCTCGGCCAATGTCATAAGGACGCTCAGTAGGATCCCCATTTTTACAGTAAATGACGAATAGCGTAACGGGTAGTTTAGAAGAATATGAGGGGTTCGCGCCAGGTCTCTCAACTTGCCCTGACCACGAAAGTCCAAGACCTTCTTCATATTAACAAAATTTACTCCCCAGGCAACGTCTCTTGTCCTCTTTTTCGCAACTGCAAGAATAATAAAGATGAGGTTAGAAACAAAATAAAATAGATGGAGGAAATTAACCATAAGTCTACATTGAACCTATTTCTTGAGGAAATCTAGGGCATCATCCTGCCGGTCTTTTACCTTAAAGAAGGTCGCCGAACTCTCAAGGGCTGGATACCCAAACCCTAACATTGTCTACGCCCTTCTCGGAGGATGGCAGACACTTCACTATCTCCTTACTTTCATCAGCGGCCCAGAGATACACTTTCAAACCCTCACCCCCTACTCTGCAAAGTGTATGGTAGTAGTCGAGCTCAGCAAGGCCCAGGTTCACACTCAGGCGCCGTTTAAGCTCGAGCATCCCAAAAACTATTCTATATACATTTGATGAAAGTTGGGAGGGTGCTACCTTACAGTGGACAATGAACTTCTGAAGGAGGTAATGCAAAGGAAACCTAAGACCTCCCTCAACAATGGTGATAACCGAGAAGGGCATTCTCTTCTCAATCTCTTCTATACGAAAATCGTTAGGTTCTACCAACTGCAAGCCAATTTGGTCGTGGATTTCATATCTTGCCCTAAAGGCGGATATCGCCTCTAGACTATCTACCATTTTTCTCAAACCCGCTGCCATCAGGGGACAACCGTTAAAGGAAAAAATCTTACAAGAGAAAGATGGGCACCAAAAAGACTTACAGTAGAAAGGGTTAGTGAAGAACAATCACAGACAAGAAGACGAAGTAAAAAAATGCTAGTCATCGAAAAGGTCACCCTCCCTTTATACACGCCCGTGCCACCGGTTCATTTGCACGAAACGGCAGCAATCACATCATAACAGCAAACCATCACATCAACTATCAATGCCCTGGCATCTCATCACTGTGGCTTTAAATCCATACCATCCACGTGGCCAAATAACTGCAAAAATGGTAGCGCACTTGAAGGAGCGTCATGATGACCGAATGCAACCCTTGACCCTTCAAGTAGCCAAAAAGGGCACAAGGGCTGAAGGGTAATTGTGGGCCAAAAAATTTTGGCCCAATCCGCCTGGTCAGGCCCAATAAAAATTAAGTGAATGAAGTTGGGCTATGGGTCAGTACAAATAGTCAATAATGTGGCCAGGCCCGCATTACCGACCTCGTGCCAACCTGGGCCCAAGCTAAAGAGCCGGCAAGTCCAACCCACAAGGATAATCAGAGCATTTAAGGCGAAGATGACCCACATTTAATGAAGGAGTGGCTCGCCACACGACATCCACGCTCACGTCTGATTAGCCGGATTCTAGCACAATGGTAAAGCTGGACCCATGTCTGATCAATTGGCGATGAATGATATGGTCTACAAGATAAGTCATGATGACCCTAAAGTAGACACAAAGGTTAACACTCCATCAATTACACTATAAATACCAAAGCCTCAAGAAGCAAGGTATGGACAATTGATTTCATGCATATATTGTCTTTATTCATTTCATTCTTGATTAAGATTGCTAACTTAATCATCGGAGTGTGATCGGCCCAAAGAGGGTCAACTCATTCTAACTTCTCTGTCTCTTTGCAGAAAGCTGGTGCTCTTTGATATTAGTTCGAGTAATCGGCCAAGCCTTCTCATAAATCCCATTTACAGTATAGCGTCCTAGTTTTATAGTTTCCTAATTAGCTATTTCCTTAGGTGTTTAGTTTCTTAGTTTTATAATTTCCTAATTAGCTATTTTCTTATGTGTTTAGTTTCCTATTTGTCATTACTTATTCACCACCCCGCTTTGGCCTATATATAGAGGTTCACTTACAATTAATGTAATTGATAGCTTTTGATGATAAAGAATAGTTATTTCAGAGAATTTATTTCTCTCTTGTGTTATAGTGTTTTGTTTGGATTGACAATTCACTTGTTCGGGCTTATGCATGTGTTAGTAGGTATCAAAGCCGATCATGGCACGTGGTGGAGCTGCAACCAAAGATTTTAGAGGCGTTGCTCAGGCTACTAACATCGAGGATGTATGTGATCGTGCTGATGCTGCACGAGATGCGTGATTGGAGAAGCAATTTCAACAGATAGGGAAAAGACTTTGTGAACAGATTGCTACCCAGTTTGTCGCATTAACTGTTGTAAATCAATCTCTCAATCATCCACTGATCAAAGCATTAACTTAACATATAGATCGTTTTTCAAATCCACATTTTGTGGAGGAGGAGATTGTTTAAGAAAAAATAATTGAGAATAATGATATTCTTGATTCTTTGGAAGATGGTTCAGATGATTGGAATTCACCGCCAATCTTTGATGTTGATGATATTATTGGGGACTGCAGAATTTTTCACGATTCGACTATAGTGCACATGCATAACACCAAAAATTTTAATTTGATTAGCATAAACTAATCTACGTAATTTGAATCATACATTCGAGATCTCTCTGGTTTGATCTCGAATAACAGCAGGTATGAACTTCGAAATCTCTCTTCTTTGATCTCGAACAACCAGTAATAGCAACAAGATCTACTCCAACTCAACCTTTGGACTTCTGTTGTATCCCTCAAACACATCTTACTACAAAGAGAGTGGGCTCGCAGTTCCTAAGGTTTCAATCTCTCACAAGAACGTGTATCTGAGATTATCAGTTGTAACCCTATCTGCTCATAAAGTGCGTATATATAAAGGCTACAATAGGAACCATAAGATTAGTATGATTAGGGCTTCCTACACAAATAAGGATTCCTAATCCAACCAAGATTAATCCTTATTTATGTAAATTATAATTTATACCACTAAAGAATTATAATTACACTCCCCGTCATACTAGGAATTATATTTTGAGCTCTATATTATTAAATGCTTATTTATATCCCTATGTTAAGATCACAGATACCCATTTATTAAATTAAATTGTTAACAATTAAATTTAATAAACTTATTTAATTCCTTGAGACATTCCACTTAACTTATTTGATATGTCGAATTCATAATCTACCTGTAGGGTTTAACATAAACAAAACTTATAAGCTTCCTCAAAGGCCTATTATCAATTCCTATACCGGGACGTGGATTCCTTCAATAATTAATATTCACCATACACGTAATGTCATTGTCCAACTCACTGAGTTTATTGACCCACAAAGAATCTCACACTTCTGTGGATTAAAACAATAAACACTACATGCACGTGTCTATTTATTATATTAAGATTAAGAGTATCAACACCCATAATAATCATAATGTATTAATTATTTTATATAGTCAGTATAAAAAGCAATTACCTCAACACGTTCTTGTTCAATACACACAAAGTATACTAGTACAAGGAGTTGGAACTATACCGTTCCCCATAGTCAAGACAGATCTGTTAAATCCTTATACTACAGTCATACTAATGGTGTGTCCAGTTCTATCTAAGACTATGAACGATAAGCTTATATTCTATAAGAACTAATGATCTGATCTTTCGTGTGTAAGTCATGCTCTACACAGTAAAACATCTACTATATAGAATAAGAAACACATATGAATAATCATTAAATAAATAATGCAAAGCAAACATTGCTCACACAGACTCAAAGCCATGCAGTAATGCATCTAAGTCCCATCTCCTCTAAATGACTATCAAAAGTCTTGGCTAGTATGCTCTTCGTAAAAGGGTCAGCTAGGTTGTCTGCTAATTCAATCTTAGTAACCACCACATCACCTATATGCACTATGTCTCATATTAGGTGATATTTACACTTTATGTATTTTGCCCTCTTGTTGGTTCTAGGTTCCTTTGAGTTAGAAACCGCACCGCTATTATCACAATAAAGTGTAATAGGCGATTGTATTGAAGGTACCTCTCCTAGATCTAACATAAAGTTCTTAAGCCAAACGGCCTCCTTGGCTACCTTAGAGGATGTCACATATTCGGCCTTCATAGTGGAATTAGCAACACATTATCACTTGATGCTCCTCCAACTAATGGCTCCACCTCTTATGGTAAACACATTTCCTGAGATCGATTTCCTAGAATCCATATCTAACTACAAATCTGAGTCTGTGTACCCAATAGGCACTAGACCATTTACCTGGTAAATTAACATATAATCCCTAGTCCTTTTCATGTGCTTGATTATATTATTTACTGTAGTCTAGTGTTCCCACCCTAGGTTCAATTGATATCTGCTGACTATGCCTACGTCAAAGCAGATGTTAGGTCTAGTGCAAAGCATGGCATACATGAGGCTTCCCACTGCTGATGCATAGGGAACTACATTCATGTTCTCTACCTCAGTCAGTGTCTTAGGACACTAATCCTTAGTTAGAGAGATTCCATGTCTAAAAGGAAGGAACCCTTTCTTGAAATATTGCATGCTAAAATGGGCAAGAATCATATCGATATAAATATCTTATGAGAAGTCTAGCATCTTATGCTTGTGATCTCGCAAAAACTTGATCCTAAGGATGTGACCGGCTTCTCCCAAATCCTTCATATCAAACAGTCCAGATAACCATACAATAATCAAAGATAATACCCTTACATCATTTCTAATGAGCAAGAAACCATCCACGTACAATACCAAAAACACCACCACATTTTCATTACGCTTTTGCACACACACGACTTGTCAATGCATTGATCAAAACCATAAGACTTAATGGCCTGATCAAAATGAGTGTTCTAAGACCTAGATGCTTGCTTAAGTCTATAAATGGACTTCTTAAGCTTGCACACCATGTGCTTTTGGCCTTTTACTACAAAACCATCTAGTTGTATCATATAGATACACTCATCAAGATTTTCATTAAGAAAAACTGTCTTAACATCTATTTGCCAAATTTCATAATCAAAATGAGCCACCACTTTAGCATGGCTACCTACGAATAAGTTGCCTAACAGTCGATCCCCTCTTTCTGAGTGAATCCTTTGGCAATAAGCCTAGCCTTGAAGGTTTCTACATTCCTGTCTGCTTTTCTCTTCTTCTTATAAATCAACTTGCATCTAATGGGTTTTATCCCTTTGGGTGGTTCTACAAGATTCTAGAATTGATTAAAGTACATAGACTCTAGCTTTGATACCAATTATTGGGGACTACAGAATTTTCATAACTTGGCCATAGTGCATACGGATAATACCAAAAATTCTAGTCTGATTAGCAAAAACTAATCAACGTGATTAGAATCATACCTTTGAGATCTCTCTGGTTTGATTTTAAATAGCAACATGTATGAACTTCTAAATCCATCTTCTTTAATCTCGAATAGCAAACAACATAAACAAGATAACTAGTCAAACTCAATCTTCGGACTTCTGTTGTATCCCTTGAACACGCCTTACTCCAAAGAGAGTGGGCTCACAACTACTAAGGTTTCTATCTCTCACAAGCACTTCTATATGAGATTATCAGTTGTAACCCTAGCTGTTCATAGGGTGTATATATACAGAGACTACAATAGGAACCATAGGATTAGTATGACTAGGGCTTCCTACACAAATAAAGATTCTTAATCTAACCAGGATTAATCCCTATTTATATAAATTATAATTTATACCATTAAAGAATTATAATTGCACTCCCCATCATACTAGGAATTATATTTCGGGCTCCATATTATTAAATGCTCATTTATATCCCCATAATAAAATCACAGATACCCATCTATTAAATTAAATTGATATCAATTAAATTTAATAGAATTATTTAATTCATTAAGAAATTCTACGTAACTTATTTGATATGTCGGATTCATAATCTACCAGTAGGATTTGACATAAACAAAACTTATAAGCTTCCTCAAGGGCCTATCATCAATCCCTATACTGGGACGTGAATTCCGTCAATAATTAATATTCACCATACACGTAATATTATTGTCCAACTCATTGAGTTTATTGACCTATAAAGAATCTCACTCTTCTGTGAATCAAAAAAATAAACACTGCATACACGTCTCTTTTGAGATATTAATTGTTTTATATAGTCAATATAGAAATAATTACTTCAACATGATCATGTTCTATATACACAAAGTATACTAGTATAAGGAGTTGAAGCTATACCATTCCCCATAGTCAAGACAAACCTATTAAAATCTTGTACTATAGTTCTATTGATGGTGTGTCCAATTCCATCTAAAACTATTCATGATAAGCTTATATTCCATCAAAACTGATGATCTGATCTTCCGTGTGTAAGTCGTACTCTACACACCAAATCGTCTATTATACAGAATAAGAGACACATGTATAAACATTAAATAAATAGCGCAAGGCAAATATTGCTCACACAGATTCTCATTAAAATAAAATAACTAATTTATTAATACATACTAAAGCCATTACACAAAGCATGTCTTTTAGTATAAATCCTAACAGATGTGTGTAAGAATGATTACTTATTCACATCAACAATTATTCTAGTCCCAGTAGTGGATTGCAGTAAATCACCAATTTTTTATGAAGACCTTGCTTTGATGAAAAAAAATCCTTTGTGGAAGAAATCATAAAGGAAGTCTGCAATAAATTCTCTGCCCATTGGATTCAACTACGATTGAACAAGGTGTAGATATGCATCCAAATTTTTTTGAATGCTTTTGAGCCCACCAACACTTTGAAGATCCATTTTATTTTATGGGATTCGAGTTTTTTACTTCATGCTTTATTAAGAAGATAATCATGGATTATTTTATTTTAACTCAATGGGCTAATTGGATGGATATTGTGACCGTAGTTGAAAAATTCAAAGTGCGCATTTAGTATCTAAACTCAAGGACAAGTTTTTCCAACTCGGGGAGAATGATGCAAACATGTTTGATTTGAACTCGAAATTCTATGAAACTTGGTGGCCTAATTGGATACGTGTTGGAGATCAAAATTCATAGTAAACTATAGACCCTCTCAGGTCTTGTTTGCCACCTGTTTTGGTAGCTTTTCTAAACACTTGTTTTGGTAATAAACTATATTATTATAGTTTCCTAATTAGCTATTTCCTTAGGTGTTTAGTTTCTTAGTTTTATAGTTTCCTAATTAGCTATTTCCATATGTGTTTAATTTTCTATTTGTCATTACTTGCTCACTACTCCTCTTTGGCCTATATATAGAGGTTCACTTACAATGTAATACATAGCTTTTGATGAATAAAGAATAGTTATTTTAGAGAATTTGTTTCTCTCTTGTGTTCTAGTGTTTTGTTTAGATTGAAAATTCATGTGTTCATGCTTATCCCTACGTCACTTCTCATAACTACTCTTTGTTGTTCTTTCAAACAGAGAGTTGTGCTTGAATTCTTGTTCTATCAACTCCTAATATACTTTTAACCTTAGGAAGCATATTAAATAAACTTAGAAATAGGATTTATTTGGTTCTTGCATGTATTTTATGGTGTATGAAGCATGACTATGCTTGTGGTACTTGAAGTCATGTATATATATATACCAAGCCATTACAAAGGCTGGTTGAGCCCTGAGGTGCACCACCAGCACCACAACCATACGTACCTTAATCAGCATAATACCAACCTCCTTATAAGAGAAATAATAAGGACAACCAAGTGACCAACGATCTACAAGCACTCACAAATAGGGTCACAAATCTAGAACAATCATAAGGGGAGACCAACACTATAGTGAAAGACATCCACAAGATATTGATGACTCAACAAACACATGGGAGATTTCCTGCCCAACCCCAACCAAACCCTAAACCTACAAATTACATTGACACTACAAATGAACAGGTTCAGGCCATCACTACCCTTAAGAGCGGAAAACAATTAGATAAAACCATCATTCCTAAAGAAAACAACCAAGGAAAAAATGATGAGTCTGTAGGGTTAGGACATGAATAAGAGAGAGAAAAGAGTGAGAAAAATAAAGAGAGTGAAGAGAAAGAAAATGAGAAACTTTCTGAGCTGTCTGAACAATTCATTGATGCATCTGAAGCCGTGGGCATTAAAGATTTGAAACATGCCCTATTTTCCCATAGATTAACTAAACCTAAGAAAGAGTCTCTGAACTCTGAAATCTATGAGATATTCAAACAGGTTCGAGTTAATATTCCTATCTTGGATGCCATCAAACAAATACCTTCCTATGCCAAGTTCTTGAAGGATTTGTATACTGTGAAAAGGAAGTTGCATGTAAAGGAGACTATAATGATGAATAAGAGCCAGAGTGCCATACTTCAATGCAAAACTACACCAAAGTATAAGGACCATGGTTGTCCTACTATTTCGTGCATCATAAGAGGCCATAGAATTGATCAAGCCCTTCTTGACCTAAGTTTTAATGTGAATCTTCTTCTATATTCTGTTTATAAAGAGCTAGGTCTAGGAGAGTTGAGTCCTACCCGAGTTACATTAGAGTTGGTCGATCGTTCTATTAAGGTCCCTAAGGGAATCATTGAGGATGTTCTCATTCAAGTGGACAATGTCTACTACCCTATTAATTTCATTATTTTAGATACCCAACCAATAGACATCGAGTCCTCAAAGTATCATATTCCTGTCATTCTAGGACAACCCTTCCTTGCAACGGCTAATACTATTATTCATTATAGGAATGGGTTACTAAAGCTTTCATTCGGTAATATGACCTTAGAGATGAACATATTCACGGTGGGTAAGTACAAGGGAGAGGTAAATAACATTGAGGAGGTAGACATCATTGAGTCTATTATTCAAGAGCATGTGGACCGCGAGTTCATAGAGGATCCAATTGAGAGGGTTTTAGTTTGGAGTAAGCCTAATAACCAATTGGAATCTGAGGGTACAAGTTAAAAGGACCCATCTAGAGTTGGGGAAAGGAGTGAGAGTTGCATGCATGTGGGTCATTGGACCCCCACTTTTGAACCCCTTACCCCAAGTGCCATAAAACCGGTCCCTTCTGAGCAAAAGTCACCTACTCCAGAGAGGAAACCCTTACCTTCTACCTTGAAATATGCTTTTTTAGGTGAGAATGAATCCTATCCGGTTGTCATATCCTCTAGCCTGTCTGAAGATTAAGAGGAATATGTTTTGAAAGTGCTTAAGAGTTATAGGAAAGCTCTAGGTTGGACTATAGTGGACCTTCATGGTATCAGTCCTCTCATGTGTACTCATTGTATATATCTTGAGGAGGATTCTAAATCTATACATCAAATGCAAAAAAGCTTAAACCCCAACATGAAAGAGGTTCATAAGAGGAGAAGTACTGAAACTTCTCGATACGGGTACTATATACCCCATCTCTAATTCAAAGTGGGTTAGTCCAACCCAAGTCATCCCTAAGAAGTCAGGAGTTATGGTAGTAAAGAATGAGCTTAATGAACTAGTTCCCACTAGAATTCAAATAGGCTGGCGAATGTGCATAGACTACCGTAGACTCAATGCAGCCACTAGTAAAGATCACTTTCCACTTTCGTTCTTAGACCAAGTCCTAGAATGAGTAGCCGGCCGAGCATATTACTGTTTCCTAGATGGGTATTTCGACTATAACCAGATTGAGGTCGCACTAGAAGACCCAAATAAAACTACGTTCACCTATCCATTTGGCACCTATGCGTATAAGAGAATGCCCTTTGGCCTATGCAATGCACCGGCCACCTTTTAAAGGTGCATGATGTCCATCTTTAGCAACATGGTTGAGAAGATCCTCGAAGTTTTCATGGATCACTTTTTAGTTAATGGGGATACCTTTGAGGCTTGTTTAAAGCACCTTGAGGAAGTGTTAGAGAGATGCTAGGAGAGCAATCTAGTGCTTAATTGGGAGAAGTGTCGCTTCATGGTGACACTAGGTATAGTTCTTGGACATATTGTGTCCAACAAAGGGATAGAGGTAGATTAAGCTAAGGTTGAGTTAATCCAACACCTCCCTACCCCTAAGTGTGTCAAAGACATTCGGTCTTTTCTTGGGCATGCCGAATTCTACCAGCAATTCATTGAAGGGTTTAGTGCTATTTCTAGACCTTTATGCCACTTAGTTTCACTGGAGGTTTTATTTGTTTGGATACCTTAATGCCAAGAAGCTTTTGACAAGCTCACAGGGCTTCTAACCACTACGCCTATTATTAAATCACTTGATCGGTCTTTACCTTTCAAATTGATGTGTGATGTAAGCGATTATGTGGTGGGGGCTGTTTTAGGGAAAATGGTAGACAAGAAGCCATACATGATATACTATGCTAGTAAAACCCTTAATGAAACCCAACTAAACTATACCACAATAGAAAAAGAGTTTTTCGTTCTAGTCTTTGCATTAGACAGCTTTTGGTCATACTTATTTGGATTTTTGGTTATCATTTATACTGATCATTCCGCACTTAAGTATTTGTTAAGTAAGCCCGATGCAAAACCATGACTCATCTGATGGATTTTGTTGCTTCAAGAGTTTCAAATAAAGATTAGGGATAAGAAAGGGGTCGAAAATGTCATTGCCGGCCATCTCTCGAGGGTTCCTACTGATAGGGATGCCCAAGACCCCCTTCCAATCAATGAATACTTTCCCAATGAGCAACTCTTCTATGCTCATGCACTTACACAGTCCATGGCACCGTGGTATACTGACATAGCTAACTACTTAGCTACTGGAAAGATTCCCTCACAATGGTTTAGCATTGATAGGAAGAAATTCTTTAAACATGTGAGGTATTTTTCTTCGGAGGATCCATATCTGTTTAAATATTATCCAGAATAAGTAATCCATCGGTGTGTTCCCGATGATGAGGTGAAAAACAATATCAAGTTTTGTCATTCACGGCCATACGGTGGGCATTTTTCCTCACGTAAAACCATTGCCAAGATTTTGCAAAGTGGTTTCTACTGGCCCACCATGTTTAGAGACGTTCAAATCTTCTGTACATCCTGTGATAGATGCCAATGTCTAGGAAGTCTTTCTAGGAGACACATGATGCCTCTTACCCCTATCATCATTCTTAAGGTTTTTGACTATTGGAGTATCGATTTCATGGGACCCTTTCCTAGTTCGTGTGGGTATCTGTACATTCTAGTGGCTATAGACTACGCGTCTAAGTGGGTAGAAGCTATACCGACACGTACCAATGATCATGCTGTCGTGGTCAAGTTTTTGAAGGAATAAGTCTTTTTTAGGTTTGGTATGCCGCAAGCTATAATCAGTGATGGTGGCTCCCACTTTTGCAATAGACATGTAGCTCTATTGATGAGAAAGTACAGGGTGATACATAAGGTACGTACAAGTTATCATCCCCAGATCCAAGGCCAAGTGGAGTTGGAAAATAAAGAAATCAAGCAAGTCCATGAGAAAACTATTGATCCTAACCGAAGGGATTAGTCCTTGAGGTTGGTGGATGTTTTATGGGTATATAAGATATCTTATAAGACAATCTTAAGGTCTTCTCCATATAAGCTTGTGTACAGAAAGGCGTGCCACCTGCCGGTGGAAATAGAACACAAGGCTTATTAGGCAATCTGCCAATTCAATGAGAGTTTAGATGAGGCGGGCTCACTTAGGAGATTGCAACTCAATGAACTTGATGAAATTTAGAACGATGCTTATGAGAATGCAAAGATCTCTAAAGTAAAGATGAAATCACTACATGACCAACACATCCTTCGTAAATCTTTTGAGATTGGTCACAAAGTCCTTCTATACAATTCCCAGTTGCATTTGTTTCCGGGTAAGCTTCAGAGAAGATGGTTCGGACCTTTTATAATGCGGGATGTTTCATCTCATAGGGCAATTGAAATAGAAAATTCCAAGAATGGCAAGCACTTTAAAGTCAATGGGCAGCGCCTGAAGCCCTATCTTAAGCTAGAGTTGGGAGAAGTCTACTGTATGGATTTGCATGATCCACCGCCTTTCGAGTGAACCACATCGCCTTCTAGTAGGTTGTATAGTAGTTGTTAGGATCGAGTCACGTCGGAGGTAGTTTTACCCTAGTTGGGGGGGAGTGGGTGTTGTCCAGCCCATTCATCTTCCCCACTCATTTGTCACCGTACTTTTCATTTTGTTTTCACTTATACAAATCGCAGACTATGCCCGTCTCCAGTTGGGGGGGGGGGGGGGGGGGGGGCGTCTACTTCGTAGTGCATGTAGGTGTTCATTATTTTAGTGTATATACATAGGTTATGTTAGATTTGCATTAAAAAAAATGGCCTCGGCGTTCGAATGGCTAGTGGCCATGTAAATTGGAAAAGAGAAAATTTGGTCTTGGTGTTCGAACGTCCCGTGGGTAGGTAAATGAAAAAATGAAATTTTGGCTGGGTGTTTGAATGCCTAATATTGGCATTTGAACAACCCGAGAGGGTGTAATCTCCATTTTGCCTTAGCGTTTGAACGCCAAATCTGCCATTCGAACGCCAAGCTTCGAAAGAGCCCCACTTTAAGCCTAGCATCCGAACGCCCGTTTTGGCATTTGAATACCATTTTTTTTTTGGTTAAATGAGGCTTGCCGAGGCATTGTGTTTCATTTCATAACACTCCATATTCGAGAGAGAGAGCCAAGAGACAAGAGAGAGCTGAGAGACAAGAAAGAAAAGAAGAGGAATTTGAGAGAAAGAGAGAGAGAGAGCTTCGGCATTGCATTTCCTCATCAACTCGAGGCTTCCTAAGCATTTGTTAACCCTTCACCTCTTTTAGCACTCACCCAAGGTAAACTTTCAAAATTTTCCTTGCCCTACATTCATAGATTTTTCCCATTGCAATTAAATCTAGGTATTATATGATTTGAGTTGGGGCTTTGCACTTCACTTGCACGGGGGTGCACGGGTGTGTACTTGGGTACTTGAAACCCTAAGAGCCATGTTCTAGACACACTAAAAAAACACTACCCACCAAGTCTTCGATAAAATGCCCCTTTGAAGTTTTCACTTAGAATTAGGGTGCAATTGGGTTTCATTGGATCTTAAAGGCCCCCTACCCTTCACTGCAACATTGGGGGAGTTCTTGCCTTAGAAAATTTTCATGATTAAACCCCACCAACCCTTGTGCACACCAAGTGTTTGACAAAATGCTTGGGTGGCCAAGATGGCAAAATGTAATAGAGGTGGGCACTTCTTAAGGCATATAGGATATCATGGGCCATTTCTAGGCATAATGACTACCCAATTGAGTCCGTTAGGCATTAGACATGCACCTCCCATTACATGTGCATTTTGTTAAACTTTTTTGTGATTGGGTGTTGTATGTTGTTATGTTTTGTTTGCAGGTGTGTGGGGCATTTTTGGGTTGGAATCATGAGTGAAAAACCTAGTAAGAGCTCGAGCAAATCCAAGACTACAGTTAAAATTTCGGCCAAGTCTAAGGAGGCTAAGGGGAGGGCTCCAACTGCGAGTGCTTCTAAGGAGGTTTATGATGCCTCTAGATTTTTGGGGTCCATGAAGAGGAGTCATACAGAAAAGCATGGATCCAAAATGGGGTCGTTATTGAGAGAGAGATAAGGCTCAATGCCTTTAGTATATTTGGGTGGGAGAAAGAATTCACTGATAGAGGTTGGCTAGGGTTGGCCTCGTATAAGGGGGAGTGCATATTGACCATATGGGCCAAGTTTATGGCCAACGTCTCCTCCTTGATAGCTGAGAAGGGGAGCGAGTGGATAAAGACTTGGGTCGAGGGGAAGGAGATCATTCTAGAGCCTGATACTTTTGCTAGATACTTCGGGCTCAAGTGGGTAGCAAATCCCTAGTTTGAGTACCTCGATGTAGGTGACACCCCTTTATCAATCCTTTGCGAGGAATTGCTGCCACTATTTGCTACTACTAAATAGAACTGTGGGCATGAGCCTTAACCGAGCATAGTTGCTATGGGTCATTGGGACAGGGAAGATCATTGACTTGCCCTAATACATGTTCATGTAGTTCTACCATGCCTATACACATCCTAATCCCTGGGGATTGATTCCTTTTACTTGCATGCTTACCGAGTTAATTAGGGACTCAAAAGCAAAGATTTCTCGTGATCTTAGGAGATCAAGCCATGGCTCGAGAATACTATGTGGCCTCTTTGAAGAAGTGCCCAAAAGGAGAATTTGGTAATAGTCGGACTTGATGTTAGGAATGAAGAGGAATTAAAGAGATCCGAGCCAGTGGAGGAACTTGATGAAGTGCAGATCATAGAAGGGGAAACTCAGAGAACAATTAAGATTGGGTCAGTAGCCTCCCCAAACTTGAAGGGAAAGTAGACTGAATTTTTTAATAAAAGCACAAATGTCTTTGCGTGGATGCACGAAGATATGCTTAGCATCAATGCAAGTATAATGGTCCACAAGCTCAACATCAGTCCATCCTTCAGGCCCATAAGACACAAGAGAAGGGTCTTTACCGCTTAGTGGAATCAGGCCATTGCAAAAGAAGTAGAAAAGCTCCAGTGAGAAGGGTTCATCAAGGCAGCACAGTGTTCGAAGTGGCTCTCAAATGTGGTCCTAGTAAAGAAGTCAAACAACAAATGGAGAATGAACGTTAATGTAACAACCCGAAGCTCTCCGGACTGTTAATGACAAGACCTCAAAAATAATAATAAATTTTTACAAGTTCCAAGTAATCAACTCAATGTGCTATAACTACTGTACTGGAACAAGCTCTACTTTAAATTGAAGAATAAAATTAAACTCGAAAGTATATAATACAATAGGGGCACAAATACTCAGTCCACTAAGAACAATCAAAGGAGGCTCAACAAATAACTCAGTTCGATAACTCAGATTAAGATAATCATAATCATTCTAATATTTTAATTAGGCCTAATACCTGGCTCTTCTCAGTACCATGCCAAACGCTACATGTGCCTTATATCAATTCCACATTAATTAACACCCAACATGGCCACCATTCCATAATCATTTCCAATAACAGGCCAACAGATGCGTTTGTACATGTATCAATCAGTTCCACAACACATCAACCACAATAGATCCAACATATTTAAAATAATATTTTTATGAAATTAACAACGAACATGATATTTAAGGATATACTGGAAGAAGATCAATAGATCCAACAATAACTATAATCATGGAGTTGAACAACGACCACGAACATTCAAAAGAAATAGAAAGGAGCATATTATATACAACCAGTTTACCTCAAATGTCTCATAATCTTTGCACAGATCACCACACAATTTCCCAATTATTCTATATTCAGCAAAAAGTCGTGGAGTTTTTCTCCTTGTCTCTCTTTCCTTTAACTTCACCCCAAGCTTCTATTTATACTACTTAAGAGCTTGCCTTTCTTTGACACCTTGCAAGACACTTGCCTTGCAACAAAGTATTATGGTGTAATTCCTAAGTAGGAGGTGTTATTTTCTTAAGCAAGAGGTGTCATCAAAGTGTGCGAATCATTAAAATTGGCAAGACACTTATCTTGTAATAAGGTGATGAAGTGTAAATATGTTAAGTAGGAGATGTCACCAATATAGGAAGAGGTGTGTGTTTCATTAAACAACACTAATCATCCTAATTAGCTATAATTAATCTAGGTTAACTCTAATTAATCAAGGTTTTAGCTAACTAATCTTCACTTTAAACTTAATCAAGCTTAAACCTAATAAGCTCTAATTAGTCTAATTAATCAAAATTTAAAGATAACTGAACATTTATAACATATATTCAGATTAGGGTGTTACATCCTCCCTTTCTTAAAAACGTTTAGTCCTCCAAACTTGGCATATTCAATATGTTAAACAATCTAGGGTTTACATATAACCCATCACGCTTTTGCTGCACCACTCTAATAAAATCTTTTAGACGCTTAGAACTCCCACTTAGTCCCATATAAGACCTACCGCCTCACACCTCACCCCAGAGGTAACTATATAACCTTTTTAAGGTAAGGCAGAACTTACAAATTTAGCATCTAAAAATACAATTAACATAATACGATCAAGGAGTACTTAAGACTCTCGTCAGGAGTAGGCAAAACACATTCCAAGCTTATATACATAACATAAAAGAGATGTACAAATATCCACCCACATGTATATTCAAGAGTAATGAAAACACATTCCATAAACTTATTACATATAACAGAGTGTGAAAAAATATACAATGTGTACAAACGTCATTATCCAATCACAGACTTCTAATCACACATCTAGACTTAACAGTGGACTCAAACTCATTTAGGTACCTGAAAGGAATCACTATAGAGGTGTGAGCAAATCACGTGTTCAGTGAATGTAATAACTCACAAGAATGCAAGCAAGAATACCTCAAGACAAATGATCATCACAATTCAATAAATAAAAAGGACTATGTTAGCTCCAAGTCCAAACGATATCACGCACATCTCATATCACATTTATCACAAGTTGGGCATCAACCATGCACTATGAATGAATTAGCCTTATAGGCAACATCCCCTGACAATGATATATAATATATAAAATAGCCTTTTAGACATGTCCCATAGATAATGAATGATAACACCACTAAGGCAATATACTATAGTGCCACTAAGGCAATATTATATAACACCATTAAGGCAGTGCAATGCAATCAATGTTATGCAATAACTCTGAATCCCACAAAACCACCACATAAACATATCAATGAATATTCTATGTAAATCTACATAACCATAGCTCGCAGAGATACAAACCAATATTCAATATGAATTAGTACACCCGCCTCACGCGACCAAACCAGTAGAATAGATAGCTAAATCACCCCTTTAAAGAAGTTGAAGTATGCTTACTCACTTCAAAATCTTAAATCAAGCCTTCACAAGTTTTCCCTTCTTTTTCTTTTTCTTTCTCTTGCTTTCTTTCCTTTTCTCTCTCTTTTTTTTTTCACTTTCTCTTTCAATGTCGCGCCCCGGTTTTACCTAAACCCTCTTGACTCTGGAAAAGCACAGTACTCCCTCTGTTATAACTTACGCTCCTAGAAGGACCAGTGCGATGGGGGTTAAACTTAAAAATTGGTTTTTGAATTTGAATAAGGACTTTTTGGAAGAATTTGAAGTCGTCACTTAACATAGTTAAAATGTCCTAGGTCACCTAAAACTAAGTGTAATTCGAAAACTATACTTAGGTTTTTCAAAAATATTTTAAAAATGTTCTTCTTAAGAAGGTTTCTAAAAAAAAGGTTCTTTAGCAACCTTGGAAAATGTTTTTAAAGCCCTTTTAGAAAACATGACTCTAATTTTGGTCTTCGAAGTAGAAATCTATAGTCTGTGGGTTGGTTACGTGTAGGGACGATATCCTAAGATTATCACCCTACCTCGCCTTTTCGGTACCTACGTGTCTAATCACCCTTAGTTCACTCACTTGAATCACTGGTTACTTTATATCTACTTATTGAAATTTTGTAAATGAGTTTTGGTCATTACTTTTTGGATAAATAGTGCATGATGCACATTTTTAGAAGCTTTTTTGAAAGATTTGGAAAAGGTTTGTAATTTGATTTTTGAAAGACACATGAGATAGAACATGAATTGCAATGAACATGAATTTGAATTGAAATAAGGGTTATTATTGAAGAGGAGTTTTGAAAAGGGAATTTTGATTTGAAATAAGGGTTATGATCGCACCTATGAAGATTGTCTACGTATCTCATTTAGCGATAATCAAGTCATTCGTAATTTGTGCAGGAGTCCGATTGGAAATAGACTTATGGGAGCCTTGAAATGTTTTTGAAATTTGAAATGGAATTTTGAAAGAGTTTGAAAATGTTTTTGACATAGAACTTGAGAGATTTTTGAAATGTTTGGAAACAACTCAAAAGAGTTTGGAAAGTGCTTTTAAAAGAAGTCATGGAGATTTTTGGAATGTTTTGGAATACTTTTGGAAACAACTCATTGGAGTTTTAGAAACTTTTTGAGATAACTCAAAGGAGTTTTAGAAATGCTTTTGAAACAACTTAAGGTAGTTTGAGAATATTTTTGAAACAACTCAAAGGAATTTTTGAAATAACTCAAGAGGGTTTTGAGAATATTTTTGAAATAACTCGAGTGAATTTTTGAAATAACTCGAGTGAGTTTTTGAAATGTTTTTGAAATATTGATTAGTTATTTTTGACAATAGAGTTTGTATTATAATAAGGTAAAAACTCTTGTAAACTTGTCCTGGAAAAAGGTTTTGAAAACCATTTTTACATACCTTATAAAAGGTATGTGAAAATATTTCATCAGCCTGTAGACATTAACTAGTGAGTAACTAAACTCCTTTAAACCTATGATTTTTGAAAAAAAAAATTTAGAAAAGGGGCTAGAAACTTCCCTTTAGATTTTTTAATGTTTTAAGGTTATAAAACTCTACTTGATATTTCACTTTCGATAGGGAACCATAATCATGGGGTGATTAGATTGCCTTAAGGATGTGACTTTTGAAAATCATTGTTCAAAAGAGTTTTTGAAAGCACTTAAGGTTTGGAACCCTATTATAAATCTTGAAGGTTACATTTAATATATCACTTTTCTTTGAAAACCCTAACCATGAGAGGGTTAGGACCATCATAGGGTTGTGAATTTTTGAAAAATAATTTGGAAATAGTTTTTAGAAAATGTTAACTATCTAGCCATTTTTTGTTAAAATAAGTTGAAGAGAACTCTTGAAAACATTTTGAATGGAGCATGAATGCATTTGAGAAGACTTTAGAGTCATAATTTTTGAAAACTCAAAATAGTGAGATGTTTTAAAAATATATTTTTTTTAAATGGTTTTAAATTGAATGGTCACCTTAAAAGGTCTTGAAAGTGAAGCTTTGAAGTTTGACTAACCTCAGTTGGGTTGACATAGGGTAACTTGAGTTAGGTTAACTTAAGGTTAACTAACTTGAGTTAGGTAACTAGGGTAAAGTGAACTAGGGTTAACTAACTTGGGTTAAGTTAATCTAGGTTTGGACAACTAGGGTCAAGCTAATCTAGGGTTAGATAACTAAGGTCAAGTTAACTTAGGGTTTGGAAGGGTGGTTTTGGAAAAGTGTTTTAGGGTACTAGTGGTTTTGAGCTAGGGTTTTGAACTTAGTGGTTTTAAGAGGTTGGAAAGGTAGTTTTATGTATGAACTTTGAAAAGAGGTTTTGAAAATCGTGATTTCATGTAAAGACCTTATCATTTTATGTATAAAAAAAAAAAAAAAAAAAAAAGCTTGATGTAATGCTTAGAAAAATGTCATTTCATATAGGAAAATTATCATTTCATATAAAGCTATTTGAAATACTAACTTAAGAGAGTTGTGATTTTTGAAAATTATTTTATTAAAACTACTCAAGAGAGTGTAGGGTTCATATGATTGGTATTTGGAAAGCACTGAAGAGTGGGTTCCACGAGGACCATTACAATTACTAACTCAAGAGATTAAAACTTTGAAAATCAATATTATGTAGGCAGTTTTTGGTAATCATTTTAATCAAAACTTGAAACAATGAACTCTTGAAACCAATTTTGAAAAGGGTTGTTTTTCAGAAAACCACTTTTAAGGTGTTGAAACATGCACTTGGTATAGGCTTCAAGAAACACCACTTTTAAGACGTTTCGAAGCTTTTCTTGAAAATCATTTGAATATGGATTTTGAAAACCACTTGAAAATGGAACTAATGGTAGTTTGAAAAAGGGTTTGAAACATGCAAAGAAAACCAAGGAAAACATAACATGAATATCACAACAATAAGATGCAAGGGCCATGGATATGCAAGGGTTAGGCTCCACCACATAGCAAATGGCTCTAAAAGCCATACTATGCTTAAGAAGGCTTGTGAGAGGTCTCCCAATCATTGGTTCCTACAAACTTTCCTCTAAGCATGACTCAAGAGCCCTCTTGTTCAAGCATGCAAGAATAGGGGATAGTAGATAGTGGTTAAAATAGAGAAAAAGCCCAAGTGGATTTAAAGGGAGAAGAGATGGAGTGTGAGAGACATAAATGTAAAAAGAGTTTCACCTTAGCCTCTAGGCACCTTCAATCAACCATAGTTGAGTAGTTTTGAGCTTGAATAGGCTTGAATGGACCTGAGAAGGCTTGGATCTTTGAAGAACTTAGGGTTTTCTTGATTTTCGGAGGCTCTGGATTGAATTTGGTAGAATTTTGCTACTGTTTTCGAGTCTGAATTATACAGGGGAGAAGGCCTATATGTATAGACAAAATTGTTGGAGCAAGCGCATGTAGTACATGCGCCTAGACTCTGCCACTAAAAAGATGACATGTGGCATTCCTGTACTGCCCCAACTTGGGATGCAAGGTAAGTTTTTGGTTGATCTGGTCAAAATTGTTGGCCCAAGTAGGCAACCCAAGAGGGGGGGTGAATTGGGTTTTATAGAATTTATATCAAACAATACAACTAAAAACAATTTAAGTTATGTAGCAGTGAACAATCAAACTAATAACCCAAGCAAACAAATAATATAATGCAATGCAAACAAGTATTGTAAGCAAGGAGGAAAAATAGAGTAAGACATGAACAACACCAGATTTATAGAGGTTCGGCCAAACCTTGCCTACGTCCTCTCTTCCTCGATCCTCTCGAAGGTATTCCACTATGTAAACTTTCCTTACACAGTTGCTAGTTTTTCTCCAAGTGCCTAGCTCACTTTTACAAGAGCTCTTCCCCAAGCTCTCAAAACCCAAGAGATTTTGTCCAAGCTTCTCTCAAACTTACGAGTGATTTTGTCCAAGCTTCACTCAAACTTTACAAGTGTTTTTCCCAAGCTACACCCAAACTCACAAGTGTTTTTCTCAAGAACACTCAAACTCACAAGTGTTTTTCTCAAGAACACCCAAACTCACAAGTTTACAAACCAACCCAATAATAGATGAAGGTTGTACAATGAATAACTCTCTCTCAAAGAGTGGATAAACAAATTTTCAGCTCACTCAAGAACCCCCCAAAAGAATAAAAACAGAGTATAAGATGTGGAAGATGAAATATCACTTTGTAGCACTTAATCTTGAGTTCTTCTCATGTTCTTCTTGTTCTTCATCATCATATATGTGTTGGGGATCTTGTATATATAGCCTTGAGTTGATTATAGCCGTTGGAGATGGATGGGAGACCATTTGATACGAAAACGGCGGAGTATAACGTTCAAAAAACTAGCCGTTACCTTAAATGAGTCGACTCTTTTGCTGCAGAGGTCGACTCTTTTTGTGTTGCAGCAGATTTTTGAAGGTTCTGCCCAAATGAGTCGACTCTTTTGGTCCAGGGGTCGACTCTTTTGGTCTAAAACTGCACAATCAACTCTCTGTTAGAATGAGTCGACTCTTTTATGCTAGGGGTCGACTCTTTTGATGTTCCACCAGAATTTTCAGCCTCTGTTCGAATGAGTCGACTCTTTTTCTTGAGGGGTCGACTCTTTTTAGGAAAATCCTTAACTTTTGCAATACTTCTTCAATCTTCTTCAATATCTTCAAGCTCTTTAAGGATCATCCAAATAAGGTTTCTAAGGCTTGAAAAGACTTCTTCAAGGCATGTTGACTTCAAGAACATCTTCAACTCTTCAAGATAAAATCAATACACTTTTGATTATATTTAGAGTTCTTCAATCAACATTACTTCTTCCATTGATCCAAGTCTTCTTCAAAATCTTCAAGAGAGCTTCCAAGACTTGAGATCTCTTTTCTTCAATTGATCTTTCATGCTTATTTGAACTTCTTCAATTTCTTTGCTTGATCTTTATCAACTTGATTTCTTCTAGGATTCTTTAATCAATGTAACTTCTTCCATCAATTCAAGACTTCAACATGATCTTCAATGAAGCTTCCAACTCTTGTGATTTCTTATCAATACTTTCAAGACATCTTCAAATCTTCAAGGTGAGCTTCCATGTCTTGTAAGAGTCATCTAAATGAGGTTGCAACTATGAGATTGCTGAATGTATCAACTCATCATACTTCTTGTCTTCATTGTTTCATGACAAGCTTCTCACCACAAGTTCTTCAATATCTTCAATGTGACAAGTTCTCCACTGTTACTTGACAAGCTTCAACTTGTTGCTCCCCCTTTCTTTTATGCTTTGTGCCTCAATGCATTTTCCAGATTTAGAGTAGAAAAATCAACCAATTTAGAAGTTCATAGCATGCATGATGATATAGTGGACTTGATATGGCCATGAGGATCGAGGGTCTTCATAGTGAAGTGTAAACCATATTTGTACGGTGCCAGCTCTTCGGTCTTCAATTCTACTTGAAATCTTTTGTTGTATTTGCACTTCAATTTGTACTTTAGTCTTCAAGAATTGATTCCATGTCAACTTGAATACTCTTCAAATAATCTTGCTTGAGTGCTTTGCTTCTTTGAATAACTTCTTGAATCATCATAAGATCTTCAGTCACTTGCATCCTTCTTTTGAATACTTGTTGAACTCCTTGAGCATCTTCAATTTCTTCAAGAATAAGATTACCTAAGTAATCTTCTTGTTGGATACTCAACCGATTAACTCAATTATTTTCTTGTTATCAAATGAATATAATCTAACCTGCACACTTAATTTAAATCATTAGATAACAACCACATGGTTTTGTTATCATCAAAATCAACATGGGGATCAACCTTGAGTCAACAAAAATCTGGATGCATGTAGCACATGCTCCACTACCAGGAACTTTTATACTTACTTTGCCTCTTTTTTTCCTACCAACCAGGGAAGATCTAGGGGAATCAGGCACGATGGTGACGTTCCTCTACAATTTCTCTTGAACTTGGTGCCTTTGAAAAGTCTTGGATGATTCCAGATGACCTAGATATTGCCTCGGGAAGCAAGCTAAAAAATAACATTTCGGGAGCATTTATAAGGCACTCCATCGGTTTCCAAAGTAACAGTTTTTAAGCCACGTGATCGAGGCCTTCGGGAAGTGATCTCTCCAATCAAACTATACTGATAGAAAATGCTCTAAAAATACTTTTGGGAATACCTTGATTTATGCATTTCTCAAGTCAATTGGCAGTGCGTTTTAATTAGGGAATTAAAGAAAAAGTCAACACTAGCAGAGCGTCTGTGAGACGCTCCAAGTGTTTCTCAAAGTGACAACTTTCGGACCATCCGATCGGAGGTTTCAAGGAGCGATCTTCCCAATCA
The DNA here is from genome assembly GCA_033060915.1 of Euryodendron excelsum. Taxonomy (NCBI): domain Eukaryota; kingdom Viridiplantae; phylum Streptophyta; class Magnoliopsida; order Ericales; family Pentaphylacaceae; genus Euryodendron; species Euryodendron excelsum. The sequence goes on along the minus strand of CM065398.1, from coordinate 6,409,367 downwards.
AGCCGTATCGATGGAAAGACCTCTAGAAAGACTTTCGGGTATTCCCTAATTTATGCATTTCTCAAGTCATTTGACGATGTGTTTTAATCAAAAAATAAAGAAAAAAGCCAACCCTAGCAGAGCGTATGTGACACGCTCCGTAGGGCTTTTATTATCTTTTGAGTCAGAGGACTCATCTAGGATTGGACAGGGATCCTCTTTTGGAGAACCCGTTGAAAGCCAGCTTGTTTTCCAAAGCCGGTGTGATGTGAAAGGGGCGCCCGGGTCGCTAGGGGAAAAATGATCATTTTGACCGTGAATCACTTGAATGAGTCCAAAGTCAGTTAGAATGGCATATTGAATATGCCGGACTATTGGGGGATAGTCTTGGGAAGGTGGACTTACCGTCTTGACGACTTAGTACTTTCTCGAGTACATGCCAACTTGCCCAAGGGCAAAATAATCATTTTGACCGGGTACCATCGAAATGGGTCTAAAGTTAGTTTGATTGGCATCTTGAATGTGTCAAACTGTTAAGGGGCAAGCATAAAGAGTGGACTTAGTATCTTGAGGACTTAGTAATTTCTCGAGGACATGCCGGCCTACCCCGGGGCAAAATGATCATTTTAACCACGTATCATTGGAACGGGTCCAAAGTCGGTTTGATTGGCATCTTGAACATGCTAGACTATCAAAGGACATTCATAGAGGGTGGACTTACTGTCTCAAGAACTTAGTAGTTTCTCGAGGATGTGCCAAGCTGCTTAGGGGTAGCATAAAGGGTGATCTTACCATTTTGAGGAATTTGTGCTTTCTTTCAAGACATATCAAGCTTGGTCATTTTTCACCATGTCAAGCTAGCAAGCACCATTGTTGACCTGAGTTTACAAGTGTTTCCGTCACTCCTACGGTTGTGACGAGTTGGTTTTTGAAGGTCTTCCTTTTTTTGAAAAACATGTCACAACCAAGAGGTGTGTTCGGTACCATGACACTAGGTTGTTTAGCAGCGTACCCATGTCGACCTATTTGTGAGTGACTTCTCACCACTCCGATGGCGTGATAGTTTGTGGGTGCTTTTGCCACTCCGACGATGGGGCGTTGGTTCCAGAGATTGCCTGATCTCGAGAAACTACCAGATGCCGAGGGGCATAACGGACATTCTACATTGGCGGGCTAGCAGGCGCCAGAAGTGAACCATTTTTAGAGTTTGTGAGTGCTTCCATCACTCCGACAATGTGATTGTTTATGAGGGTTTTCACCACTCCAATGACGGGACAGTTTGTGAGTACTTCTGCCACTCCGATAGTGGAGCATTGGTTCTAGAGATCGCCTAATTTCAAGAAACTGCCTGGAGTGCCTAGGGGCATTTTGGTCATTTGGCTTCAATCGGGCCTAATGAGCCTAGAAGCAACCGATTTCACTTGATTTGGAGTTTTGAAAGCCGATTTGGGTTTGATTATGTTGTGACTTTTGACTGGAGGTTTGATTTGGAGATTGCTGAACAGGCAAAAATAGAATGCTTACACTTAGCAAACAGAATTTCTAACAAACTGCACTCTTTCTACGCAAGCTCCTCTCTTCTCTTTCTTCTCTTTTGTTGTCTTCTTACAACTATAGATATATTTTTATATCTATTCTCACATGTGTCACACACACACAATATAATTGTTGAAGCACACACCTAGATGTCAAGTATATAAAGCACACTAACAAGCACCTCTATGACTAAGTTGTTAAAAATAATTTATTGATTAGCACTAATTAACCTTCACTTAGATTAATGAATTGAGGTTAATTAAAAATAAAATGTTAAAATATAATGCACATTAAACAAAGGCATTTAAGTTTCTCAATTAGGCTAATCCACATGCAATTAAACTAAATAATTCTAAATAAAAAGGTTGGATCTCACAACTCCCCCCCCCCCCCCCAAAAAAAAAAAAAAAGAATTTCGTCCTGGAATTCACTAACTTCGCTAAAACAAATGAGGATACTGAATTTTCATATTTTCTTTGTTCTTATGTTTTCAAATAAATTGTGATTAAACATGGGCATTCAGTATCCTCACATATTTCAGTCAAGTGAGTGAATTTCAAAACGAAATTCTTTTAAGAGGGGAAGAGTTGGAAAATCCACACCTTTCATTTTGTTTCTATGGACTTTGTTTTAGGCTTGCCTAGGTCGAAGAAAGGAAGGGATTTAATTTTTGTGGTTGTTGATAGGTTTTGTAAAATGGCACATTTCATCTCTTATCATAAAACCGATGATACAACCCACTGTAAGCACCTTATTTTTGCCCACTCGACAATCTCCAGTCCGTCCAGACTTGTATTCAAGTTAATATGGACATATTCTGAGTCAACTCAATTTTTCAAGTCTAATCCTGTTAATCAATCGCTTCGTAGGCCCTTTGGGCCCAAATAGAGGCAAAATGACCAAAATACCCTTAGGGGCATTGTTCGGTCCAATTCCAATGGGCACATCTTCTCGAAGGCAGTAAGTCCCCTTTTTTGAACCAATTCCAGTCCAATTCCAATTCCAATTCCAAATCCACTCCGACACACCTTTCGAGAAAGTTAATTCCTCGAGATGGTAAGACCATCCAATCCGGCACATTTCCAAAGAAACTCTTCGAAACGGTAAGTCCTTTCAAACCCATTGACATGGACGAGACCCCAAGTCCCCGAGATGGTAAAATGGTCCACCTTTGGCGCCTACTGGCCCACTAATGAAGCAATGTCCATTTCGGCATACCTTTCGAGAAAGTTGATTCCTCAGGCGCTAAGTCCACCTAGCAGCTTCCAAAGATTAGGCAATCTCTGGAATGATCACGACCCGTTAGAGTATGAAAATACTCGTAAACATCGCAACCTTCAAAGTGGCGGAAACACTTGCAAATAGGTCGATATAGAGAATTGCCAGCAAATCCCTCTATCACGGGACTGCCGTCAGAGTGATGGAAACACTCAAAACCCAGGTCAACATCAATGCCTACTAGCTCACTCCGGTAAAAAAATGACCAAACTGCCCCTAGGGCCATTTTCGGCACATTTCTCGAAAAAGTACCGGTAAGTCCACCATTCCAAGATTCTCTTAAAGATAATCCAACATGATTAGGTGTCTTCTAGTCAGTTTCAGGCGAATTCTGAGACATTCCGGTCAAGATGACCATTTTGTCCCTAGGCATCCAAGCGCTTCGAGAACCACACTGGCTCTGGGTATCAAACCGGTAGTCTCCCGAGAATGCCTCTTATAGTATTCTCGACCTTCCATTGTCTTTTCCGGATCATTCTGAGTCAGTTCTGACAAACTCGGTGCAAAATGACCGCTTTGCCCCTGGTGGGCCTGTCGCTTTTTCCAACCATACCAGCTCTGGATATCAAACCAGTAACCTCCTGAGACATTCTAAGTAACGTTTTTAAACCTCAAGTTGGCTTCTGGGATATTCCAAGTCCATCCCGGTAGCTTTCCGACCCGATTGACTATTTTGCCCCTAATGGCCTGGTCAATCTATCCAACACATCCTGTCACAATTTTTCAAGTTTGCTACCCCCAAGACATTGTTTTAGGGTTTCTCGTCCCTTTTCGGGCTTCCAGGCCATTCCCGGCCCTTTCAAATCATTCCCGGACTTTTCAGAGTCACTCCTAGTGAAGCCAGGCTAAAAATTACATGGTAGTCACTAGTACAGGCACTCAAATCTTCTGAAGATACGTTGCTTGCGGACCTTTAAAACTTTCTTAAGTGGCTGGCGCCACTAGTAGTGGCGCCAAGCCAAATTTTGGCCTGGCACCACTAGGAGTGGCGCCAATGTAAACTTTTGCTTGGCGTCACTGCAACAGGCGCCATGTCAATCATTTCTCTATAAATACAGAGTATCTTCCAGCGTGAAAAGGGTCCGTAACTCAGTCTTAAAACCCTCATCTTCGGCATACAGAGCTCGTAGCCTTTGCTAACCCTAGTCTTCTTTAGGTTCTCCAAACCCTAGCCCCTATATATAAACCTAACTCTCATATACTCCTCTATACTCATATACACTCATACACTAGCCTCCAAAGCCACCATTGAAGACTTGAAGTGCTACAACCCGAAGGTCTCGAAGATCAAGATGAAGACTGAAGTGAAGACTGAAGCAAAACAAGAAAAACACAGCAAGCGAAACAAAGTAAATATAAGAAGACGCAAGGTAGGCTTTCTTTTTTACGTTTACACATCTTCCCCCTCTCTCTTCTCTCTCCGAACCCACTTGGGTTTTCTTCTATATCCTCCATCTTCTTTCCCCCCTTTCTTACATGCTTGAAACAAGGGACTTCCTGGTCCATGTGTAGGATTAGGCTATTGAGAGTCACCGTGTCGGGGCTTTCTCTTAGTCTAATCGGAGACCACGTAGGTTTGGCCCTCTTGATTATGTGGTGAAGCCTTAACCTTGTATGTTCACGACCCCAAATTGCATTGTGCATATCATGATCTTGCATTTCTCCAAAAAAAAATTTCCAACTTGTTTTCGAAACTTGCATTGAAATTGTTTTCAAACTTGCATCAAAATTTTCTTCTTCAAAACTTATTTTCAAAATTACAATCCTAAGGTGATTCTAACCTTTCTATGACTAGGGTTGCTTTAAGAAAGTGTTACATTTAAAGTGATCAATATAGTCCACATTTTCAAATCCTTGTTGTTTTTCAAAACCACTCTCTTAGAGTGGTTCTAACCTTCTTATGGTTAGAATCGCTTTGGGAAAGTGAGATATTTTTTTGGACTTTTCAAAAATCTCTCCTTCTAAAAATCCCTTTTCCAATACACTTTTTGAAAACTCTCTCCAATCTCTTTTTCAAAATTCTTTTCCAAAATTGTTTTCTAAAGATTCTCTTTAAAAATCTACTTCCTAAAAGCTCTTTCAAAAAAATCTCCTTGCTAAAAGTTTTTTTCAAAAAATCCCTTTCCTTAAAAGTTTTCTCCTCAAAACCTCTCTTTCCAAAAAACTCTATCAAAGTTTAACCTTCCAAAATCTTCTTTCTAAAACTCCTCTCAAATTCACTTTCCAAAAACTCCTTTTTAAGAGCTCCTTCCAAAAATCTTTGTTTCCAAAAATTCTACTTTTCAAAAATCTCTTTCCTTAGAGTCCAAGTTAAACCCTAGAGCCAACGATTAGGAAACCCTAATTTTTCTTTCCTAAAACATGATTTTTAATCTTGTCTCAAACTTTAGGTTTCCCAAATCCTGTTTTCTACATCAAAACCATAAATTTTCAAAACTATAGACTTCCAAATCTAAGATTTCCAAAACTTTACCTTCCAATTCCATGCCAAATCAAATCTTCTCTTTAGGAAACTAAATCGAATCTCCCCATTTAGGAAACTAGATCCAATCCTCCGTTTTTGGAAACAAAATCAAACCATCTCTTTTTAGAAACAAAATCCAATCTTTGGTTTTAGGAAATAGGAATCTCAATGCTTCCTAGTTTAAACCTTTCCTAATCCACTCCTTCCTAATCTCATACCTTCCTAAACCTTAAGTTTTCAAAACTTAAACTTTCAAATCTTTCCTTAAACTTTAAACTTCCAAATCTTGCATGATTCCAACCTTTCCTAATTCCATACCTTTCCAAATTTCAACTTTCCAAATCTAAATCTTCAAATCTTTCTTAAACTCAAACCTTTCTTAATTTCAAGTATTTCTAAAACTTAACTTCGAATCTTTCTAAATTTCAAACCTTTCCAAATCCAAAACTTTCTTAAGTTAAAACTTTCTAAATTCGAATCTTTCTTAAGTTAGAATTTTCTAAATTCTAAACTTTCCGAATTCTAAATCTTTCTTAAATCGAACTTTGCCTAATTCAAATCTTTCCAAAAATCAACCTTCTTAAGTTAAAACTTTCCTAAACCGAACCTTTCCTAAAATGAAACTTTCTTATTTTGAACCTTTCCTAATTTGAACTTTTCCTAAATCTCCATCTTTCCAAAACAAGTCCAATCTTTCTTGAACATCAAAATCTTTCCTAAGTTCCATATTTCCTAGGTCTAGGTTTCCTAAAACCAACCCTTTCAAATCTTCCAATCAAAGTTCAAATTTCCTAATCTTCCAATCCGAATTCGAACTCAATTTCTTTCTTTCAATCAAAATCTTCTATTGGACTCTTGTCTGAACTATGACTGACCTGATTTCTTCAAAAGGATACGTAGGCAACCCTCATGGGTGCGATCACAACTTTTTTTAAATCTCTAATTCCACAACCTTTTTCAAATCTCCAATTCCACAACCCTTTTCAAATCTCAAGTTCCATAACTTCTTTCAAATCTCCAATTCTAAACTTCCAATTTCATAATCTATTTCCCATTTCTAATTCCAAAAATCTATTTTCAAATCTCTATTTCTAGTCTCTAAAACTCTCTTTCAAAATCAAATCTATCTTTTCAAATCTCTCTTCTAAAATCAAATCAAATCAAATTCTTCTTTTCAAATCTATTTCCAAATCAAATTTTTTTCTTGCACTTGCATATCATGCATCATTTCTTTTAAACATTCTTTTCAAAAGTGGATAGTTTTGGGCACATATTAATCGAAGACTCTAATAGGTGAATCTAGAGTGGATAAACATGTAGGTACCACAAGGGCGGGGTAGCGTGATAGCTTAATGCGTCTTCCCTGCACATAACCAACCTCCGAACCTAGGATCACTGTTTTCGAAAGACCAAATGGAGTTATTTTCAAAAAATGGCTTAAATGTTTTCCAAAGGTTGCCAAACAATCTATTTTCCTAAAAACTCTATCTTGAGGAAGTATTTTCAAAATCATTTTCAAAAACTCTAAATGTAATCTTCGGATTGTGATTAGTTTTTAGGTGATCTAACTCACCTTAATTAAGTTAGGTGGCAACTCCAAATTGTTTTCCTAAAGCCCTTTATTCAAATTAAATTTTCAATTTAAACCTAGTCGCACTCATTCTTCTAGGAGGGTGAGTTCTAACGAGAGAGTACAATATTTTTTCAACTTATGTGTGTATTCTTCAAGTGCGAAAAATCTGGGCACGACACCCACATCATTGATTTTTTCTTTTAAGAGATAGTATGATTCCATGGTGTTCCTAAGAGTATTGTGTCTGATTGTGATGTTAAGTTCCTTAGCCATTTTTAGAAAGTCTTGTGAGGAAAGTTGGGAACTAAATTGTTGTTTTCGACTACTTGTCACTCCCAAACAGATGGACAAACCGAGGTAGTGAATAGAATTTTATCTACTTTGTTGCATACTATAATTCAAAAGAACTTGAAAAATTGGGAGGATTGTTTGCCATTCATTGAGTTTGCTTATAATCAAAATGTTCATTCTACTACTGATTTTTTCCCATTTGAGACTGTTTATAATTTTAATCCACTAACTCATTTGGATTTGATGTCTTTCCCAGTTAATGAAAGGAATAGTTTAGACGGTCAAAAGAAAACTGAGATGGTGAAAAAACTCTATGAAAGTGTACGGCAACACATAGAGAAGTAAAATGAGCAATGTGCGGCCAAAGCCAACAAGGGCCATAGACGAGTCGTCTTTGAACCGAATGATTGGGTTTCGGCGCATATGAGAAAAGAAAGATTTTCAGCCTGTTGGTGATCCAAACTACATCCTAGAGGGGATGGTCTATTTCAAGTCCTTAAGCGGCTCAACAATAATGCCTACAAGTTGGATCTTCTAGGTGAGTACAACATTAGTGCTACATTTAATGTTTCTGATCTTTCTCTTTTTGATGTAAGTGACGATTCGAGGACGAATCCTTTTGAAGAAATGGGGAATGATAAGAATCAACAATCACCATCAAAGGATCCATTACATGTTCCAGTTGGATCTATTACAAAAACAAGATTCAATAAGGTCAAATAAGCAATTAATGGGCTGATTCATGAGATCTGAGCTGATTCCAAAATGGGGCATTCCAAGCTTGACCCAAAGGAAGATAAAGGCATAATAAATCTAATTTAAGCTATTGATGGGGCTGATTAGTACTCTTTTGACTTGGCTAATTAATTGGCTGATTGCCTATCAATTAGAGGTTAATTTGTAGTCTTTTGAGTAATCTTTTAACTGAGCTAATTGATTGGTTGATTGCACATCAATTAGAGATTGATTTGTAGTCTTTTGACTTGGCTAATTAATTAGCTGATTGCCCATCAATTAGGGGCTAATTTATAGTCTTTTAAGTAATCTTTTGACTTAGCTAATTGATTGGCTGATTGTCCATCAATTAAGGGCTAATTTGTAATCTTTTTTTTTTCTCAACCATATTCTATAAGTAGCATGCACTCTTTGTAATGAAGGACATTGAATTGAGATAAAAAATAATATAAAAAAAACATGTGTTGTTTCTTCTATTGGCTCTTCAAAGAGCTTGTGAACTTATCAAGTATTCTTCCTTGTGGTATTCAGATTTTGTACTTTCGGTTCGTGATTCCATATAATCATTGAGTCAGGGTTAGTTACTCTATACCTTCGGTTCGCATTTCAATTATAAGTGTTGGGTCGGAGTTTTTTTTTTTAAATCTAACTTTTAGCTTTCTTAGTCAAGTATTCCGATATTGTTGTTAGGTCTCAATGCATGTTGGTTTTGCATCACAACACTCTTGCAATAAGTCCAAAAAGCTGTTATAAGCGCCATAATTGTATCCCATTTCCTGAAAAGCGCACTTTAACGGCAGAGGTGTTCAAACGGTTGATTTTCTTCAGCAGTCCTGAAGACCGACCTTGGAATGGGGTGACACTGATGAGTACCAATCAAACGCCCGAACTTACTCTAGCTCGGCCAGACCCTATCACTACTCGGTCAACCCCAAGCGCTCTAGCATGGCAAGCTCCAACCCAGTAGCAAGATGAGATATCACTCCTGCAAGATATCCGGAGGCTGCTTGATATCGGCCGAGACATGTGCCATTCTCCTTGATATCCCTACCTCCGTTGTGCTGACTTTGGCATTGGAGCCTCTCTGGCCAGCACCCCACCAATGCTAAGAGTGATATGGTGTTCTTGATCCCTGCAGGTCCTTTGCTGGTCGGGACGTACAAGTTTGCTGCTTCATCACAAACTATTGCAATTTGTTACTACTATATAGCTCTTGTTCTGAAAGTAGAAGTGTCAGGTCGAAAGGGGGAAAAACTGCAACAGCTTAAACAAGCAGTCTCTCAAATCACTTCATAAATAGATTGTGATCTTGGCCATGCAGAATCGATGCCTTTGGAATTGGAATTCTAGACCAATTTGGTTTAGAATTTGAATAAAGATACCATCCAATTCCAAATCCGACGTCATTTTATCTTAGTTCAAATTTGAAGACTCCCACAAGAGCCACTTAAAATATCATTTGGTGTCTTTACTCTCCCTGGTTTTTGCTTTTTGCTTTTTGGGGAGAAGTTAAAGGTTTAAAATGTAAATTAAAAGAACCGCGTCAGCTCAATAAGAAAATGTTTTCCAATAGGTTAGGTTGATTTTCTTTCAAATCTGGAATTTGACAAATAGTAACTTTTTTCATAAGTAACTTGACAAAATGTAACTAACGCGATGGATATACCAAATTGGATGTAGTGTCACAGGCACAGAAAGTCCCGCACGATTACTTATCCAAAAAAGAAAAATTACTTCCCAAAAACGTCGCCCAAACTTCTACAAGTGAAAACTGATCAATCTAGTAAAATTTGTCTGGGTCCATGTATTGAATCCACTAACCCTATGCTACACGCGGGCAAATTTGCCACTGACGTTGCACAATCACAGACTGGCAACCAGTTCCAACGGGAAATCATTAGCAAAGTAATTATTAAACCTTGGTGATTGCTCATCTAGCGGGCCAGTCTCTGATTCGCCTCCTTCAAAACCCCCTCTGGTATATCCCCTTCCCAGCGTCTACCCTCCTTGTAATCCCTTCCGACGAACCAAAAAAAAAAAAACTCAACAAAGATTTTTTAGTGCAAAGATGTCAGTGATGTTGCTCATCTGGCTGCAATTTTGTTTTAGAGATAAATGAACCAACAATAATTAGAATGCTTTGTAATAGAAGATTTGCAGTTTACAATGTTCAACTCCCGCCGCCACTAGTCCCCTTTGGTAGGTAATCTGTAAGTACCATTGTAAGCCTTTATTAAGGCTGGTGGCATACCTGGCCTTGGAATGGGTAACCTTCCCTCCCTTCAACTTCTAATTACCAAAGAAAAAAAAAGTGTCTTTAAACAGGATATGCTACAAATGCAGTCCTTTGGTTTTCATTTCTGTCCAGCACTAATACCTCTAAATGTGGCCATCTCAGAGGCATCGCTTTAAAACTATAGATGTGCGGTTCAAATGGCCTTTTTCATAGGCACAAACCTATCTGGCCATGCGTATCGAAATGTAAAAATAATATAAATTGTTAATCAATACTAGCAGTCAATGGAGCTACATTTTCCAAAGATCTTTTTATAATTCAGCGTAGAACAGAATAAATGCAGACAGAACCTGATTGAGAGAGATTTCAAAGGAAAATGCACTCATGGGGCACACGTCAAAGTTCTGCGCGGTAGTTTTCTGGCTTATACCACAATGAAAAATCAATACCTTTGTTCTTCAGTTTCTCTGTTGCAGGACCAATTCTCTCCAAAAGCTGCAGTTCACACGCAACAATACAAATAGGTTTAGATGACGTAGGCTCACAAGAAATAGGCAAAAATTATTCTCATTCTTATTTTCATATCTAACTGCATGCAGGCATAAAACATTCAATCCAGTTAAGGGGTGAAATCCTCCTGATTGCATATTAGGCATTTGTTTGAGTCCAATTGACATAGTATCAAAATGTCAAGGATATCTAACTGCATGCAGGCATAAAACATTCAATCCAATTAGATGGTCAAATCCTCCCAACTGCATATTAGGCATTTGTTTGGGTCCAATTGACGTCAGTATTGACACGTCACTATTTGATATCTAAAACTTCTCCTATCCCTCTTTAATAGATTGTTGCACTAAATTAGTAAACCTTTTGGATACCAGGATTTGTAAGAATGTAAAGTTCCCCCATCACAAGCCTAAGACTTAGTGCAGTGACAGCAACAAAATGTAAATGCATGGATGTTTATACACAAATCAAGTTTTCAATGAAAGCAAGGGATACTAACCTTATCATGCAGCACACCATTGGATACCAAGACAGATCTATCAAATACACAATATTTTCCACCATCCATGCAAGAAACTGTCCCACCAGCTTCTTCAACTATCTGCTTGAAATATATGCAAAAAAAAATGAAAAAGAAAAAGAAAAAATTTCAAACAAGTGACAATTAGGTGCCCATAACTCAAGATTAATTATTATTATGATATTCAATGGAGATTTTTCAGAGGGAAGGAGAGATTGTGAAACATTTGTGCAGTGATTGTAAATTTGTAAGCATGATTTAACTGTATACTAGTTTATTACTTCATTCGATTTTGCTCTTCCTCGAAATCTCTGATAGTATAAACCCCTCTCAAATGCTCTTTAAATGACTTAAGCAGTTAACCCAGTAGTTAGGGAATTTAGTTTGAAGAATTTCAACATATTGGATTACTGGAAACAACTGTTATTGTTCCTTTGTTTCTTTTGTTATGTTTTCAATGCAAAAGAATTGTAAGAAAAAGTCCTCCTGAAATGGTGTTTGAGGGCCTGGCATAAGGCAGAGGGCAAGTCTCTTCAACAGAACAAGAATTTGGTGGTGTTAAATTTTATATTCAGTTTGAATGCCTCCAGTAAGGTAGTGAAAGAAAGTTTGAATGCCCTTTGGTGCTTGCAGCATCACAAGGGAGAAAGACAACAAAGGGCAAAAGTACTTCTCATAATGCATGTACAACCATATCACGCAATCATTAAGGTGGTCCATACAAACAGTGGGTGAAATTGACAAACTTCGAATGACAATATTTCTGATTTCCTTTATTTCAAATATTGTTTACACACTGGGACAAAAATTTGTACTAAAAACTAGAGAATGAAGCTTGATATGGAAAGTTCTACCAGCAAAACTGGGCAGATTTTTTCAAAAAGACTAATAACAGTTACACACATACACATCAAAGGAGATACCAGCAGAACACAATCAACAATCATCACCCCATTGGGGAAGTAGTTCCCTTATATCTTAAATAATCTAGAAAAACAAACCAAAACCACTCTCCAAGTTGGAGGAATTTAATTTGCATACAAGGACCTCAAATACATTCAGAGTGTAAAATTTAGAAAGTTTAATTTTTTACCAAAAATTTTCCAAAAAGCACCACATTAAAAAGGTGACAACAGAAAAGAAAAATGGAAAAGAAAGATTCTAAGTGGCCAAATTTCTTTCTTCTTGCATCAAGTAAAAGACCAATTTTGAGGGAAGAACCGAGTTATCCTATTGCATAGATTCAAAAGTTGTATCAGCAGACAACCGTGAAGATGAAGCGCATGCAAACTCATTGGTGGGATTCAAATGCTGAACACTGAAAAACCAATCGCTTGAGGAGTAATTGAGTGTAAAAAAAAAACAGAAAGTGATTCAGTGCACCCATAAAGTATGCAGGTCAAAATTAGTAAAGGGAGTAAAATAGAGAAAGGAAAATGACATAGGCAGTAGAAACACGTGATTCAGACCACATGCATTTAACTGCCTAGAAAGATGCATAGAAGGGCACATATGGATTCTGAAAGCCAAAAATTTAGGAGTCTAGTCTTACTGCCATCAAAATAACTCTGCCATTGGTATCCAGAAGGAAAAATAAGAAATATATCTGAAAATAATTGACATTACCAAAACACCAGCAGCCATATCCCATGGTTTTAGACGATATTCCCAATATGCTTCTACAATTCCAAGAGCTACGTGGCACATATCCACTGCAGCAGCACCAAGCCTTCTCACGCCCTATGCATATAAATGCCAGAGAGAGAGAAAGAGAGGATTACGAAAACTTAGAGAACAAAATCTTCCACAAACTGTCATTCCTATCTATGATAAAAAAATAAAAAATAAAAAGCAAGTTATTCATAAAAAGAATATTATTATTACCCGGCTGACATCAGTAAATTCTTTGAATAAGTCTATGTTGGTTGCCCATGCATCATCATGCTCATACCCAAAGCCAGTAACTAGAAGAGATTGCTCCACCTGAAAAAACAAGTGAAAGAAGGCGAGCTGTAACAGAGAAATTGCAGCTTTCATTTCCTACCTCAATCAATGCTGTTCTGTATATAGACTTCAGTCAAAACTAACACTAGTTACAAAAGAAAAAGAAAAGGTATTCAGGAGTATCTATTCTTAGTTTAATTTTCTTTCCATGACAACTCCTTTCAAGTTTCCTATGACATGCCTAACCGTGCCAATAGACTAAACAATGTGTTCCTCAAAATAATAGAATCCATGAAGCTTATGAGCCGTGGTTGGAAGTTTGAGAAACAACAGGATGAATATTACAAATATATGAGATGTCATATAAACATAAACATAAACATGAGAGCTGTCCAGTAATAAAACTTCTTGTTGCTGGTACCTTCTCAGTTCCTTTCCCTTGCATAACTAGAGCTTGGAGGAGGAATTGGTAAGAGGGTCAGGCCTTGCAGAAATGTGGTAAAAAATCCATAATGGAATCTGGTTAAAAGGCCAGAAAGTATGTATAGTTCATGGAAGTACCCTTGAGACCAGAAGCCATACAATTGTCAGATATACTGTTGTTGGGCACATGCTCAATCAGTCACTCTTACCACATTCGCCACCAACACAATAAAAATATCTTATAGACACTAAACCCATCGTTTTTTAAGACAACCCAAGAACAAAATGTATGAAGGTGACCTGATGAATTTAACAATGGTAGTCTAAATAAAGAATGATAACTCACCTTATCAGTACGACTCGCATGAACTTTTTGCCCATTACAAAATGCACCCCCACCTAGAATAAAAAGGAATAAAAATTAAATCACCAACACTATATTTGAATCTAATATGCAAAAGAGCATGTTCTATAACTGCTTAGATGAAAACCTTCTTACCAGCAGCTGCAGAAAACAAGCGTGTATTCCAACACATAGGGCCTCCAACAAATTCTACCTTAAAAGACAAACCACATTGTCATCTCTTCAAGTCAGAAGTATGAGAAACTCATTCACACTTCGTCTCCTAATAAACAAATAATGGCTCGTCAATATTTCTTCTCTAGTATGGTAGCTTTTTGTACACTAACAAATTTCATAAATCAAACAATCTTTTCAGCATTCTCAGGGTCAGATATCATAGGGTTTGACAGACAAAAAATTACTCCAAAAATTAACTGAATTTCTATGCCAAAAAAAGGTAGGAAAATGATTTATGGTTTACTCCAGATGGATTTGAGGTCTTTGAGATATACAAAGATAGTAACCTTCCGAGGCTTTTTGCTTTTCATCTTTTTTTTTTCTTTTCTTGCTTCGATATGTCATAATTACTTTTCAACAGGTAGCACCTGACACAGAATTGTAGCCAAATTGTTCAAGTGTAGAGCACAAACACAGTGGAGACATTTAAGCTCATGTTGGAAATGGTTGGGCCACACAAAACCTATAATTATTTTATTGAGTTACACATATAATTTGACCACCTGGTTGACCAAAGAGTGACATGGAATGAGTATGGCAGGAATGGAAGTATATATATTGCTATATACATACAGGAAGTATATTCCCACAATTCCATTCAAAAAGTTTAATCTACATGATGGCAACACTAATCAAGGCTAACATAGCCTAGTTCCATTAAGCTTTCAATTTTCAAATTACATATGATGAGAGACAGGGAGAGTAAACTCAAAACCCAATCTACCTAACAATATATCTCCATATTTCAAATGTTAGATAAGAAAATGCATATTATAGATATTGTGTAATTCTCAATGTTTATCATGCACATCCCATTAGCATGTCCATCTCGATGCAACATACTTTGCCTACGCAACTTTTCTAATCAGAAACGTGTGTCCTTTCTTGAGAATATCATTGGTTGTTGAGATAAGAAACAGTTTCCCGTTAGCTATTAAACATTGCATATTGATTTCATCTCTAGGTGTTGCAAGACTTTTTTCAACCCCAAAGTATTTGACTAAAGAGTCCAAGGTAAGCTGAGCAGATCAGCACACATATGTAGACCAGTAAAACTGATTCCACTCACCCATGCAGGCAACACTGGTTCAGTTCATCTCTTATCAGTTCCTAACTCTCCATTATGTGATTTAGATCTCACAGAAAATTTGTGCACTACTTTCTCCGTGACAGCATCAGTTATAGGTCCAAAGCTTCGAAAGCAACTTTCCCAACAATTGGATTCAAGATTCATTAAACCAACCAAAAATCAGGCTCTATCTTGGAAGCGTCACTGTTTCCCTCATAACATCTCAGATAACATGCATAGTTTTAACAAAATTCTAGGAACTACAATAAGAGTGCAAAGCATTCCAGTCTCCAGCATATCTTGAAGAATATCTTTCAGCCATGGCAGGTATAGGATTTACCAATATGCAAAAAAAAGAATTGGTCACAATTGCATTCTTCGGAATAAATTACATAAGTTGTTAGAATCCAGAGTCCTATCAGAAAGAATTATTTTCTTTTAGCTTATAGAACTAAAATAAGTTCACAGATAAAACTTGTACTTAAATCTCATACAGGTTGAGGCTCACAGTTCAATGTCCATAAAATTCCCAACATTAGGAAACAAACAAAGCATTTGAAAAAAGTAATTCAAATTGGTGTGGTTGCAGTTGATATCAATCAAATATGGAAAAAGGAATTCAACATTGGCTTAATATGCAACTGTTGGTTGACAAACAAGATATGAATGGCCATTAGACCCCTTTAACATGCCTTCTACATGACATCATTTAGAATACTGTGTGGATAATTTCCTGCTAGAAAAGGTGTTAACTGCCCAATTTCATTAGCACTGACCAAAAGGGATTTGTAGACCCTTGACAAACATCATGCTACATCAGAATGCTATGTGAGCAAGTTCCGATCTTTCATAATTTTAGTAATCACCATGAACACATGGGCATTTTTCTTGCTTTTTTTTTTTTTTTTTGACAAGTAAAACTGATCAATGAAGAGAGCCAAGGGGGCACAAACCAAGAATGAGCATAATTTGAAATTCAGTACAAAGTGCCAACACACCACAGGTCTGCATCATGTCATGATCAAGCAAGAATTCATTTGTAGATGTTATGAAAATCAATCCACCAGACATGCCTGCAGCATGTGAGGTTGAATTGACAAACTAGCTGTGGGAAAAGAAAGTTCATCTAAGAAGTATGAACTCTTCTAAGAAGATGCCGTGTCCGTGTCGGACATGACACTTGTCGGACACTCCCCCGATCTAGGTCGGACATGCATTCAAACGTGTCATATTATTTGTATAGTTTTCAGAGTCAGACACACTTAGGACACGCGTGTCCGTCACTTGGACACCCATGTTCATCACTTACACATTAAACACCTAGCAAGTTTTAAAAAAATAACTTAAAATCCAATTTTAAAATAAAAGCAATATAACTCTCTCTCTCTCTCTCTCTCTCTCTCTCTCTCTCTCTCTCTCTCTCTTTTATAATTCTTCTATCTTGTTTGATATAAATCTTGTACACAACACTTGCACTTGATCATTTAGATTATTCATAATTTGTGCATTTCTTAAACAGTGGTTATTTAATTTGGCATGGTGAAGGAGATTGTTCATATTTGCCTTTGAGTCTGCTCCTGTTTCTGCAAGAAAAACAACTCGCTTAAGTTTGCATTTGAGTTTGCTCATTTCAGTTTGAGTTTGCTCTTTTCTCTGCAACTAAAACCAACTGTCTAAAGTTTAGTTTGAATCTTCACATTTCCATATTTGAGTCTGCTCATTTTTATTGATCAGTTTTAGATTGAAGTATATTTGCTTGAAAATTATATCTTGTTTCAATTGAAGCAAAAAGTTTTAATAAATCCAATTTACTACCTCCCCCCCCCCCCGGGATTGCTTTCTGGGTCAACAATTGGTATCAGAGCTATAAACTTAATCGTCTAAGAGTAGATCATGGCAACCCCCATTGGTACTTAATCGACTAAGAGTAGTCCCTACAATATGAGATTCAAACTGAAGAAGGATTGAGTCACATCACATCATAAGATTCCAACAACTTTGTAGTACTGTTTTATTTTTATTCTGTTCCGTACATCATCCCAGGAGAACTGTCATTTAACTATAGCAAGATCAGTGACTATGTTAATATATATTTCCATCTGATGGGCCATACAGAGACGCAAATTCATTTCAGAAGCTGAATAGGGTAAGTGATTAAATACCACAGCGGCAGCAGCAGGCTTTCCTCTAAACAGAACTCCCACAGAGACTGCAAAGCTAGGGTAACCATGTGCAAAATTTGTTGTTCCATCTAGACAGATATCAGAGGTAAGATGGCTTGAAGTCAGAAAATTGGCTCTTCTTATAAGAAGTACATACAGAAAAGTGAAATAGCAAATTCATGACAGCAGAAGCTAATATTTTTCAATATA
This sequence comes from Euryodendron excelsum, assembly GCA_033060915.1. Taxonomy (NCBI): domain Eukaryota; kingdom Viridiplantae; phylum Streptophyta; class Magnoliopsida; order Ericales; family Pentaphylacaceae; genus Euryodendron; species Euryodendron excelsum. The sequence goes on along the minus strand of CM065398.1, from coordinate 6,391,857 downwards.
AATTACTTATCATAAAAAAATATTTCAATATGGAAAAATTATCAGCAATGGCATACATCAGACTGCACCTCAAACATTTTGACAGACACAAAATGCAACAAAGAGAGTGGTAACAATAAGTTTCACCACCTACTATGAATACTTGAATAGGCGAAATTTTTTTAATCTTTTTTGGTATGAATATATGCCCTGTCACGAGTTAATTTTTTTCAGTAGGATCAGGAGATATATGCCATCTCACAATGAACTTCAGTCTCTTAATGAAAGACCGATAAAACATCAAAGCAACTTCAGTGGCTCTAGCTATGATTGGATAGAATGACGATATTCAGTAAATCCAAATGAACTTGTAGAAGTATTTGCAGCCTTTGATCCATTAGTTGTACTGTTAAGGACTAGCGATTCAATCTATTATCAAAAATTAAATTAGAACCACATCCATCCAGGGCTAGAACAGCAAGAACTCTATTTCTGAAGATGGGAGTAATTTAGAGCCAATGAACAAGAACTTCTTTCAAACTTGAATTCTTTTATCTATCTAGAATGTCAAGTAGATTGGTAATCATGTCCAGTATTTAAGGAGTCCACAAATGATGGGTTTATTCCTGGCCAAAAAGAAAGTGAAACAAAGTTAAAAAAAGAAAATTAAAAAACACCTTGATAAACACAATATTCAATCCCAGGTATTTGAGATGACCACCAAGACAGTTTAGTATCTACATAACTGACACTCTCAAGATTACTTGAGTTTTTTACATAGTTTATGACTAAAAGTGGAATCTTCTATTTGAGAGATGAGTTGATTGAACGTATCCTTAACAATGGATTCCATTGTTGAATAAGTGAAGAATTACGACAATAGTAAATTGTTAATTCTCTGATAATGGACAATTCTGCAAGGAATATACCAAAGCTTTCCATTCATTAAGCTCATCCACGTTTGTTGAAAGATTGCGGAATTATATGAATAAAATTGATTAATCAAATTCCATTCAGGTATACTCCTAGAAGACAAAAGGCTATATGATAATAAAGGCTATGGGATTTATCAAAGAGCAAAGCCAACCTAATAAAGAGGAAATTCAAATCCAGAAATATGACAACCATGAAAGTGACTGCAGAGAACTCAAGGCAAGTTCTTCGCCGCCAGTGGGACTAACCTATTAAAAAAAATCTAGGGAGGATTGATGCAGATGTCTAGTAGCAATACTTAGAAAGCCTATGAATATTCCAAATTTGGAGAATAAAAGCTAAGGAGTATCCAAATTTGCAGAATAATATCTAAGGACAAAGCCACAAAGGGATTTAGCACTTTTGGAATTTCAAGAATCAACTTGTCACTAGCTTTCTGTCTTTGGACTAGTTTGATACATGCAGTATGTTTGAAACCTAGTGTTAAATCATTATAGTGAAGCAAGGCTTTTCACTTCATGGATTTGGAATTAGGCAGCATTTTGCTATTAGCTGTTCAATATCTTGTATATTTGAAGCTGTAATTGCTAGTACTGGTTGCGATTCTTATATATATAAACGAAAAGCTAAAGAAGAGATTTCTTTCAAGACACCTGCTTTAGTTTCCAGGATATCGCCCTTTACAGTCTACTTTGGGTTTTTTTTTAAAATCTTGAACTGTAAGACACTTTTGCTTATCTTCCAAAGCTGTCCTTTTTCTACTGCATCAAATCCACAGTTAACACTATCACATACCTTCTCAATAGTTTCCAAATCACTCCAGATTCCTCAGCCTCAAATCAAATCAATAGTCATTCACTTCAAGCAAATGCAGCAAACTACTGCCTACCAACCATAATATTGTTTTGAGAATTGAGACTAACCATAATATTGTTTTGAAAATTGACACTAGTCATGGCATCCCAACCACCTCCTCAAACAGATTGGAAAACATGGCCATCAATTTATAAGCAGTCCCCCTGAATCTAGTTGGCGAAAGTCTTAAAAAATGGAGGCACGAAGGCTGTATTCAAACACTCATGCTTTACAATAGTAATGCAACGTGGCAACTATGTCTTCATTAACAAATTCCTGTTTGACCATAATAATGCAACATGGAACTGTGTCCTCGTTAACACACTCCTGCAATGTCAAAGAAATTCCACCAACGTGCCATTGCTGTTTGTGCTTCACACATTATCCTTGTTGCAATGCCTTCACCACCTCTTAAGAGAAGGGCCTCCCAACCACTCCTTATTTTCAGATTAAATGGTGACCAAGTTGCATCCCCTTATTGGTTAAAGGGTTCAAGGTATAACATCTCACCAAAGTGCACAACTGCTAACATGATATCGTCCTTTCTACTTCCCACTTCCCCATCAACACCAAACTCACCATGTGGTTAGACTGACTGTGAACATTTGCCAACCTGTTGTCCTCTCCTTGAGCAAATTAACTCTAGACTTAAACACTTAGTAACTTCCTCTAGAGCCAATCTCTACAGTTCCATTTTTTCCCACCCCTCATACATGAAGTTCATCCCCCACATAAATCCCCCTCCCCTACCTTGGTGTCACGGTCCGACACTTTCAAGTGGATTAGGCCGTGTGGCACTTGTCGTGGGCGGCACTAGACAAGTCAGCCAAAGGGGCACCTCGCAAATGAAAGCCAACACACACACCCGAAGGTGCACAAGTAAGCAATTTGGAAACAACAAGCTAAGAACGTTTAAAGCAACAACAAAGGCAATGGGCACACAATTTGCAAGCAATAAGAACACTTTTATTGCATATACAAAGCAATTCCAGACTACAATTAGGTGGGGAGTTTAGTTTGCCAACAACCAACAACTAGGGACTTGGACTCACCTTACTATCCTCCCCTCCTAATTGTAGTCTGGAATTGCTTTGTATATGCAATAAAAGTGTTCTTATTGCTTGCAAATTGTGTGCTCATTGCCTTCGTTGTTGCTTTAAACGTTCTTAGCTTGTTGCTTCCAAATTGCTTACTTATGCACCTTCGGGTGTGTGTGTTGGCTTTCATTTGCGAGGTGCCCCTTTAGCTGATTTGTCTGGTGCCGCCCACGACAAGTGCCACACGGCCTAATCCACTTGAAAGTGTCGGACCGTGACACTTGGCATCCAACTCTTAGTTGTCCACTCACTAGCTATAAAATGCTCAAATCTTCAAATTTTCCCCTATTACACTTTTTAAAATATACTTTTAAGCATTCCCAACTTCCTAGCCAATACAAAAGGCTAGGGATTCCACCCACCCAATAAACTCTCCACAGCTCTAGCACTTTTTTTTTTAAAAGAAAAATTAAGATTTAAAAAGAGCATTAAAAGAGGTTGCTATCCAATACAAAAACAGGGCTTTTCCTTGCCCTATCCTCAACACCCCTAAAAAAGAGAGGCCTATACACCCAATAGCACAAAAGTAGGCCTATACACTCCTTATAACTCAAGAGAATCAACAAAGCCTAAAAATTGATCAAGAATAAGGAGCACCCTCCTCGTAGTCCAAGTATACAGGATAGCCAAAAAAAGAACTCTTCAGTTTATATAATGGCTTCCTATTTCTTTCACCCCACAGTCCATAAAACAAAGAACTTGATAAAAAAATTTCATAGACAAGCAATATACTTGAATTTTTTTTCTTAAATACGAAAAAAGGAATGTCTTAAATCACTTCAAAGATCATGCCAGTCCACAATTAACAGCCAAATATTAAAATATGAGAAGAATCACAACATCCAAACAATACTAAAATTCAGGTTGAAAATTACTTAGGCCTCCAATGCAGAACTTGACCCAAGGATGACACATAGTGACTGGTCAGAAACAAAATAGGGAGGTGCAAAGTGGATAGAAGGGGATAACAAAGAAGCAAAGTCAAGGAAGTAATAAACCCACTAAGAGGGAGGGGGCCCAATTGATCACTGGACAGCATATAGGTCTCACAGGAAATTGCTAGTGAATGTTAATGCATATCCCGGGCCAGACTATAAGAAGAGAAGAGGGAAAAGAAGCAAGAGACTAGAGAAACAAGACAGGAGGAAGAGGGAAGAATAGGAGCAGCCCTGCTCAAGGTCCTCAAGTCAAAATACTACTCCAAAGCAAGAGTTATCAAAATGATGATATAACCCCAAAGCACTACATTTTAAAGAGAGGTACAACTCCTAATATCACTAAAGATCAACCTCAATTAAATAATTCCCCTCAACATACGATGATTTCCTAAGAAGCATAGACACGGGTACGACACAACACAACACGAACACTCTGACACGACAATTTTCAAAAATTGCAGGACACAATACGCCAAGGACACAACAAAAAAATACAATTTATATATTTTTACATGTCCTATATATGAATATTTTACCTAAAAATTGCATGATAACACTATTAAAATTAAAGATAATGTATTCCAAAGCTTAAACATCAATTAGGTATAACAACACATTGTTTAATTTTACTATTGGATTGCAAGGTTTTTTTTTTTTTTTAATTTTAAAGTGTTTCATATGTGTTTAAGTGATGGATACTTGTGTCCCTCAAGTGCTTGAAGTGTATCTTATGTTAAAAAAATTTAAAAATAATATGACACATTTGGACGCACCCTTGACACTTGTCGGAGGAGTGTTCGGTGTCGTGTTCAACAAACTAGCTAAGACAAACATGGCACCTTCTTAGAAGTGTCCGTGCTTCTTAGATGATTCTCCTTTTATTCAAGACATGATGCTAACACCCCCCACATACTAAGGCAACAAATAATCACATTTAGAAATTAATGACAATAAAGAAAATTTTGTATCCTACTAAAGATACCAACAACAACAACAACGATAAAATCATAAGCTACATCACAACTCCTCAAACTGCATCCAAAATTCTTAAATTTCCTTAGTTCGTTGAATTCTACACTTGGATACTTTTCCCCGACCACTGCTGGTTGCCATCAGAAACAAAAAATTTATCACAAAAGTATCATAACCAATGTAACCTAGAACGTGGAATATTAAGGAACGTGGAACAGGAACGGCAACAGGAACGGGAACGTGGTACGCCACATCCTTAATAGGGGTAGATTTGTATAAATTAAACTATTAGACTTTATGGCACTTCAAGAACAATATTCTTTAACAATTAGACATATAATAAATTGTTGTCTTTTTTTTCAAATTAATCATCTAAAAACACATTTCTAAGAGCAATATGTCCCTTTTTTTTTGCATGTTGTTCTGTCAAAACTCCATTCTCCCCAGATTTTCATTCATTATATTTGATTTTTTTCCTCGTTAAGTTACCTTAAAGGAAATAAATAGGAAAAAAGGTTAGGATCGCATTGGATGGCTAAGTTCACTGGTTTGGAACTTTATGTAGCATGTTTAGCAACGTTGTACCAAAAACGTAAATAGCTAGGGTATTTGCGTATTCCAGTAACATTGATCATAACTATTTTGGCAATAAATCAACAACAAAGGTTTGCTGTAAATTCCAAATGAAGCAGAAGGCAATCAAGACCAAAGACTAATATAGAGGTGTGCATGTGTGAACACAAGTGTTGAAGGCAGAGGGGGAGGAGGAGGGGGAGGGTGAGGGAGTGGGAAGAAGAAAAGTTAGTTTCATATAGATGAATCATAAATCATAAATATTGCCCTTCAAAAGCAACTCAGCTTCTAGTTTCTTTAGTCATTGAAATTCCATCTCCAAAATTTTCCAATCATATATGATGATTACAGAATTATTCTCTTATTGAATGACATTCAGGCCACATAACTAAAGCTGAACTGCATTCTTACTCTCTTAAAAAAATAAAACAAATGAAAAGTTGCTGACTTATTACTAATAAGTTTGGCATTGCTAGAGTTTTATGAGAAGCCAAGGACATGTGAAGTGTAGGTATATAGGTCACAACCCATGTGGCTGGCCACGCCACCACCTCCATCAGCCCCTTAAGCTGAAAAAGCATCACCACATTGTATTGGCTCAGATTAACATACCCAGTGCCTTAGCCTCAAACTCACCTAGAGGCAAGCTCTGAAGCATTTGGAGTGGGAGCATTGGAGACCCCTCCCTTGGCCTAACCAAGTGACCTCCCTAAGAGGACTCCCTTAATAGGACTCAAGGGATCCTCCGTCCTACCCTTGAGCACCACGGGTGCATCCTCAAGGGCACCCTCCTCACAGGTGCATCCTCCCCTTCACTCTTGAGCGCACTTTTAGGGTGCATTCTCTAGCTAAGTGCAATTCCCGATCCTTGGATACTAAGCAAAATCCAAGGACTTACCACTCAAGTGGCATCCGGTCATGGCACCTCCAGCCAGCATGATCCTTCATATCGGATCAGTAGGAACTTGTGGTTTGAAGGCTAGGATCAATGGATTCATTAAGGTGCTTGTCCTTCCCTCTCAGAGGGATCTCCTCAACCTGCCACAACAAGAGAGAGATATCCACCTGCATTAAGATGAGCCAAGATAGCGATGCTACAAAGAGAAGACAAAAGGCATTTAAGGGCTTTTGATATTGGTCACCTCTGCATTTGACATATCCCACCTACCTTAACGGAACCATGATGCAATGTTAACCACTATAAGGTTGAGAGGGACAGGACATCATGCCCATCACGGGTTGGCTCCCCCTCTCACACTCCACTACCTATATAAGGCCTCCTTGTGAATAAGACCATCAAGTTCATTAAAGGCTCTCAAACTATCAATACAATGAGAAGCCTGACAAACTCTCTTTGTTTCTTGGGTTCACCTCTCTCTCTCTCCCTCTCTCTCTCTCTCGGGCTACCATTGATTTTCTACCTTTCACTATCCACTTGGTTTGATAATCGCTTACTGATTGTCATACTTCTCAGAGGGCACACATAAACCCACGACCCTCATAGTCACTCACATGAAGCAAGACGACTAAACATTCTAATTGTTGCTACTGATAAGTTTCAAAAGGAATGAATACATGGTTTATGCAAGTAATCTAATTTCACCACACAAATTCTAGAATCAATAAGTTCTCACAAACAAGACTCACTCATTCGAAGCCGTAAAGTGTTATGACAGTAACATTGCCAATTAACTTGTAGCCAGTTTAGAGAAGTCCGGAATCAAGAGATTAGTTACAAGTTCAAAGGAATTCAGTGAACATGATCAGTGAGCCAAACCTAAGGGATCTATGCACCAAAGATAATCAGAAGATGAATCGCCAATGAGCCCTCCCTCCTCCCCAAGAATAAGGTGATCTGTGAAGTTATTTTTCACGACTTCTAGAATAGCAGCCTCACTCATTTTATCTGTCCTGCAAGTATCTCCAAGTTAATAGCATCAAATAAGAAGAAAAACAAGAGAAAGCAAGGAATTTTAGGAGCAAGAAATACAACAAAGAGAAAGAACAATAAATAGCCATTATCAAATTATTGTTCACCCTTAAAAAGAAAATTGAAGGTATATACTACATAAGTAACCATGAAGCTTTTAGTCTGTATTGCCAATGCATCTGACAGTCTCAATCTAAAGAAGTAAGACCACAATATATCAAATATAGGACTTTAGTATCAACAGATACCACTTTTGAGGTGAATATGAATCCTAACAAAATGAAGGGAGTCAAACAACAAGGAGGATCGAAAACTTTAAAAAAGCAAAATAAAAAATAAAAAATTTCTCGTGAATGGTACATAATCCAACACCAGCATCCCACCAACACCTTCACAAAAGAAAACCAGAATGTAACATCAAGATCAGCACTTCTTCCACCTCCACCATCACAGGTAGGTAGGATTGGATTTGGCATTTGTCATTTAGCCTACAATTATCAACTTCTATAAGAAATCCAATTTTTATGGTGTAAGGATTCCTTTTTAATCATGCATACATGGCATCAAATATCATGACAAATAAAAATAAATTATTTCAGCACGTGAACATTCAAGCCTCCTTCAGGCTCACCAAACCATAAACAACTCTAAAAATTCATACCACAAAAGAATACAAAAAGGTATGAAGTATTTATGCATACTAATCATGGACAAACAATTAGAGTGCTCATTTAGTGCTCATTTACATTAGACCAGAACGATATTTCTTACATTTTCTTACATTTCAATTTATCATTGATTTATTGAACTACCAATGATGCACAAAATGCACAATCAGACAAGCAAAACCTCAGAGGAAAACAAAAGACCAAGACCAAGACCAAGGTGAGTTGTCCACTACAAACATTGAATTACACATAGCAGCAAAGTCATTGTCCATTCCAACCCATATAATGAACTGTAATAAATGATAATGAATCTATGTTGAATGGCTTGCTTCAGCTCTTCTTTCGAGAACACCAACACCATTGCAATTATAACTCCTTGCCAAAATGTTGCAGCCTACTCAAAACTTGGACTTGCCAACACACAAAACCTTTCAAACAAAAGACGAGGGCACCAAGAAGTCCCCAAAAAACCCCTACTCCAATGGGTAAAGACTCCAGAGTTTAAAAGGTGAGGGACAATCTATCAGATGTACACTTTCCCTCTAAGTTATCCACTAAATATACCGATTTGGAGTTCAGTAACTTTCTGGGTAACCCCAAAAGGGCTAGCATACGATATCAGATAAGTTCATTGTTCCCACTTATGCACCTAAGAGCCCCCACGCGAGTTGGCATTGTTACAAACTTCCCGCCTTTATCCTCTAGCAACCTTGCCAAGAGCTCACTTACCACAATTACGACAACTATCTCGTGGACAACCCCACTATACTAATCCCAAGCTGTAGTACGCCTGAACCCACATGGTCAAAGGGTTAGTCTATAATACTAAGTGAGTTCATTGTCTCCACTCATATACCCAAGACCCCCTGCAAACTTCCAAAGAAGAACTTAAAACACACACCAACACAAGTCAGTGTTGTTACCATCCCCCCACCCCCTTTTATGTAGTTGGCATCCTCACCAGGAGCCCAAACACCACAAATAACTCACTATGGTTAGGTCCAAACACGACAGTTAATCCATGTGGTCAAGACCAAATAGAGTGACTTAACATTGCAATGCCACTTAACTCACAAGGTCATATGCACATATCTGCTCTTATATCTCTACCAATTTGATTCATTGTTCCCACTAGTGTACAAAAGAACCCAAAGAAAACTTTCATTTGAGACTCGGCACACGCCAGCTAGGGTTGATATCATTACAAACCCCCCACACCACTCAAATCCCTTAGCGTCCTCATGAAGGGCTCAAACATTCAAAAAAGTAATTAAAAAACATTCAAAAGTATAATGTAGCCAGAACCCACTCCAATATGAAGGTACTATCGTCTGATTAAGTAGTATTGACCAAAACATTTATATTCAACATTTCATGGTCAAAAGATTTATATGCTCGGAGCATATTCCGAATAATCCCCAATTACCTTCAACATGATAAATCATTTGCAAACCTTCATTGACCAAATTTATCTCAACATAAGACATTTAAGAAAAACGGTTTGAAAAATCACTAGTAAGATGGTAAATTACATACATTCTTTTCTTGCATATACATAAATCCAATTCCTTATACCAAAGAGATCACAAAGTCCTCGATACAAAAAAAAAATCAACAAGATTATAGAAATAGCTCCAAAGCAAAACTGGAATAGCTAATATTCAATTCAGTTGTTATAACTTTAAATTAGATTTAGGTATCAAGTTAAGAGTTAACCAGCTCTATCCATGATGGGCTCTGAAACTTTGTATTAAAGCCCCAAAGACATACAAAATACGAAAAGTGGAAAGTTGCCTAATGGTATCTTCTATCTTCTATATGTACAAAATGAACACACATCAAGGATTTGACCATAAAAACCTCAAGAGAACTTGACATTAAGATCCATTTGTTGGGGCTAAAAATATACTTCCTAGCTTTCCAATGGTTTAGGGGCCACAAGTCAGGTCCTCACAACAATTTCAGATCAATTTCCAAAATCACCCCTGCCACTATTCCCAGACAGCACGAACACTCTTCCATGTTTTGGGTATAACCCATCCTAGGAAGCTCAAAACGAGAGTCAGATTGTTGCATTAGAAACTTAACTCATCTAGCTTTCCAGCATGTATACAAATCTAGCTGAAAAACCATTAGTAAAATCAAATTTGAGTAAAAACATACCCTAATTTACATGACCTGAACTCCCATCTAACGCTAACACCCTTCCATTGTTTTAACTTGCCCTAGAAAACTTATAATTGAATTCTAATTTTTGGTTTGGAAACTAATAAACAGATATTCAATATATAGTTAAATCCTATCAAATCCTCATAGAAACTGCTGTACAAAAAACCCTAATTGCAAAACCATTCTCTCAATCATGGTCCAATCAAAAGCCACACGAAATCATTAGAGTATATACTCTAAAGAGCAAGACCAACATTATTCTAAGAACATTACAACCCTAGCTATTCATCCAATCAATTATGAATCAATCTTTTCATCAACCGAAATCCTATGTCTAATCCATCCTAGAACTAAGATGAAAATAGATTCTTCTTGCCTTTAGCCAAAAATAGCACTTTTATGGCTTAATTCCCTACTTTCTCACTTTAGTATGTCCTAAAGGATGACCCTCCCTCTCTCCCTTCCTATGTCATTAAATGTACACAAAAAATAGGCAAACGCAGTCTAATTTGATGTAAACATATTGCTAAGAGCCCCCTCTTAAGTATGTGATTTATTAATAAGTCCATAATCTCCCTTCATTTGTTTATTGTCTTTTTTTCAGTGGAACTCTTCAAGTAAAATATATATTCCTCATAGCAACTTTGGGTATGATGAACATGAAGACAATGCCCATTTTGCCTACCAAACAAAGAAAGCTCATCGTAAACTTGGTCATTTGGACTCGATGAGCTGGAAAATGCAAAAAATACCACCAACTAGAGACTAAAGGAGGCTTTTAAAGAGTGCCCATAAGATCTGAAAAGAACATAAACATTCTAAAACGAGAGAGCAGCCTATCAGAGTAAAAGGAATGGTGAAAACTCTAAAGAAACCAATGTTCAGCCTTGAAGAATCTAATGGAAAGTGGATCATATAGGCATAACTGAACAATGAGAAGCATCCCTAGGAAAGAGGTGACAAACGCAAGGGATGTGGAGTCAGTGAGAACATATCAAGAAGAGTCCTGAAGCAGCCTCAAACTCAAAAGCACCTCCTGAGCTACAGTCTCACAATGTTACCCTCACAAACCCCAATTGCAGTATAGCACTCAGAAGTCTTATCATATTGCAGGAAAAGAAAATCAAAATCTTCTTCCAAGCTACAAGCAACATGTGCCCAAACTCCAGTGGTCAACACTTACATTCCACAATAAGCAATCTTTACAAGCCATCCCGGTCTTCGTCAAATTTTCAAAGCCAATGAAACATTTAAATTTATTTAGTTGAAATCAAAGCCCAATTAACAAAATGATACTTCAAGCATCCAATCCCATGAAGCTTATGAAAGTCCTAATCCATCAGCATGGGCATCTTTATCCCAACAAGCCGATCTTTGCAAACATCCTTTCACCATTTGATCCCACACTTATATAAACTATATATAGGAGGCCATCGTTGTTGTGATTGCAACATTTGGCTCATGTTGAAGGGTTCTGAAGTTTTGATTAAAAAATTCCTTCCAAACATTTGAGTTGTCTCCTTGATTCACTACATTTTTTTTTTTTTTTTTTTGTTTTGAGCTATGGTTGCCTGTCTTTTTTAAGTTCACATATCTTAACTTTGATGAGAGGCTAAGAAGCACGAATACTTCTAAGAAGGTGTCGTGTTCATGTCGGACACCATGTTGGACCCAACACTCGTCAGACACTATCCCAACACGTGTCAGACACGCGTCCAAACATGTCTTATTATTTTATTATTTTTTTGAATTAGACATGTGTCAGACACTTGAGGGACACGTGTGTCCCTCATCCACCCGTATCTATCACTTACATATGTGAAATGTGTTGCAGGTTTTAAAAAAATAACTTGGAATCCAATTGTAAAATAAAAGTAAAGTAATTTTATACCTAATTTGATGTTTAACTATAGAAAACATGGTTTTTATTTTTTTATTAGTGTTATTCTGCATTTGTTTCATTATCTTTGACCAAAATTTTTATATATATAACATACAAAAAATATATAACATATATAATTTTGTCGTGTCCTGTATTTGTTTAAAATCATCGTGTTGCCTGTCCGTGTCTACGTCCGTGCTTCTTAGGTGAGGGGTATAGTTTTCTTGTATATAGCTTGTGTTCAGAGGTGCCTCTTTTTTTAGCATTTTAATATAATTGCCTCTTTGCTTATCAAAAAACAAAAGAAAAAAAGATTGTCAACTAGGAAACAATTTTATGTTTGATTCCATGTAAATGTCACTCCCATTGAACAAAAATTCTAGATCCGCCCCTGCTCACAGTACCTAGACCTATGCTCTTTCCAGCTATTCTCAATTTCGTAATGCCTTTAACTTGAATCAAATCACTCCTCGCTGATGCATTCATTGGTCTTCATGCACATGATCAAAGCCATCTTCAATGCATCTCATTTTCTCCTTTTAGAATGCCATCTCTAGCATCTTAGACATGAATTCTTTTCGTAATGTCTCATATTGTAGTTATTCACATTCATCTCAGCATTCATATTTCAATAAAGTTATATTTTAGGGTGTTTCTAGCTAGTAAACTTTTAAACCAAAATCGAATCAGTTAATCAATGGCAAGTTTCATATGAGATAACTTGACAGTCATGGTCACTAGTACTTCTATCTCGTGGAAGTTAATAGAGGTCTCAAAGCTCCCTCATCCAATTGATGTCTCAAAGCTCCCTCATCTCAAAGCTCCCTCATCCAATTTGAGAGACCTAATGCTTTAGTTTCTATATCTTTAATAGGAAATTAAGCCAAATATTGAGGTGAATAATGACATGTTATCTATAAACAAGCAATCTCATATGTCATATCACTATCATGTGCACAGAATAAACCATACTTGTTAATGTACAAAAAGGAAATAAAACATTATACACCACGAACATGAGAATTTAGAAATATTAGTCTTACTCAGTCACTAGATCAGTGAGCCCTTTATAGGTAATATTTCGAGGATTATTCACAGCGTCCATAACAACCTGAAAATAAAAGAAGTAAATATAGAGAACTAAGATAATTTAAAACTTCAAAACAATAAAAGTCACTCTGATAGACAACAGCAGATGGGAGGAGATTAATGTAACTAAGTCACTACATTTCAGTTTGTGCATATATCTTACATATATGTGCTTAATTGAGCAGGATCCATAATATATATGTGACCTTATTTACTTGAAAAAAAATTGAATTTGAATATGTGCATACACTTAGTTAGGGATTTCTAAGAATTGAAGAATTCAATTTTTCATTGCCTAGGAATATTCAAAGACTAATAGAGGTGCTTAATCAACATTTCTATACCCTTTTATAAAATATAATTATGATTAATTAAGATTAAGATTAATCATGATTAATTAAACTAATTGGGATTACCTGGGTTAGGTGGTATTAATTGACCCTAAGCTTGATTTAGTTAACTGCCTAGATTAATCAGTTAAAAATCTCTCCAAAACCATTCCATGTTGAATAATTATGAACTATTAGCCCGCTATAGCGAGGTACTCGAAATTAAGCACCTGCCATGTAATATTTGTGTATCTATAGTTAAAAGACATACTCTCTTTATGAAACATTAATGTAATAGAGGAATTCAAAAATTTTAATGACTAGAAGTTAGTAACGTACAATGCTTTCCTCTTTTACATTTCAATCACAATTGTTATGTTTTGATTCAAATGCTACGTACTTAGTATGTTTTACAAACATTTATGAATTGTTCAGGATGCATTTGAAAACCTATTATGTGCCACACTCAGGAATTTTGGACCTAGAGATTTGAAACACACCAGCGATTGATATGATTTGATTGGGAAGACATCCCCTATGTCCTCATGGTTGTTTTGGTATGCACCACATAGATAGGTTTTGGCATGGGATTTCCATTTAGCCGAAAGCATGAGCATATTAATAAATACAATAACAATGAAATGACAGTTGCTTTCGTTTGGTATGAAACTAGAGCATTTTATGTGCTATTTTGAGGCTATGTAATTTTGGGAATCTTAAAATTTATTCTCACGAGGCATGATTTATTTCAATATCATATGTTATGAAAGTTAATGCTTTTAATAAACTAGAACATGGTAAATTTTATACTCCAATAACTACATTATTCACCGGGCTAGTAGCTCACCCAATTGTATATTGGGGAAGCAAGATTAAAGACCTTCACCATGCTCTTGTGGTTATTTTGCTGAAATTGCATGATTGCAGATGTTTTAGATTATCATGCCATATTTTGCTAAAGATGCCCGCCTTGTTTTGTTGATGGATTATGTTACAAACCATATGTCATATTGTGAACTCAATGTTTTATATATATATATAAGTATGGCCTTGTTATTGGCCGAAGGTTTGGTAACAGCTCAATGTATAAGTTATGGTGTGATGTGTACATAGGCACTTGCTCACCCAATTGTTTACCATTTTACGGAATCAAGATTAAAGACCTTTATCATGCTATTGTAGATATTTTGCTGAAACTGCATGACTATGGATGTTTTGGAGAATCATGCATTTTTTTACTAAAGATGCATGCTATGTTTTGTTGATGGATTATGTTACAAACCATATGTAATATCTTGAAAACAATGTTATATATAAGTGTGGCCTTGTTGTTGGCCGAACGTTTGGTAACAGCTTAATATATATAAGTTATGGTGTGACATGTGCAGTTGAGATATAGGCAGCAACTTCACAATCTTCATGGTAAACTTCCACTAATTCATCATTAATTAATCATATGGGACAGGTATTCAAACCCTTTTGATTAGTTTGACCTTTAGTAGCTATGATACTGTCTTGTCACCACTCTCAAATTCATGAGGATGTGGGTTGGGGATAGTGACAATTAAAGATACATTTGTATGATCTTAGAACGTAATTAAAAGAACAAAATGCAGAAATGAAGACAACATGGAAAATAAAAGAGGAAGCATAGTCCAGAGGAATATATAGGAAACCTGATTCAACGAATGGTTGATAATTGAACAAGAAATTTTTAATGAAACTTTAAAAGAAGCACTGATAAATTGGATATGAAACCTAGAAATGTCAGTTGGGAACCAAAATGAATATCCTCAGGAGAAAATATGAAACAGTCAAATATTTTAATAGTTATTCACAAGAAAATGGCTTGGCAAAACAGAATTATGGAAATCATATTCCGATGAACTGCCGAGGATTTCCCAAGAATTTTCTGAAAAATACCCAGAAAAACTTTTTGGAATATTCTCACCTTAGTACTTCCCTGTGTAACTCCAGCTTTTGAAAAATAAGGACGTAAAAAATAGAAAGAATAAAATATGGGAGAGATTGGAACAAAGCCAAGGCACATGCTTGGGAGACACAAAATGGGGCAAAGTCCTAATTACAATTTGATATGGCTAAAAAACATAAAACAGTCAAGGACCAAGAACCATCTCTGCCATTTTATGCCTCTAAAGGACAAGCTTCCTAATAACAACATATTTTCAACTTAAACTCTTGGACTTCCACCTGCACAAAAATAAACCTATTCCTTGCTTTCCAATGCTCCACACCCACTTTTGCATAATGTCTTTCAACGTGTCTATTCACACAGATCTGACACAAGCCAACCAACTAGAAACTATGTCAAATGCCAATCGATGCAAAACACATCAGAAATCTCCAACCAAGTGAGCTGGGCTATCCCTATGTATATCATCTTGGGAGCCTTAGACATTAGGTGTCCTAAGTAGGTTGTCCTTTTTTCTAATTGACTTTGATTAGGATATTGAAGAGCATGGAAAGAAGGGAAAATATGAAATTTATAAGGAGCAGGCCTAGGAGTTTTACATAATCATATTTATGGTCAATTTGAGTCTTATGCTTTTGTACTATATAAGTTAGAAGTTAGAATGTTGCAGGACAGATTTATTAATTATTTCACAAATTTTAGCCATTGAGAATATTTTGGTAATTTTGACAGTTGTTGGACATTTGAGCCTTAAGAATTACCCAAAGGTTTTACTACGGCTCAAATAATGTTATTAGATCTTACATGGAGTACTTATTAGGTTCATAAAAATTCTAGTTGGTCCAAGTTTCTTAATTTCCTGAATTGTGAGTTATAATCCTAATAGAACAAGTGAGCACAGTAAGTTTTAAATACTTAGGTAATCTTACTATTAATTGGAGTGGAGATTTTGAGAATTGATGTGCAGTTTTGAAGTTTAGTGGGGGTAATACCTTAAAAATTCTAGGTGGCAGCAGTCCTAGATTACTCTTCTTTTTCTTATTCTCTTCCATAGAGTAAACATCTCAGCTTCCTGCTCCCAACCCTAGAATAGCCTCGATTTTGGCCATAAAACCCTGCTCAATTAAGACCAAATTATCACCACCCTTTTCCTCAACTTTTTTGCCATTAACTCCACATATAAAGCCTTAAAATATTCATCCTCCAAAGAATTCCAATGGATAATCCTTTGGAGTGCAACCATATCTATATGCTATAATATAAAAAAGTAGGGCATTGTTGCCATTGATACGAAAAGTGGCTCATCTTGAGTGACGCTTAAGTTTCGATTAAAACTATTTCCCTTGAAAAATAAAAAATGATAAATAAATATTTGAGTTGTCTATTTGGTTCACTGCATTTATTTTTTAATTTATGTTTCATTGTATTAATCTAGTTTTATGTAATTGATGGTGTTTATTTACGTGAAGAAGTATGTGATACTTTCATGAATGTTTATTGTTAGTGCGAAATTTATGTCACTACATGCTTTATATATCAAACTAGGTGTCAACTCGTGCAATACACGGGAGTAAGAGTTGTTCAAATCATAAATAGTTAATTTAAAATTTATAATAATTAATTATACAATCGTATCGTATCTTTAAAATATAAATAGATATGGACATATATGGTATTTTATTTAATTATAATCACATTTTTAGATATTAAGTTTAGAAAAAGTCCTGACAATCTGATATTATATATATATATATATATATCTTATCTATCTTACAAAACTAATCTTATCTCTTATATATATATTACAAAACTAATATATCATATCGTATCTCTCAAATGTAAATAGATATTGATATATATATATATAATATTTTATTTAATCATAATCACTTTTTTTTTTTAGATATTAAGTTCAGAAAGAGTCCTGACAATCTGATATGATATATATGTATCTTCTTTATATTACAAAACTAATTTTATCTTATCTTATATATATATATATATATATCTTACAAAACTAATACAGTAAGTTTAATAAAATAATAAATTCAATTGTTATCTAATAAATTACCCCTGTGACGTGGCATTTTAAAAATATCTAAACATTTAAAGCGCCACGTAAGAAAGAGACAAAATATAAGGGCTAACACAACTTTTATATATATATATATGATTGTAATGAAAATAAATTTCATTATTTGTCCAACCTTTTTAACTATTAATTGTCTTGTCATGCTAACATTCACCTTTATCTTTATCTTTATATAAATGGCTATATAGAAATACATAAAATAAATTAGTATATTAATATTAAATTCAAATTAAACATAAATGGATAGGTGAATTCACAATTAAATTACACTAAAAAAAATATAACTGCAAAGAAAAAAAAAAAAAACAAATCCTGTGCATCACACGGCCTAAATCTAGTATATTGAAAACCAAGCAAAAATCTTGAGTTAATGAGAGAAAGAGAGAGATCGAATTTTCTTTAGGAGATAGATATGAGCACAAACAAAAACTGGGTTTATCCCCTTTGAATGGAGGAATACATGAATACTGTAGACATACGTGCATATGCGTAGATAGAAATTGGGCATACCTCAGCACCAGTTTTAGCAGCAGTCTCAACCACTTGAAGAAGCTGATTCGATGGAATGGTCCCCGTTGATTCAGCAGCAACTTTGGGGTACTGTTTCCGATTGGGAATTTCAGATAGCAAGGCTTTTGTGCACAGTGATGTTCTTGTGGGCGTGGTGTTGAAGGACATAGTCTTGCAAAACCCATGTTGGAGACCTCTCGGGGGCTGGGTTTCTGAGCAATAACTCGGTGGGAAAGACAGCTTTGGGTGATTAAACAGTGAAATTGATCTGGGTATTTGAGAGAATCGCAGGGGAGTGAACGTGGATGAGACTATACACCTCCCCATTTCTCAATGGTATAGAGTTGATCAATGATCGTTATTCTGATACTGTGCCAGCTACGCCACAAGATCTGTAAATGCAATAAACCACCTACCAAACAATGAGAATCTCGCGCGAAGCACGTATCGCGACAGAAAAAAGAAATTTTATTTCTTGGTTAACATTTTGGTCAACTGAGCTAATTCAGTTGATTTAAAATAAAAATAAAAATTTAACACACGGTGGAAAGTTACTTTGGGTAAACATCAAATGAAAATCTAAAATGAGAATATTAATGCTAACCATGAAAAATATCATAGTTTGCTTCATGACTATCGTTCGTCTAGAATTGGGTAGTTGCTCCCTGTAGTTCTGACTAAAAATGAAAATAAAAAATCATATGAAGCATAAATCAATCAAAAAAAGTCAAATAAGATAATGACTTATGCCACTTGAGTTACCAAGTCAACTGCCACATCAACGGTAATAATACATAATTCTGTTGCTTAAATTTTGATACTGTTATAAACTAAATGAATTTGAACCAAGCAAAACACAGTATATAATAACACGAGTTCTTTTAAAATTGTCAAATAATAATTAAATAGTTCTTCTGAAACTATAGGAATAGATCTTCTTGATCACCCAAACATTTATTACTTTCATAAGATAAAATATAATAATCAAATAGTTCTTCTGAAACTAAAGAGATAGATCTTCTTTATCACCCAAACATGTATTACTTTTATAAGACAAAATATAAAGACAATAAAAATGTAAATAATTTACCTACACTTTTTGCATTTTCCTTCCTTCTCTTTTCCTCTTCTTCTTTCTCTCTTCTTTTCTTTCTTTATCTTCTTTCTCTCTCTCTCTCTCTTTTCTCTCTCTCTTCTGTCTCTCTCTCGCTTTTCTCTCTTTCTTCTCTCTCTTTTTTGTCTCTCTCTCCCTCCTTCTTTCTCTTTCTTTCTCTTTCTTTCTCTTTGTTTCTCTTCTCAGTTATTCACAAAGCCATCGACCACTGCTATTTATAAGCATTTGAGGCGGTTCATCCACCATGAGATGAGGTGAGTGATGACCTCACAACACTCCCCCTTAGATGACCGCAATACATATTAGAATATGTTACAACTGCCTCATTAAAACCTTGCTAGGAAAACCCAATGGGAAAAAACCTTAGCGAAGGAAAAGAGTACAGTATGCAACTCCCCCTCATTCATACATCTGGTATAAAGTTAAAATTGATAGCTTTAATTGTTTACAGCTTTAAGACGACGTATGCCAATGTTGTGTACCAATTTCTCAAATGTTGGAGTTGGGAGTGCTTTAGTAAATAAGTCTGTCAAGTTGTCACTTGAACGTATCTGCTGGATATCAATATCACCGTTTTTCTAGAGTTCATGTGTATAAAAGAATTTTGGCAATATATGTTTGGTTCTGTCACATTTGATGTAGCCTCCCTTGATTTGTACAATACATACTGTATTATCTTCATATAATATTGTTAAGGATAGTCCGCAACTATCTTGAATATGTTGGATCATTGCTTTCAACCAAATACATTCTCGACTTGCTTCATGAATTGCGATGATCTCAGAATGATTTGAAAAAGTTGCAGTTAGTGTATGCTTCACAAATCGCCAAGATATAGCAGTGTTACCATAGGTAAATACATACCCAGTTTGTGATCGTGCTTTATGTGGATCAGAGAGGTAACTAGCATCTGCACAGCCAACTAACTCTGATTCTGGTCCCTTTGAATAAAGCAAACCCAGATCTGTTATTCCTTGAAGGTAATGAATTTTGTGTTTCACCCCTTTCTAATGTCTCTGAGTTGGTGCAGAATTATATCTTGCTAATAAATTTACAGAAAATGCAATATCAGGTCTTGTGCAATTTGCAAGATACATAAGAACTCCAATAGCACTAAGATATGGTACTTACGGACCAAGGAGTTCTTCACCGTCTTATTGAGGGCGAAAAGGATCTTTTTGTACATCTAGTGATCGGATAATCATAGGAGAACTCAATAGATGAGTTTTATCCATATAAAATCGATTCAGAACCTTTTCTGTATATGTAGATTGATGGATGAGAATTCCATTTGATAAATGCTCAAGTTGTAATGCAAGACAAAATTTAGTTTTTCCAAGATCTTTCATTTCAGACTCCTTCTTTAAATAACGAGCAAATGTTGTCAGTTCTTCAGAAGTTCCAATAAGATTCAGATCATTAACATAGACTGCAATAATAGCAAATCCAGATTCTGATTTCTTAATAAAAACGCATGGACAAATTGTATTATTCACATATCCATTTTTCAATAGATATTCACTAAGACGATTATACTACATGCGTCCAGATTGTTTTAACCCATACAACGATTGTTGAAGCTTGATAGAATATAAGCTTCTAAATGAAATATGTGCTTTAGGCATTTTAAATCCTTTAAGAATTTTCATATATATATCATTATCTAATTCACCATACAAGTAGGCTGTCACGACGTCCATCAGACGCATATCCAGTCCTTCTGAGACTGACAAACTAATTAAGAATCTGAACGTAATGGTATGCATTACAGGAGAGTATGTTTCATCATAATCAATACTAGGTATCTGCGAGAAACCTTGTGTTACTAGTCGCACTTTATATCTCACGATTTCGTTTTTCTCATTTCGTTTTCACACGAATACCTATTTGTATCCAACCGGTTTTACATCTTCTGGTGTTTGGACTACGGGTCCAAATACTTTGCGTTGTACTAATGAGTTTAATTCTGTCTCAATAACTTCTTTCCATTTTGGCCAATCACTTCTATATTGACATTCGTTAATTGTCTGTGGTTCATTCTCTGCATTACTTCTTGTAATTGCAAAAGCCACTTTAAATGAAAATATATTATCGACAACAAGTTTGTTTCTATTCCATTTTTCTCCTGTATGCACATAACTTATTTAGATCTCATTAGTTTCCTCTGCAGGGGATATCTCTTCAGGAGGTTTCTCTTCTAGGAATTCTTGTATAGGAGTTCCTTCTTCTGGAGGTTTAGATATTGTGGGTTCTTTAAGAATACTAACTTGCTTATGCATTTGTACCTTCCTTTTTCTAGGAACTGTGTCTTTTACACCAATAGGTCTCCCACGCTTTATGCGTGCTTGAGATTCATTTACTGATATATTAGCAGATTGTCCTACAGGGACATCAATATGTGATGGGGTATTAGCAGCTGGTATATATGATTTTGTTATCTTCTTGGTGTCGATAAATACATCAGGTAATTGATTTGCAATCGTCTGTAAATAAATAATCCTGTGAACTTCTGATTCACATTGATTTGTTCGAGGATCAAGATGAGATACCATGGAAGCATTCTAAGTAATCTTATGCTGTTTTTTTAGTTGCATTTATCTCCCCGTAATGGTGGGAAAATGTTTCATCAAAATGATAATCCGCAAAATGTGCAATGAATACATCCCCTGTTAAAGGTTCAAGATATCCAATAATAGATGAAAAATCAAAACCAATATAAATCCCAAGTCGACGTTGGGGACCCATCTTAGTACGTTGTGGTGGCGCAATTGGTACATAGATAGCACAACTAAAAATCCTTAGATGTGAAATATTTGGTTGTTGACCAAAACCAAGTTCTAATGGTGAATATTCGTGGTAAGCAGTCGGTCGAACACGAACTAATGATGTAGCATGCAATATGGCATGTCCCCAAGTAGAAACAGGTAATTTTATTCTCATAAGTAAAGGTCGAGCTATAAGCTGAAGGCATTTGATAAAAGATTCAACTAGACCATTTTGTGTGTGTGTATGTACAATGGGATGTTCAACATCAATTCCTATGGACATGCAATAATCATCAAAAGATTGAGACGTAAACTCACCAACATTATCCAGTCGTATCGACTTAATCGAATAATCTGAAAACGGTACTCGTAATCTGATAATTTGAGCAAGAAGCCTAGCAAATGCAACATTACGAGTAGAAAACAAATAAACATGTGACCATCGAGTGGATGCATCTATTAAAATCATAAAATAATGAAATGGTCCACATGGTGGGTGTATCAACTCACGTATATCCCCCTGAATTCTTTATAAAAAGGTTGGGGATTCAACAATTACTTTTGACGGGGATGGTCTCATAATTAATTTTCCTTGTGAATAACCAGGACATGTATAATCACTTGACAAAAGAATCTTCTGGTTCTTTAGCGGATGCCCATGAGAGTTCTCAATTATTCGACGCATCATCGTTGATCCCGGATGACAAGACGATCATGCCAAAATATAAAATTATTTGGGTTAAAACACTTCTGGTGCTTCACTTCAGGTAATCCCAAAATTCTTATAGTTGTATAATATATTCCTGAAGAGAAGGTAGCAATTTTTTCTAATACATGCTTCTGGCATGAAACAATAGAAGTAATGTAAAGATATTCTTTATTATCTTCATTTGTTGTCTCTATATAATATCCATTACTACGTATATCTTTAAAATTGAGCGAATTCGTTGTAGCTCTAGTTGAACACATAGCATTATCAATATAGAGTTTTGTTTCTTTTGGAAATAATATATTGGCTCTTTCGGAACCTTCAATTAATTTTGTACTACCAGATATTGTCTTAACATTATTTTCAGCTAATGTTAAGTGAACAAAATATTTTTTTTCTCGAAAAATTGTATGAGTTGTTACACTGTCTACTAAACATATATCTACATCGTTCATCTTGGAAGCTATTAATGCTTTGGTAGATTCCATGTTTCTATACAAAATATGAAATTGCTTATTTGATAAGAAAACAAAAACATTCATATAACAGAAACATGCTTAGAAAAATATTACACAAGATGATAATAAACTTAAAAGGATAAAAATATAGACTAGTTGGTGTGGACATTTCCATCACCAATTAAGTGATCTATTTTTCTATCAGGATCTTCAAAGAAATCTGAAATATCAAGGTTTCTACTGAATCATCAAAGTTTGTGAAATTCATTTCAACAATTTTTCCTTTATCTTATGTTGATGCTCGGTAAAGATCTACTAATGGTTTGGGCGTACGACAGGTACGTGACCAATGCCCTTTCATATCACACCTGTAACAAACATCTTCATAAGTTTTGGGAGGTTTATTCTGTAAACCTTTTCCCTTTTCCTATTTTGTTTCAGAGTTGTTCCACAAGTTGTTCCACTATTGGTGGTGTGGTGTAATATTCTTAACTCGGGAACTGGAAGAAGGATAACTGTTATAACCTCCACTGTTATAACCTCTACGATGATGAAAAGTATTTTTGCCGCGTCCACGACTACGGCCACGTCCACGACCACGACCACATTCATAAAATGAGACCGCATTCACTTCAGGGAATGGTGTAGAGTCGGTCGGGCGAGACTGGTGGTTTTTCATCAGAAGTTCATTATTTGGTTCAGCCAAAAGGAGACATGAAATCAATTCTGAATATTTTTTAAAACCCCGCTCTCGATATTGCTGCTGCAGGAGCACATTCGATGCATGAAATGTAGAGTATGTTTTTTCTAATATATCTTTATCAGTAATCGTTTGCCCCCATAATTTCAATTGTGAGCTGAATTTAAATAATGCAGAATTACACTCACTAACAGATTTGAAATCTTGCAACCTTATGTGCATCAAATCATAACGAGCTCTGGGGAGAAACATGGTCTTCTGGTGCTCATATCTCTTCTTTAAATTTTTCCATAGTGCCAATGGGTCTTTTACCGTGAGGTATTCAATTTTTAATTCTTCATGAATATGATGACGAAGAAATATCATTGCTTTTGCACGATCTTGTTGGGATTCGTCATTTTCCTCATTTATAGTATTTCCAAGAGTCTTTGCACACAAATGGATCTCAGCATCAACTACCCAAGATAAATAGTTTCTGCTTGAAATGTTAAGAGCTGTAAATTCTAGCTTTACGAGATTTGACATTTTCAGAATGCTATGCTCACAAGATAACAAAGTTTAAGAATCACGATACACTACAAATCTCACACATCTGAATCTAATAAATTTAATTTGTTAACACTATGCATCAATAGTAAAATCACTTTTTACTCACTATTACTGCATAGTATTATATAATACGTATATATAAATATATATATATATATATTATTTTTTGTCCATATTATAACTTTCAATCTAGACATCAAAATATAGTCAAGTCACATGTCCATGAAAAGGTATTGAAATAAGGATTGTAGATCTATAAACATCATAGGCCAAATATTTACAATCTAGGAGAAATAAACAAACAAAGTTTCAAAAAATTACTATCTATCACTATTCATCAACTATGCATCACTATTCACCAATTATATAATAAATATAAATTTTGCCATGAAGTGAAGAGTGAACAGTAAAGAACCCAAAATAAAAATAAATGAATTAAAATATTAATGAAGTAACTTCACTAATATAATGAAGTACCTTCCCGATATATAAGTATTTAGAGCTTTGTGCTGATAACATGTTACAAACTAAATAAATTTAAAGCAAGCAAAACACATTATATAATAAAACGAGTTCTCCTAGAACTGTCAAATAATAATTAAATAATTCTTCTGGAATTATGGGGATAGATCTTCTTGATTACCCAAGCATGTATTACTTTCATAAGACAAAATATAATAATTAAATAGTTCTTCTAGAACTAAGGGAATAGATCTTCTTGATCACCCAAGCATGTATCGCTTTCATAAGACAAAATATAAAGACAATAAAAATGTAAATAATTTACCTACACTCTTTGCATTTTTCCTTCCTTCTCTTTTCCTCTTCTTCTTTCTCTATCTCTCTCTCTCTCTCTCTCTCTCTCTCTCTCTCTCTCTCTCTTCTCTCTCTCTCTTCTGTCTCTCTCTCGCTTTTCTCTCTTTCTTCTCTCTCTTTTCTGTCTCTCTCTCTCTCTCTCCTTCTTTCTTTCTCTTTATTTCTCTTCTCAGTTATTCACAAAGCCATCGGCCACTGCTATTTATAAGTATTTGAGGCGGCTCACCTCACCTCGCCTCAGCTCATCCACTATGAGGTGAGGTGAGCCATGACCTCACATATGCAGTTATTTTTTGTAGATGTTTAGTTTTTTTTATCTTTATTTTTAGAATTTTATTCAGTGAAGACATTATATACAAATCGCGAACTTAATTAGATAACAATGAGTCATAAACAGCCACTTGCTGTTGGTACAATTTTTTTGTGAAAAAAAAAACTGTGTACAAAAACACACAACTGAAGAAAGCAACTAAAATATTACTTTTTGTCTTCCTATTTTTTGCTTTTTTCAAGTTTTTTAGTTCAAAAAGTCAAAAAAACAAAAAACACGCCCATATTAGGTTTTAGAAACCTGTGTTTTCTCCATGAATTAGGTATGGGTAAATATCAAACTTAGGCCACAACAAAATAAATTACAAATAAATAAATAAAAGAAGCCCAAATAGCAACCAAAATGGGCCACAATATGAATTGTACAAAACACAAAATATAATATTTTAAAAATTATGGGGCCACTTTACTATGTTAAAATTTTTTAACTTTAATTTGTACTAAATCTTATGGGATTTTTTGAATATTAGGGGAAGCTATGGCCCACCTTGGTCTATTAATAGCTTTGTCCATATTTATGGTTTAAATTTGTTAAGGATACATCCCTAACATGGCTATTGTTATCATATTTTACTGTTTTTTTACTACGTACGATATTTTAAATAGTTAATATTAGTGTTTGGTAATTTCTAGTGTTTAGGTTATTTTGGTTGGATTTTGGCCGAGGAGAGTCATTAATAGTAATATGCTAATATTTATAAGATGAGAGAAAGTATTTAGTCAATCATAGGCCAAGAAGATGGAAAGATAGAGGATTAGTGTTCGGCCAAAGTTTAGAAGAAAAAAAAAACGTTAAAAGTCCTATGAAAATTTAGGGAAAATAACAAATGATAATGTTCCCTTAGTATGCCATCACTTATTAAAAATATATTAGCTAATCGTATTGTAACATCATGTAATTGACTAAGTCTTGTGACCTGTTTATTTCATTGTATGTTGGGATGTTGAGTAGTCTAACACAATCATTTGATAGTATTTAAACGTCTATTCATTCGAACTCGTGCTAAGAGAGTCTTGGATTATACATAAGGTGATTGAGATTATTCTTTGCGAGACCTCAATGGACCTGGCTAGACCTCGAAGGAAGAAACAAGGAGGAGTCTCTATCACTTGTTCTTTGCAAAACTTCGCTAGACGTCGATAGACCTCACAGGAAGAAATAGAGAGGGTATCTATTATAGCTAAACTTCGATGGATGTCACATCCTGTAACCCGGCCTATGCGGATTTAGGATGTATAACCGGTCAGTAGCTTAGTTACCTAAGGCCACATCTCACAATTCGGTTGACACATGTGTATAATCATTTAAAACGATGCATAATCGCGGAAATAACATTATAACTTGAAATAATACGTGTCATATATGGCAGAGTTGTGTCTAACCCCAAAGCTAAACATATCATATGGGCCTATTCTAGGCTGCCACATATACCATTTATATGATTACAAAACATTATAGGGTCCAGCCTCACAACACATTACACAACATAAGGCCCGTGGGCCACAGCTCAAATATCCATATAAAGGGCCTCCCGGTTTGGCTACATGAAAATATTTTGAAAATGTAAGCTATACGCTTAGTGAATAACAATGATGCACAAACATAAAATACTATGCACTAGCATTCATATCTAATATATAAAACAATATAGAAACCATTTGTGACATAAACTTTCATATTTAAATGTTTTCTTATTTCAAATCACAGTATCATAAAAAGTGATATGCACCGTAATATTATTCATTGTCAAAACATAGCATAACTTTTCATATAGCATCAAGACATATCATATTTATTTGTTCCAAAATCATATGTGTGCTATAGCCCGACATTACAACAAAGCTTAGCATTAGCAACCTTAAAGGTCACATAACATAGGGCTTAAAGCCAAGGAACGTCTCCCAAACTTGGCAATAGATTATTTCACGTCCCCTATCGGAGGACCATCGTTGCTAGTTTAAGGTCTTGCCACGAAAGACCTTGAGTTGGCACTAATACTTTCGAAGTCATGCATCACTTTCATTAAAGCATTCTAGTCTGTGGGTTTCAATTCATATCATAAACAAAGCTTTATATGCATTTCAAGACATGATATTTATACTTGAATATAATCATTGATGCATTGAAAGTAGTGAAAAACAATGCACTAAACATATTTAAAATTGAAAGCATTTTGAAAGTATCAAGTTTTACTGATGACATATGGTTACTCACCTATAATCTTGAGGGTTGTGTCTAATAAAGGTACCCCTACATGTAGAAAACATAAAAGGGTCAAACAGATTGACTCTATACTTTAACTTGAAGAAAAGGAGAACTAATCTCTTAGAAAATAGGTGTTGAAGTGTTAAAACCAAAGGAGAAAAGGTTAGTATAAATGATAAAAAAAAAAAAAAAAAAAAAAAGGTAGACACTTCTAACAAAAAGGGTTGACTCATTAGGCAAAGGGGTCCACTCTTTTTGCTGGTAAAAGTGAAACTCTAAACTTTTTGGACAAAAGGGTTGACTTCTAAGACAAATGGGTTGACTCTTTTTCTAGAAAAGTGAAACTGTGAACTCTCTGGATAAAAGTGTCGACTATTTTTCGAGAAAAGTGAAATTATGAACTCTCTGGACAAAAGGATTGACTCCTAAAGCAAATGGGTTGACTCTTTTTCTGGAAAAGTGAAACAATGAACTATCTAGACAAAAGAGTCGACTCTTAAGGCAAATGGGTTGACTCTTTTTTCTGGGAAAATGAATACCCAGCCAAAAATTCCCAAATCTCATTCAACTCAAACCAAACTCCACCAAAACCCTCCCAAACTCTTACAATGCTTCTAGGGTTCAAAGATTGACCCAAGAAGATCACAATAAGTCAAAATGAAACACTTTAAACAAGTAAATCAAAGTGATCTAGGGTTTACATCTTAAACCCTAAAATATACAAAAATAGGGGTTTTCAACCCCAACTCTAAATCCACTAACATATACTTCCAAAACCTCAAAACCTAACCAAATAGGACTCAAAAGGGTCTCCAATCATAATATAACACACATATATCTGCATATACAAGAGGCTAAGGTTCATCGCTTTTTACCAAGCTTCCTCAAGTTTCAACAATGGCTTCTCTAGCTAGGATCAAGCTTTTCGAGCTTCATTCTTCCTCTTAATCTCCTCTTTTCTTAGTCTCCTTCTCCTTCTTCTTCTTCTTCTTCTTCTCTTCTCCAGGATAAGTGGGTTGTGTGTGTGGTGTGCATGTGTATATATAAATATCTGTTAGGAGACTCCATGAGAAATAATCTCATGGTTCTCACACCCAATACTTATATTACCATATAAGTCATAAATGGTTAACTTGACCTCAAGAACATAATAAAAAATGCAAAATTCTAAAAAATCATATTAAATTACAAAATAAAGGTTTAGGACATCACAATGGACCTTGCGAGACTTCGCGGCATCTCGCTGGAAAAAATAATAAAGACCCTTTCTGGAAGATTGAATCTCGCAAGACCTCACAAGAGTTCGAGGCTTTGAGATGCGTGAGATTCTTGACCTAGGGAAGAGCGCTACATGCTTTTTGACCTACCTATATATTAAGGCATGCCTTCCTAAGTTTGATAAGTGAGTCGCTATTCAAAATACACAAAAGAGAAGTTCTTTAAACATCTTTGAAGTTCACAATTAGTTCTTAGCAACGCATCAT
Source organism: Euryodendron excelsum (assembly GCA_033060915.1). Classification (NCBI taxonomy): domain Eukaryota; kingdom Viridiplantae; phylum Streptophyta; class Magnoliopsida; order Ericales; family Pentaphylacaceae; genus Euryodendron; species Euryodendron excelsum. The sequence continues at coordinate 6,362,777 of CM065398.1, read as the reverse complement.
CTTTATCATCATTAAAGAAGATTGAAGTTTTGAAGAAGTTTGAGACGTGAAATTCGTACTAAAGGGATCTGTACGATGGTCAAACACGGTAATGGTGTATCGAGCAGTCGAGCAAGTTCAAGTCAACCTAGTGATCGCGGACTCGATTAGGAATTAGATTGTAAGTGATCTTGTACCTGTTTGACATTGGTTTTTAGTGCATGATCTTGTCCGGTAAAGTGGACACGTGATTTTTTTCCAGTTTGGGTTTCCATAACAAAATATCGTATGTCGATTGCGTGATTGATTTGTTTCTTCACTTACCATTGACATACGTTGTGATTGCATATAGCCACAATCATACCTACTCTAGGATTACATTAATATTCATCATTTAGCAAAGCTATAGACAAGGCTAGGTTTTTCAATTGATATCAGAGTGGGATACTCATAAATATTTTTATTTTTGAAAGAGTGAGATCCTTTTAGCCTATATCTATGGATTTACCAAAGGAAGGTAGTTCTATTATTAGATCACCACTACTTGATAGAACTAACTATCCCTATTGGAAAGCAAAGATGAGAGCTTTTCTTAAGTTAATAGATGAATATGTTTGGCATGCTATTGTTAATGGCTGGACCCCACTCACAGTTATAACTAGTACAACAACGATTTTAAAATCTACCACGTTATGGGACAGAACTAATTTTGATACTTTTGGGTGGAACAATAAAGCAATGAATGCAATCTATAATGGTGTCGTAGCCGAAAAGTTTCATCAAATTTCTAACTATGAAATTGCTAAGGAGGCATGGGATATCTTATAGATTACACATGAAGGTACTACATCTGTAAAAATAACCAAGCTTCAACGGTTGAAGACTGCTTTTGAAACTTTGAGAATAAAAGACGATGAAAATTTTGATCAATTTTATGTCAAACTCAGTTATATCATGAACTCAAGTTTCAACCTAGACGGAAAAATCTATCCATCTAGAATTGTTCAAAAAATTTTGAGGTCTTCACTGGAGAGATTTCAAGCCAAGGTTACAGCAATAAAAGAAAGTATGGATGTTAATTCCATGAAGGTTGAAGACTTAGTGGGTTCCTTACAAACTTTTGAAGCAAATTTTCATCAACCTAAAAGAAACAAAAGCATTGCTTTGAATTACATTAAGGAATGCGTGAACGAAGCTAGTGATAGTGACTTTGAAATGAGTCCCGAAGATATGGCTAATTTTGTTAAAAAATTTAAGAAATTTTTCAAAAAGAAATAGAAAGGCCAATCTTCTTCTATTGATAAAAATAAAGGAAAATATTTTGACAAGATCAAGTTTGTAACGAAGTCATCTAATAATTTTAATAGAAAAAATAATGCTTTGAATGCCATGGCTATAGACACTATTGCTCCCCGATTTTTACCCAAGCCCTCTAGGCTCAGGAAAAACATGCTCCTCTCTCTGTCAGAACGTACCTTTCTAGAAGGACAAGTGCAACGAGGGTTTGATTAAGGGCTTTTTAGAAAAGTTTTGGAGTCGCCACCTAATATAGTTAAAGATGTGTTAAGTCCCCTAAAATTAAGTGTAACTAAAAAATCAAACTTAGGTTTTTGAAAATGTCATCTTGAGAGATGTTTTGGAAAATAGGATTGTTTAGCAACATTTGAAAATGTTTAAAACCCTTTTCAAGAATGACTCCGGTTTTGGTCTTTGGAATAGAAATATATGGTTCAGGGGTTGATTACGTATAGGGAATATATCCTAAGATCATTATCCTATCCCGCCCTTTTAGGACTTACATGTTTATCCACTCTATATTCACTCACTTGAATATCTGATTCTTAAATGTCCATTTACATTCACTTGAAAAGATGTTTGAAAAAGACTTCGTCACCACTTTTGAGATGAATGATATATGATGCAAGTTTGAAGAGAGTTGAGAACAGAGTAGAGTTTTTAGAAAAGAGTTTTGAAATGAAAGTTTGGATTGGAAAGAATTTTGAGAAGGAAATTTGACTTGAAATGATAGTTATAACAACACCTATTTGAAGGTTGCCTACATATCCCATTTGGCGATAATCAGGTCAGTCATAGTTCAGACTCGGAGTCCGATTGAAAAGAAACTTGTGAGAGTCTTGGAATGTTTTGAAACTTGAACTCAAGAGAGTTTTGATTCGAAATTGGATGTTAAAGTGTTTTTGAAATAGAACTTAAGAGTATTTTAAAGTGACTTTGGAGAGTTTTAGAGTGTTTTTTAAAGTAACTGAAGAGAGCTTTGGAAATTTTTGAAAACTTGATTAGGGGTCCTTGAAAATGGGATTTGGATTTGGAAAAGCTTTTGTGAACTTGTCTTGAAAAGATTTTTGAAACTAATTTTTATGTACCTTATGAAAGGTATGTTGAATATTTCATCACCTTTAAGAGATTAGCTATTTGAAAGATAAAGTCCTTCAAGGCTATGAGTTTTGGAAAACATTTTAGAAAAAAGGGTTAAAAACTTTCCTTAAGTTTTGGACACTTCAGGGTTTTGGAACCCTTATCTGAATATCTCACTTTGACTTGGATAACCTTAACCATAGGTGGCCTAGGATTGCTTAAAGCGTGTGATGTTTATAAGTTGGTTTTGAAAGAGACTTTTAAAAAACGTTTAAGGTTTAAGATCCCTAAAATGAACCATATAGGTTTCATTTGATGTATCACTTTCCTTAGGCACCCCTAATCATGAAAAGGATTAGGATCACATTAGGATTGTGACCTTTGGAAAAGATTTTGAAAATAGTTTTTGAAATTGTTTAGGGTTATGGAACCTTATCATGGACCTAGAAAAGGTTACACTTGATATGTCACTTCCCTTTGGGAACCTTAATTATGGAAGGGTTAAGATCCCGTTAGAGTTGTGAGTTTTGAAATCATTTTGAAAATAGTTTTTGAAAGTGGTAAATGTCTAGCCATTTGAAGTTTATGACAAACTTGTGGAGAGCTTTCGAATGCATTTGAAAAACGGGTATGGTTGTTGGTCCAATAGGCAACCCAAGAGGGGGGGTGAATTGGGTTTCTCAAAAATTAATACAAGTTAAGATTAATTAAAATTAATCTAAACAATATAGCAAAGGCTAATCTATGTGCAAAGCAAAGTTATCAATGAAAACAAAGAAAACAGAGCAATGAAGGAGAGACACAGATTTACCGAGGTTTAACCACAAACCGTGGTCTACGTCCTCACCCCAAGACCTCCTTGAAGCCTTCTTCCACTATGTAATCACCTATTACAAGATGGGCTGCTGATTGATGAAGTGCTCAGCTCACTCTACAAGAACTCCTCACTGAGTTCTTCAATTCCCAAGTGGTTTTGTCCAAGCTCCACTTAAGCTTTACAAGATTTTTGCTTCACACAAGAGAACTCTCAAACTCTCAGTTACAAGTGTATAGGAGTATACAACTTACAAACAAACTCTCTAACTAGAGTAGATTTACAATCAAAGCTCAAAGGAATAAAATAGGAAGAATGTTTCAGGAATATCAGTGATTCAGTAATTCTTGTCTCTTCTTGTTTCTTCCTCTTGATTCTTATGTATAAATGCAGTTGGAGGCTAGTATATATACCCTTGCATTGATTCCATCCGTTGGAGGTGGTTGGGTATCATAAATGCACGTCCAGTCTGTTATAACGTTAAGAAAAGTAGCCCTTGCAGCAGAGGGAGTCGGCTCCATTTTTGTGGTGTCAACACTTCTTGCTTCTGCATTTACCAGATATAGTTCACTGAGTTCATGAGTCCCCTCTTTAGGTTGATGAGGCGACTCCTTGTTCATCTATCTTCTTCATACTAGGCTTCTGCTGTCATGAGGCGACACTTCTGCTTCAGGTGTCCACTCATTGATCATTTAAACTTCCAGCCTTTTGCTTCTGCTACCAGGAGGCTACACTTCATCTTCATGTGTCCGCTCATTGATCGTTTAAACTTTCAACCTTGGCGTCTGTGTTCATGAGGCGACACTTCATTGCAATGTGTCCACTCATTGATCGTTTAAACTTTCAGCCTTAGCGTCTGTGTTCATGAGGCGACACTTCATTGCAATGTGTCCGCTCATTTTCTATTTGGTCTTTACAGATAATTTGCTTTTGTGTGCAAGAGGCGACACCTCAATTCTATGAGTCCCTCTTTGTTTCAATATGTCTTCAGGCCTTTTAGCGTCTGTGATCAGGAGGCGACTCCTTATTTTCATGAGTCCCCTCATTGCCCAGAATTCAGCCTTCAGATTTCTATTGATCAAGCTTATCAAAGCACTGGTATAAGATCTTCAAGGAGTATGTCTTTGGGGTATGATAATCAATCAAATCTTCCTAACTCATCAGAGTTAACTTCTATTTAAATTTGAATTGAATCAATCATTGGATGTTGATCTTCTTCTTGAATCTCAAGCAGTCAAAGCTTCACTTGATTAAAACTGAACTTTACTTCTTCATTTACAAAGCTTCTTCAATCATTGTAGAACATCTTCTTGAATGCCAATCTTCCTGTAAAGCTTCACAATGCTTCATTTCTGATTTCCTCTCTTTGCTAGCAATTCTTCATTGTTCAATAAACACTTCACAGAGACCATTGCAGACTTGATGAAATCTCTTCACACATCTAATCTTCATTGACTCTTTACACTGTAGAAGAATTTTTCACTTGGATTCCATGTAGAGATCAGAAATTCATTGTGAGCCGTCTTCTCAACAACTTCAATCTCATTGTCTTGAATTGGTCTTAAGCATACCAGATGAGATCATCTCTTGAGCATTTTTCAAATTCTTCAACAACCAATTCTTCTTCAACTGAGCATTGCACTTCTTCAACTGATCCTTGTGTATTCTGATGAAATCTTCTTTAAGTATTTACAATATCTCCATTTTTCATCTTTAACTGATCATTCCATTTCCTCAACTGATGAAGTCTTCAGCTTATCTTGCAAATCAATCTTCATCGAATGTAAGATATTTTCTTGAAGAATAGAGATAGGCATCATTTCTTAGTTTGGTTCATTGCATAGCTCTTTGAATTCATTGCGTGCTTCTTGAACTTGTTATGCATTCTTTTGATATGTATTAGACTTAAGATCTAAGTTTAAGTCTAAGTTATGAACTTGTTAATCTGCACACTAAGTAGATTCATTAGTATCATAACACAAGGTTTAGTTATCATCAAAATCAATATGGGAATTAACCTTGAGTCAACAAGGATTAACCTTGACTCAACAATGGTAACATTTGACAAGGCTTTGAAGTTGGTTTGGAACTCAAGAGAGATGGAATATGACTTTTAGAAACATGCTATGAAAACCATTTGATACAAAGTATGGTTTGAAAGGAGTCTTTAGAGTTGAAATCTTAAAGCCATCTAACCTTAGTTGGGTGAATTAGGGTTAGGTTGACCTAGGGTTGGACTAGTAGGGTTAGGTTGACCTAGGGTTGGACCAGTAGGGTTAGGTTGACATAGGGTTAGACCACCTAGGGTTGGACTACTACGGTTGGACTGACCTAGGGTTGAATCACTAAGGTTTGGAGATGGTTTAGGAAGGTGGCTACATACATGCACTTGAAATAGAAACATTGAAAATTTATGATTCTATGTGAAGAAAGGAAAGATATGATTTCATGTTAAAAATGGAAAGATATGATTTGATGTTAAAAAAGGAAAGGTTTGATTTTATAAAAAAGGAAAGGTTTGATTTTATAAAAAAAGAAAGATTTGATTCTATGTTGAAAAGGAAATGTTTGATTTTGTTTCCAAAAATGAAAGATTTGATTTTGTTTCCAAAATTAAAAGATTCAAGAAATCTACGATTTTATGTGCAAATCTTCCATGATTTTATCCGAAATCTTTTGCATAGAAAATTTATGATTTTATGTGACACTTTTTTAAAACAACTCAAAAGAGTTATATACTTTTTGAAAACATAATGCAACAAAGACTTTGAAGACCCATTTTTTTTTTTATGCAATTTGAAGTATGAAGATAGATGCAAGAATGTAAAATGGAGGTTAAAGGGCTTAAAAAGAGGACTTCTAAAAATTAGGGTTTCTACCTAGGCTTTAAGAAAACAACTCTTTGACCAATTTTTGGAAAAACACTTGAATATGCAATTTAGAAACAAAACAATGATTATGACAACTAGAGTTTTGAAAAGGATGTTTAGGGTTCAAAATTATTCGACCTCAAAAGTGCTCTATTTATCCACAAGTGCACGATTGACGATTGTAGTTTTATTCGGAAAGTCCAGAATTGTATTTCCTCAAGGACAAAGCCCAATGTAGGCTATTGACACTAAACTCACACTAAACTAACTTGGATTGAAATGAAATTATGTGAATTAAATATAAATAAAAGACAAAATGAAAGAGACCGAAAATCTTTTTGGGTTTTGATGAGAGTTTTGAGTTACTAAACTATTGCAATCAAAATAAAAATAATTAACAACTAGACAATTAACTTAAAGCAATTTCAAACTAAATTTAAAGCAATTAAAAGAAATTGGGCTCAATTGATCCAATCACCCAATTCATCCAAGACTTTCAATGAGGTTTATAACTCAAATAACAAACAACAATCAAGAGTGTTTGATTAGGAGGATTTAATTTTAAAAATCAATAATTTTTAAGTAATCGAAATTAGATTCATGGTCAATGGGAGAATCAAAGGTTAATACTATCGATTTAACTAGGGTCAATACCAAATTGGGAGATTGAGTATTGAATTAGTCAAACATAGTCAATAACCTAGGTGTTCTAAGGCATCTAGAAATTAATTGATGTGAATAAATTCCTAATAATCTTGGATTAGTTATCTAGTAAAGAGCCATAGATTAATGCTATCTATTTAGGTGATTAAAATTTCCAAACTTAGTCAATAATCTAAGTATTCTACGACATCCATATGCAATTACTAAGAATTAGAAATCTAGAAAAATAAAGCAATAAATTCATGAGATACGTCCATTGAAACCCTTGGATTCCTTGAGTGACCATCACTTTCGAACCCAATAAAGGAGCTAGCTACTTGAATCCATCATAAAAGCATGTGAAAAGGTAAAGAAAGCATGTAGATATTTAAATCTAAATTTTACTCAAACAATAAAAGTGTTTAGTTGCAAGGAAAATAAAGAAAAGTACAAGAAAATGATGAAAATTACAAAGAAATGAAGAAAAATGACAAAACCTTACTCTATACTACTCCTACAAAGCTAAATCTAAGCTAAAAGTGAAGAAAAAATGGAAAAAGAATATTAGAGGAGCTACTTCTACCACCCCCTACCTAAAACTAACCCTAAAACTCCAAAAGAAAACTCAAAAACTCCCCCAAAATTGGCCAAATCTAAGTTTAAAACTCATTTTTTACACAAAGCATTCGAAGGGCGTCTGGCGCGGGTCCAAAGAGCGTCTGGACGCACTTAGGACGTAAAAAATGCAATTTACCTAGCTTCGGATGCAAAAAATGCAATCTGGAATTATTGTTCATTATCCAAATGGGTATTGATCACTGTTTGGATGCACTATTCACCTTTCGGACGGGTACTATTCACTGTTCGGATGGTCAGCAACCTTGAAACTTAATTTTGACCACATTAGACATCAATTCAGCCGATGCACATTAGAAGAAAAGTTGTAGCTCTTGATGTCTTCTTTCCAATGAAGCAAATATCAGCGCAATCGGACATTGGAGTAAAAATTTATGACTATAATACCAAGATAGTTTGGAATTCTCATCACCGGTTTGTTCGTTTTGAACCTACTTTGATCATTCATGCTTCTTTTTGCCTTTATTAGCTTCTATAACCTACAAAATACACACAAAACATAATCAAACATACATCTAACTAAAATAAGGCAATTACCACTAATCTAAGTCTAACAATGTGCTAATTGAAGGCCTATGATTATACTTTTATGGTGTAATCACAAAACCCTAATATGGATTTAAAAGTCACATTGAATGTTTTACTTTCCTAAAGCAACTCTAACCATGAAAAAGGATAGAATCACTTTAGGATTGTAATTTTGAAAAACAAATTAGGATTTGAAACCTTGCTATGGACCTCGGTGGCCACTTTGAATATATCACTTTCCTAGGGAAACCTTAAACATGAAACTGTTGGAATTACTTTAGGATTATGAGTTTGAAAGCGAAGCAATTGTAAATAATGCATGATCATGACAATTATAATGCAAAGGATTGTGAACTTACAAGGTTCAAGATTTCACCACATAATCAAGAGGGCTCAAGACCACATTATCACAAGGTAGACTATAGAAAGGCCACTAACCAATGACCTCCCCAAGGCTTTCCCTAGGCATGGACCCAAGGTCCTCTTGTTTCAAGTATGCAAGAATAGGGTGTAGAAGATGGAAATTAAAATAAAGAATAATTCAAATCGACTAGGAGGGAGAAGAGGAGTGGGAGAACATATACCTAAAGTGAAACCTTACCTTGTCTTCAATCTTCTTTAACCTTCATTGGAGGCTTTGGCTTGGACTTGAAAGGACTGTAAGAGCATTGAAGGGGCTGGAAGTGACCTTCAATTAAGTTTGGAGGCTAGGGTTAAAAGTGTATAGGCTAGGGTTTGATGAAGGCTCCCTTAGAGGCTTGGAAGCTAGGATTTTGGGGATTTTTGGGGCTGTCTTGAGAGAGGCGTAGTTTTTTTTTTTTTTTTGCAATTTTTTGGACTTGGAACACACTGGGGGGTGCATTGTATTTATAGACCAAAAAAAAAAAAAAATAGAGGAGGTGGTGCCACTAGGAGTTGCGCAGGCCAAACTTTGGCTAGGGGCCACTTTCTAGTGCTGCCTAACTCCAAGCTCTGTAGAGATTTGATTTGATTTGACCTCGAGCTGCAAGACAAAGATTTGGGCGCTATTTCTAGTGGCTCCCAGCCATTTTTTGGCCAAGTTACACTACAAATGGCTCTCATTCGAATTGGAAAGCTGCCAGACTGTGAGGCCCAACTAGAAAAGAGATAAGGGCACTCGAGAGTAGGAGTTATCAATTTGATACCTAAAGCCAGTGTAGTTGAAAAGGGTGACCGGCCCACAAGGGCAAAACGGTCATTTTGCTATAAAAACACTAGAATTGGTCCAGAGTCGATTGGAATGGCATTCGAGGGTCAGGGAAACTATTAGGAGTGTCCTGGGGCAGTGTGATTCTCAGAGCTAGTGTGGTTAAAGAGGGTGATCAGGCGGGTAGGGGTAAAGTGGTCATTTTGATCGGGTATCATTGGAATTGGCTTGAAGTCGGTTTGAATGGCATATTGAGGGTCGGGGACACTATTAAGAGTGTCCTGGGGGTTACCAGTTTGATCTCCAAAACTAGTGTGGTTGGAAAGGACGATCGAGCGCCTAGGGGTAAAATGGTTATTTTGACTAGGTATCACAGGAATTGGCCCGGAGTCTGTTTAAATGGCATATTGAGTATGCCAGACTATCTAGGTGTAGTTTTAGGAAGGGTGAACTTAGTTGTCTAAGGTCTTAGGTACTTTCTCAAATAGCAAGTTGAATGGGGGCTATACGAGGCAATTTGGTCACTTGGCTTTGATTGGCCCCGGGAAGTGACTAATTGACTGGGCCGAAGTCATGAAAGTTGATCTGGGCTAAAATATGTTGTGATACATGAATATGAGTCTAGTAGGGCCAAAGATTGCCGAACAGGCAAAAATATAGTGCTTACAAACACATTGCATAAGATTGTCCTAATAAGAAGAAGAACAAAGAAAGCAAAGTTTTAACGATCATATGGAGTGATTTTGAAAAAGAAGAAGGGTCTGACAAAAAGGATGGCTTTAAGAACTTCACAGATTTTACAGCTTCTGCATCTGAGGTAATTGAATCTTCATCAAAGCCCCAAGAAGGTGAAAAATTCGATAAGTCTGATGGTACTGTGAAGTCTCTCAAGGAAGATGAAGATAAAAGTGAGCTCCAATTTGCTTATGATAAACTTTATTAACAACACTGCAAATTGACAAAAGTCAATGTCAAACTGGGAACAAAATTGAAAAAGGTATTAAATGAAGTTGAAGTTCTGAAAAAGAAAAACATTGATGCACAAGCTAAAGTTAGTCAATTGAAGACTCACAGATTATCCTTGTCTGATAAAATTAAGTTTCTTCAGAAAAATGCATAAGACAGAGAGGAGTTCAAAAAGGCACTTGAAGAAAAAGTGAAAAAACTTGAAACTAATCTTACTAATGCTCATCTGTCTTTTAAGAAATTTGATGCATGTTCACAAAAGATAATGAAATTTAGAATACACAAAGGATCTCTTATGATACGACTGGAATTGGATATACAAAGAAGGCAACAACATTTTTCCAACCGGCAAGTAAGCCTAATTCTATGAAGGCTTAAGGTAAGTCTTCCATAGCATATGAGTCTAAACATGCTAAGGTTGTTTCCTCTTGCCACCATTATGGAACTAAAGGGCATATTAGGTCTGATTGTCCTAATTTGAAGATCAAGGTTATGACTTTAAAAAAAGAACACCACCACGCATGCACGTGTTGTGCCTAATGCTGAGACTAAGCCTACTAGGTTTGTTCATACTTGTCATCATTGTGGTGCTAAGGATCATATTCGGCCTCATTGTCCTAGTTTGGAATCTAATCATGTGCCTTATAAGTTCAACGCTTCTCATATGAAGCTCAAGCATCCTAACATTGTTCAATCTTTAAAGTTTAACCATATTTGTCATTATTGTGGTGCATTTGGTCACATTAAACCTTATTGTCGCAAACTGAATAAGGTTCCTTGTTCTCATGCTCATCATCAACCTATGAACCATTATGAGAGGTTATAAAATCATATTAGAGTTCTTACTAATCATGTGAATAGATTTGTTTCAAAGCTAAGGTAGGTTTCCATAAATCACGGTCAAAGGAAGAATCACAATACTAAGGCAAAACCCAGGACTAAACCCAAAACTCAAGCAATCATTGTCAAGCCTAAGATGAATGTTATTTGGGTAAAAAAAAAATGTGATTTAGATTCTTTGAAAACCCCTAAAAAAATTTGTAGGGTAAGCCTTATTGAGTGAAGGTAATTTTTGACATAGCCTAGGCTGTGTTGTCTTGACTATTTGTTTCCCTAGAGCTACGATAATTTTTGTATATATATTTTTTTCATTTTATTTTTATGTGTCTTGGTTTGGTTGTGGTAATCATTGGCTTAAACACATTCTACATGAGTTGATAGATGTTATGGCATGTGTAAGATTAAATCATATGTGTTTCATTGCTTGCATTCTAATGAGTCAATAGTTTTGGTGATCATTATCATACTTGTGATTCATATTCATTTGATGCCTACATCACGAGATCTCTTAGAATGTGGAATTTGCCTTTTATAATCCTTTTAAAGCAAACATCATTGTTGAAACTTCTTAAAGCTTCTATACCTAGATTGACCAAGTTCATATGATTCCCTCTCTTATTAGTCTTATATCCTTGATGGAAAGAACTACCAGTGAGTATGAGTGCAACTATCATTATTATGTGACAAGAGAAAAAAGCTACCTACTCATTTGTGTGAAAGCCACCATCTCTTTATACTTCAATGTTACATTACTTGGAGAGACAGGCGTGAAACTTTATTACAATTATTGAGGGGGAGCGCTTGAATTTTGAGTATGGGTTGAAATGAGTTTGGCTTCTAGGTTATAAGCTTCTTCATGTGTTTCTTCATAGTGTGATATTCTTGATCAAGTCTAGGATCTATATTCTCATTGATCTCATTGAAGGTTATGCATTTATCATAAATTGTCATGGATATGTTTTTTATCACCTTATGATCAATTGTTCTCATTTTTTGTGATCTTTGAGAATGTTTGATGTTGATTTTCTCACACTAATATCATCATGAGACTCATGAGGTATATTTTGTGTTTTGATGATAGACATACTGATTCCCAAACACTTGGCTTAAAAATTTTCAGCTTTTGTGTTATTTTCAGCTTTTTAGCTGATTTTGCGAGACCTCGAGGCCAGGACATCTCGCGAGGTATTTCGTGAGACTTCGTTAAACCTCGCAGCCGCAAAGTTAGGTCTGGGAGTCCCTTTTTAAACCCGCATTATTTTTTTTAATTTCTTGTTTCTTCTCTTGCGGCTACGACTTTTGGCAACCTCTATCGACATTCTAGGGCTTCGATTCTCCTTGAATTGGAGAGATCTTCTTGGGTTTTGGCTACCCTCATCTCATTCTAGGTAGGTTCCTCTTCCCCTCCACCAATTTATCTTTGGTTTGCTCCCTAATTTGTGCCCTAGGTTTTAGGATTTGGGTTTAAGGTTTTTTTAAAGCTTTTAGTTGGTTTATCATGCTTATAGGTGGGTTTCTCTTGTGTTTTAGGTTGTTCTCTGTGTGTGGTTGTGCTTTGTTCATCCATGGCCCCTCTTTCTAAGTAGAGTAAGGCCAGTCCACCCCCGTGGCCCCTCCTCCTAAGTTTCACCCTCAGTATGAGGCCAAGACTCAATGTAACGACGTGTTCCATTATAAGCCCTTGTTTGTTTCTTGTGATGTCACTCATTCATAATTTTTGGGAACCCTTATTCACATAAAATTTGTGAAGAGGGGGTGGTCCACATTAGTCTTTGTTACCATATCTGTTGTTGAGGCCTTGGTTTGTGAGTTCTATGCTAACATCTATGATGTTAATAAGCCTATCAGGACGCTTAAGTCCTATGTGCAAGGTGTGTATCTTGAGTTTCCATATCTAATATATGTCAGTATCATCAAATCATTTGTCCTCCTGTGGTTCAGTTTCCTTTTGAGGATGTGTCTGTTGCACCCTCTTTAGATGTCTTGGGTCAGTTACTTAAGGTGATGGGCTTGGCTGGAAAAGTCAATTTCTTCCGTTCATAGGATGCTTAACTACATAGTTTGCGATTCCTTTCTATCTACTTCTTATGTGGTTGAGATTCCTAAAGCTCATGCTTTTGTGATTGGTCATAGGGTCGTGCCTGATGATCGAGAGACTCCCATTGTTTCAAAGAAGCCCATCTCTGGTTTCACTTTGAAGCTCAGTGATGCACAGTTGTTTGGGCATGTTCTTGCTCCTCCTATCCCTTAGGCTCCTTGCCCTCTTGCTGGTGCCTCTACTGTTCCTCTTATTACTATTGTTGGGCCCTCTGCTCCTCCTACGGTGTCTGATCCGATTATGGCTTGTCTCGATGATTTGGTTGAACGGGTTGCTTATATTGCTAAGCTAGTTGATCTGGTTATGGAGCATCATGAGCATGACATGACTAGCTTTCGTGAGACCTTATCCTCTTTGGCTAGAGCCCACGATGAGTTCATTGACTCGGCTAATTCTTTTATGGACCGTTTTCATTCATAGCTGTTATTGGCTATTTAAGAGTGTTTTTCTTTTGGTTTGCTGCTAGCCTAGTTTGTTGTTTTGTTTAAGGCTAGTCAAGCTTTTGGCTTAATGTTTTCTAATCCTGCATTATATCTATCTATTGGTTGTGTTTATGTCTCTTGCTCTTATGCTTGATTTGTCAATTTGTTTCAAAGAGGGGAGAGTAATTTTTCTACTAATACTTGATGACTGATATATTGATACCTTGCACTTGATGATATTTTGTCTCTTGTTTAGTGGATATTGTGTAGGTATAAGAGCTTGATATGCTTGGTGTTTGATAGAAAACATCCTTATGCTTGTGAGTTGGGTTATATTATAATTATTTTAGATTTTTTGTAATTCATAGTTTAGGATAGGATTTTGGTCATGAAATTGCCAAAAGCGGAGATTGTAATATCATGTAATTGGCTAAGCTTCGTGACTCGTTTATTTTATTGTATGTTAGGATGTTAAGTAGTCTATCATATGTATTTGAAGGTGTTTAAATATCTATTCATTTGACCTCATGCTAAAAGAGCTTAGAATGATACATAAGGTGACTGAGATTGTTCTGCACGAGACCTCTATAGACCTCCCTAAACCTCAAAAGAAGAAACATAGAGGAGTCTCTATTAGTTGTTCTTCACAGGACTTCGTTGGACGTTGATGGACCTCGCAGAAAGAAATAGAGAGGGTGTTTATTCCAGTTGAACTTCGATGGACCTCACGACACTTCACGACATCTCCCTAGAAGAAACAGTGAAGACCCTTCTAGCATATTGAACTTCGCAAGACCTGGCAAGACTTCGAGGCTTCGAGTTGCGTGAGATTCCTAACCTAGGGAAGCGCGTCGTACGCTTTTTGACCTACCTATATATTGAGGTACGCCTTCCTAAGTTTGGTAAATGAGCCGATATTCAAAATACACAAAAGAGAAATTCTCTAAACATCTTTGAAGCTCATAATTGATTCTTAGCAACAAATCATCTTCATCATCATTAAAGAGAATTGAAGTCTTAAAGGAATTCGAGACACGAAATCCATACTAATAAGATCTGTACGGTGGTCAAGCACAATAATAGTGTATCGAGGAGTCGAGCAAGTTCAAGTCAACCTAGTGATCGTGGATTCGATTGGAGATTAGATTGTAAGTGATCTTGTAACCATTTGACATTGGTTTTTAATGCATGATCTTTGTTTGGTGAAGTGGATACGTGATTTTTTTCTGATTTGGGTTTCCACGAAAAAATATCTTGTGTCAATTGTGTTGGCCAAAAAAGGCAACCCAAGAAGGGGGGTGAATTAGGTTTTATAAAATTTATATCAAATATGCAACTAAAAAGAATTTAAGTATTTCGACAATAATTAATCTAAGTATAAATCAATCAAGCAAATAATGAAACACAATGCAAGCAAGTATAGTAAGCAAATAAGCAAAACAGAGCAAGAGAAGAAGAGCACCAGATTTATAGAGGTTCGACTAACCTTGCCTACATCCTCTCTTCTTCGATCCTTTCAAAGGTATTCCACTGTGTAAAGTCCCTTACATAGCTGCTAGTTTTGCTATAAATGCCCAGCTCACTCTTACAAGAGCTCTTCCCCAAGCTCTCACAACCCAAGAGATTTTGTCCAAGCTTCTCTCAAACTTATAAATGATTTTGTCCAAGCTTCACTTAAACTTACAAGTGTTTTTACCCAAAAACACTCAAACTCACAGGTTTACAAACCCACCCAAGTGAAATGAATAAAGGTTTTACAAATGATAACTCTCCTAGTGAGTAGATGAACAAGAATAGCTCAATAGATAACCTTAATCACTTAGCAAAAAGATGTAAAAGTTGGAGCACAACAAATTTCAGCTTCAAGATGTTGATTAAGCAAGTATAATCACTCTTTCTTTTTGTTTAGAAGTTGTAGGGATCTTGTATTTATAGCCATGGATTGATTCTAGCCGTTGGTAGTGGATAGGAGACCATTTGATATGAAAACGGCGGAGTATAACGTTCAAAAATAGAGTCGTTGCTGTAAATGAGTTGACTCTTTTGTTGCAGAGGTCGACTCTTTTTGTGTTTCAGCAGATTTTTCAAGGCTCTACCCAAATGAGTCGACTTTTTTTGTCTGACCTTACAAAATCAACTCTCTGTTTGAATCAGTCGACCCTTTTAAAGTAAGGGGTAGACTCTTTTGATCTCCATCAAAATTTTCACCTTCTGTTTGAATGAGTCAACTCTTTTTCTTGAGGGTTTGACACTTTTTAGGAAAATTCTTAACTTTTGCAATATTTCTTCAATCTTCTTCAATATCTTCAAGCACTTTAAGGATCATCCAACTAAGCTTTTTTTAAGGAAACCGCTTCTTCAAGGCTTGATGACTTCAAGAATATCTTCAATCCTTCAATATGAAATCAACTCCATTTTGATTACTTGTAGAGCTCTTCAATTACCATTATTTCATCTATTGATTCAAGTTTTTCTTCAAGATCTTCAAGAGAGCTTCCAAGACTTAAGATCTTTATATTTAAACTGTTCTTTGAGAACTCTTCAATAGATATAGCTTCTTCTTTTTATCCAAGGCTATGAGCATTTTCAATCTTCTTCCTTGACATTCATCATCTTGAAATTTCTTTGTTCTCTATAAGATCACCATTGTTGGATATGCCATTCCTTTATGCTTACCAATCTTCAATCCAAGATTTTCATCATCTTGAAATTCCTTCATTCTTTATAAGATCAACTTTGTTGAATGTGTCATCTCATCATGTATATGTGTCATCTCATCATGCATATCAACCTTCATTTTAATATTTGCATCACACGTTCTTCATTGTGATAAGCTTCAAGTTATGATAGAAATCTAATAATTAATCTGCACACTTAAGTAGAATTATTAGATCCTTAAACCAAGTTTTGTTATCATCAAAATCAAGACATTGAGTCAACAAATTGCGTGATTGATTTTTTTTTTTTTACTTATCATTGACGTACATTGTGATTATACATGACCATAGTCATACCTACTCTAGAGTTGCATTAATATTTATCCTTTAGCAAAGCTATAGACAATGCTAGGATTTTCAATATTGTTGTCTAACATACATTAACTATTCTTTTACTAGGAAATATTAAAACGCCAATTAATCTTAGAAGATATATCATATTTTTCGTTAAGCCAAATGAACTTTATATTCTCTTTTGACTTGTTCAATGCTTACGCAATGTTTCTTTAGATAAGAAACAACAATTTGTATGGTCTTTAGTACAAAATTCCTACAGGTTAATTTAGAGTTATAGATCTTAAAAAATCTGAGTTAAATATTAAAAGATAATGGTACCAAATTAAATGTATATTTTATAAAAAATTAATAAAATAACAATTAGATTTCGTATTTAATAGTATTTGAAAAACCTAGCCTTTATCTATATTTTGTCCTAGAGGTTAAACCCTACAATATTGATTCAATATGTTATGGTAATGAGCAATTTGTACTTACCAAGTCACAAGATAAAGCAAACCATACAATCAGGAACACAACAGATTTTTGACGTGGAAACCCTTAAATGGGATAAAAACCACATGTCCTCTTTGCCAGACAAAGATCATGCACTATATCTCATTGTTCAGACGGTTACAAGACTCTTTACAATCAAAACCTATCAACTCCATGATCTAATGATTGTCTTGATCTTGCTCGTATCCATGATTCACCGTATTCGTGCTTGACCACCGCTCAGATCCCCTTAGAACAGATTTCACGCCTTGAACTCCATTAAGGCCCTTGATTTCTTCACTTGGATTCAAGAAGATTGTCGCTAAGATTTGTTTTTGAGCTTCTAGGAAGGTTAGGAATACTTCTCTCTTAGAGTTTTCAATGTGGCGACTCAGATAATGCTTGGAGAAGTGTGTTGGGCTTTAAATATGGGCAAGAAAACCCTAGCGGCGTGATTTCCGAAGTTCCAGATTTTGCACAGCTCGCTCCCGCGAGGTCCAGCGACATC
Source organism: Euryodendron excelsum (assembly GCA_033060915.1). NCBI lineage: Eukaryota > Viridiplantae > Streptophyta > Magnoliopsida > Ericales > Pentaphylacaceae > Euryodendron > Euryodendron excelsum. The sequence goes on along the minus strand of CM065398.1, from coordinate 6,345,442 downwards.
CCGCGAAGTGTCGCTCGCCCCCGCGAGGGTCCCGCGAGCTTCCAGCGAGCTCAACCCCAAATTTGACATGCTCACTGTTTTTGCCCTCGAGCTCCCGCGAAGTCCCACGAGGTTCATGACCATATTGCAGGCTCACTATTTTTACCCTCGAGCTCCCGCAACATCCCGCGAGGTCCTGCGAAGTCCATAATGTTCAACCAACACACTTTTTTTTCCCTTGAGATCCTTCGAACTCCATCGACATCTCTCGAAGTGCCCAACAATAGCCAAAAGTTATCATACAAGACTCTCTTAGCTGGAGCTTGCACGAATAGGCATGAAATCTCTTGCGAATAATTGTGATTGACAACATACATCCCCCAATACATCAAAAAGACATGTCACGAAATATAGCCAATTACATACACTTACATTCTCCTCCTTTGGCAATTTCGTGACCAAAACCCTATGCTACACGCCACAATCATTACAGGGAAAGAAATAACATAAAAAATACAAAGACACCCCAATCACAATCATCCCCACAAGTACGACGAAACATCTCTGCAACATCTAACCAAACTAGGCCAATCAAGTGCAAGCAAACAATTACATATATATCTCAAGATGCACCAGAAGATCTCAACATGCACAAGAAGTAGTGGAAGGAAATAAAGCATAAGACCATATAATCCAGAAGATCTCAACATGCACCAAAAGTAGTGGAAGAAATAAAGCATAAGACCATATCTCCCCCTTTTTGGGAACAAATTGACAAACAAGCAGAATAAAACAACCATGCAACTCGAGTGACAAGGAAGAGATAAGGAAAAACCACTAGTAAAGCTGTAATAGATAAACTATATAAACTGTAGCAACCAGTAGTTCAAACAAACTGAACAGGAAATGGAAAAAAGAAACAAAAAACAAATCCATAAGAGCAACATCCAACAAGCACAGCTAACATCGACGAATACTCCGAATGAAGTCATTGACGTCATTAATAAACTCAGTGTGTTGCCGGGAGAGTGCAGATAAGGTGTCTTGAACACAAATAATATCACGCTCTTAATGCTCCACTAGTAGATCGATACGCTCATGAACCAAGCCAATGTGCTCCACTAGATCAGTGTACACGGAAGTCATCTAGGCAAAGAGAGCTGCAATGGCAGTAGCAGTGGAGGATGACGAACCAAGAACGAAAATAGAAGGTCCAGCTGAAGGTGGAGCAGTGGACGAGGATGGCGCTGCATGATCAGTAGGAGGGGCCTCATCGTCGAAAAGTTTCACCCCAAGCTGCTGCAACTGGGAAGGAGCAGGAGGAACGCCAAGATGAGCATTACTCAGCCGAAGGGTCTGTCAGGACATGGACCGCCCAATCGAGAGACGGATCTCATCAGGTGCTGCCATGATGTTATGACTAGACAGAAAATCCGTGACCAACACTCCAAATGGAAGATAAGCACGGGAGGAGTTGTCCGCAACAGCCTTGAGCATGAGATTAAACATTAGACGACCAATGTCCACAGAAAGGCTGGTAGCAATTGCGTGAATCAGATGTGCACGGGACTCATTGATCTCGCACAAATGTGAGGTGCAGAGAAAGAGGTCACACACCACATGATTAAGCACCCGAAAACATCCTTCAGCTCTTTTTGCTTGAGAAGGCTTGAAGGACCAAGAGGCCATACCCTGTCGGATGATAAAAGAAGCTGGGCCAGGGAATCCAATGAAGGCTTAGAGTGATTAGGAGGATATGAAAATTCAGTGATGAGAGGACGCTTGAAGTGAAGCAAGGAACAAATATCGGAGATAGAAAAGGAAAAAGCGACACCATGCACAAATGACTTCAAGGACCAAGCCGACTTATCCAGAGCATAAATATTTACATAGAATTCACGAATAAGCTCTTGACTAGCGAACCCATTATAGACAGCAAGGTGTGTCCAACCCCACTTAGTGAAGTAGGTATGAATGCACATCGAATCAAACTGGTCAAGGATCAGACCACGAGAGACAAATACAGGCCAAAAGGCAAACGACTGAGTGAACCGTGCCTCAACCTCAGAAGCAGGGCGAAAATATGAAAATTCAAAGGTTGAAGAAACTCCCCCTGGACGAGACGACGTGGCACTAGGGGTATTAGATTGTCGGCATTTGCTCGGGGAAAGAGAGGTAGACCGTTTCCTTGGGGAGCCCGAGGAACGGCGAGAAGAAGGGGTTTGAGACCCCTTCCATTTCCTAGGAGATGGAATCATGAGGAACACTCTCCCAAAAGAAGAACCCACGCAAGACAAACGCACACCATACAGCCGCACCAGTCAGTGTGACTTGTTCACAACGAACCGACAGAGAAACCCAATCACCGAACAAATTGAGGCCACCCAGGCCTTCAACAATGGGATTCACAGCCCACAAACGGGAAACCACACCTCAAGGAACTCAAAAAATGTGGGATCAAGGAGACCCCAAAACAAAACCCTGGGTCACAGGAAAACACACCCAAACCAAACAAAGAATGAAACGAAGGAGGAGGAGAATGATTACCTTAGAGACGACTCAAGAAACGTGATCAAGATGAATGGAAGAAGCTCACTGGATCGAGGAGGAACACCAGTCACCCACGAACGCCAGACGTCGCGGGCTCGAAGAAGAGAGAATGTGGCGTAGCGGGAAAAACTAGGAAAAAGAACAGACGCGGGCAAGATAAATAATGCTAACAAAGTGAACTTCATGGGAGTGAGGTCCAGCGAGATCCCACGAGTGCCGACTTAGTGGACTTTGCAGGAGCGAGATCCCGTGAGCTCACCTGACATAGTAACACACAAAAGAAAACATCCCGTACAACAGGAGGACGCACCTGAATAAGATCTCAATGATCAACATATTCAAAATACTACTAATGAAGATAAAGAGAGCTGTAAACATGAGAAAAATTGACATCAAGATAAATCAAGGATGGT